>CM076851.1:87878431-88217933 GCA_039519185.1 Astragalus membranaceus
CACGAAATGGTATGAACAGGTACGAAATCCTACGAAATGGTATGAACTATTATGAACTCGAAAAAATGGTACGAACTCGTATGAGTATGTACAATATGGGCCAAATCGTACGATTTGGTCCGAACTGGTACGAAATCCCGCGAAATGGTATTAACAGATACGAAATCGTACGAAATGGTATGAACTAGTACGAACTCGAAAAAATGGTACGAAATCGTACTAGTTAATACAATATGGGCCAAATCATACGATTTTGTCCGAACTGGTACGAAATCCTACGAAATGGTATGAAATAAAACAAATAGGTACGAAATCGTAGGAACTGGTACGAACTCGTACCAGTTTATATAATATGGGCCAAATCGTACGATTTGGTCCGAACTGGTACGAAATCGCACGAAATGGTACGAAATTGAACAAACAGGTACGAACTCATCTGAGTATGTACAATATGGGCCAAATTGTACACTTTGGTCCGAACTGGTAAGAAATCACACGAAATGGTATGAACAGGTACGAAATCCTACGAAATGGTATGAACTAGTATGAACTCGAAATAATGGTACGAACTCGTACGAGTATTTACAATTAGGGGCAAATCGTACGATTTGGTCTGAACTGGTACGAAATCCCACGAAATGGTATTAACAGGTACGCAATCGAACGAAATGGTATGAACTAGTAAGAACTCGAAAAAATGGTACGAAATCGTACCAGTTTATACAATATGGGCCAAATCGTACGATTTGGTCCGAACTGGTACGAAAACAAACAAAATTGTATGAACTCGTACGAGTTTGTACAATATGGGCCAAATAGTACGATTTGGCCCGAACTGGTACGAAATCACATGAAATGGTATGAAATGGTACAAACTGAGATGAAATCGTATGAACTGGTACGAACTTGTACGAGTTTGTACAATATGGGCCAAATCGTATGCTTTGGTCCGAACTGGTACGAAATCTTACGAAATGGTATGAAATGGTACAAACAGGTACGAAATTGTACGAACTGGTACGAACTCGTAAAAAATGGTACGAACTCGTACGAGTTGGTACAATATGGGCCAAATTGTTTGATTTGGTCGAAACTAGTACGAATAGGTACGAAATCGTACGAAATGGTATGAATAGTACGAACTCGAAAAAATGGTACGAAATCGTACTAGTTTATACAATATGGGCCAAATTGTACGATTTGGTCCGAACTGGTACGAAATCATACGAAATGGTATGAAATAAAACAAATGGGTACGAAATCGTAGGAACTGGTACGAACTCGAAAAAATGGTACGAACTCGTACCAGTTTATATAATATGGGCCAAATCTTACGATTTGGTCCGAACTGGTAAGAAATCACACGAAATGGTATGAAATGGAACAAGAAGGTACGAACTCGTCCGAGTATGTACAATATGGGCCAAATTGTACACTTTGGTCCGAACTGGTACGAAATCACACGAAATGGTATCAACAGGTTCGAAATCGTATGAAATGGTATGAACTTGTATAAACTCGAAAAAATGGTACGAACTCGTACGAGTATGTACAATATGGGCCAAATCGTACGATTTGGTCTGAACTGGTACGAAATCCCACGAAATGGTATTAATAGGTACGCAATCGAACGAAATGGTATGAACTAGTAAGAACTCGAAAAAATGGTACGAACTCGTACGAGTATGTACAATATGGGCCAAATCGTACGATTTGGTCCGAACTGGTACGAAAACAAACAAAATGGTATGTACTGTAACGCCCAAATATTTAATTAAATATTTAGGTATTCAATTATTTATTTTATTTATTTTAATTGGTGTAATTATATTAATGTTGGATTGAGAGGTGTGTAATTGGGTTTTAGGTGATGGCGTTAGTAATCGGGCTTAAGCTAAAGGAAAGCCCGCGATTCAGGCCCACTAGCTAGGCGCATATTTAAGCCTAAAAATTTGAGTTTGGCTCATTTGTGCAAAAGAAAGAAATTGCGAAGAGGAGAGAAAGAGAGAAGAAGGGCGGCGCGAATCCCAAGGAGGAGAAGAAGAGTTTGCGAATCAGGGAGAAGAGAAGAGAAGCTGTGTTGCGGTGTTCTGTTGGTGACTTTCTCTCCGGGGTCTTCTAATCCTAATAATCAAGGTAACGGTGAGACCTCTCTTTCACTATAATGGTGGGTATGTGTTAGGGTGGGGGCTTAGACCTATGATGCCTATATTCGATTTTGATGTTAAATTGATGATGGATATAACATGACTTTGTTAATTGAAATGTTGGCTTGATTTGGTGATTGTTGCAACCCTAGGAATTTAGTGTTCATAGGTGTTTGACAAATTGTATTTTATGTTGTGATTGACAATGCATGGTGATTGGTATTGGTGGTTGAAAAATTGGTGATTTGAATTGGTGAGAAATCGAAAATAATGACCCTAGGGCGCCATGGGCGCCATTTGTCTTGGTGCTGTTTTTGGCGCCCTATGCCTGGGCGTCGTGCCTGTCTATGTTGCCTAGTGATTCTGTTGCTGTTTTTGGCGCCCAGTGCCTGGGCGCTGTGTCTGGGTGTGTTCTGTGCGCCAGTGTGCTGTGCGCTGTGTCCATGTGTTTGGCGCCCTGGGTGTGGGCGCCGTGTGCCAAGTTGTTGCCATTCTGTTTTTGGCGCCCAGTGCATGGGCGCCGTGTGCCAAGGTGTGTGTGAGTGTTGCTGTGTGCGTGGGTGCGTGAGTTTGTGTCTTGGCGCAGGGGCGCCTTGGCGCCTTGTGCCTGGGCGCCTGTGTCTGTGTTGCGCGCTGTGTCTTGGCGCAGGGGCGCCAAGGGCGCCAGTTTGTGTTGCTGCGCCAGTTTTCTGTGTTACCTGGGCGCCAAGGGCGCCAGTTTCTGTTGCTGGCCAGTTCCCAGCGTGTTGCCTGTTCGGCGCCCAGTGCCTGGGCGCCATTTTCAGGATGTTCCTCAAATATTTCCCGATTTTGTTTTTGTCATATCTTTTGACTCGGGTGTCCGTTTTAAGTGTTTCAAAGTGCGTTGCGAAGCTTATTCAGTTTTCTACCTGCGTGCTCTATTTTAAGGTAAAAATTATTATTTTTCTGACAGTTTCTGGGCGCCTCAAGTGGCTGTCCCCGTTGGTCGTTGTTGTTGGCGTTGTAAAACGTTCGGTGTTTAAAACCCCCTTTTTGTGTCCTATTTGGTGTCGTGAGCTGAAGTAAAAACCTTTTAATGTAATCAGTAATATTAGTGTCCCGGTGTCAATAATGACGTGTTGATGTTTTTGACGATAATGCCCCTAGTGGCTATTACTTTGATTACGATGGTATTGATGATGAATAAAAGCTGTGGTTTTATAAGTGACGATGATGCCATAAAGGCTATTAGCGACGATGATGTTAATGACGATGAATGTTAGTGGCAAATATATGTGTGACAATAACTTGACAGGTGATGTGCCTTTCATTGGCAAATTGGTAAGTGATGGGTTGTTAAGTTGACTGTGTTTGTATGGGACTGTCTCTGGTGCATGTCATGGTGTCTCATACATCTCATGTGCATAAACAAGTGACGATGATGCCATAAAGGCTATTTAGCGACGATGATGCCATAAAGGCTATTTATTGACGATGATGACAGGTACCTCATGCATACACCCGTTGCGATGGGTTGTATCTCATACATGTTCATGACATTGTGATGACTTGCTGTGATGGTTGTTTTGATGTGTGATGTGGTTTATATAGCGTTGTATCTCTAGCATAATACTTATCATATGCACTATTATATTGTTAGATGAACTCACCCCTTCTGTTTGAATGTTACCCCTATGCGGTAACGTGCAGGTGATCTCGAGTGAAGGCTTAGGTACCTTTGCTAGCTGAGTCTGGTCGTCTGCTCTGATACGTAGCACTCAGTGGGGAGGGAATGAACCTTAGTTTTTTTTATAATCATTTGAACTGCTGTATTTGCCGTTTTATGACTTTCCGCTGCGTAGTTGCTGAGTTTTTATTATGTTGGTCGAATTGAGCGTTTTGAGCTCACCCCAGTCGTGATGTGCTATGTATCTCATTACTATTGACGATGAGAACTATTTTATATCGATGCATGATTTTGTGTGGATTTATGTGTGACATCCCACGTGGTAAAATATGACTTTTAAAGAAAAAGAAAAAGAACCTCTGATTTTTAGTAATTAAATTACCGGGTAGAAACGTGGTGTTACATGTACCCGTACGAGTTTGTACAATATGGGCCAAATAGTACGACTTGGCCCGAACTGGTACGAAATCACACGAAATGGTATGAAATGGTACAAACTGGGACGAAATCGTATGAACTGGTACGAACTTGTACGAGTTGGTACAATATGGGCAAAATCGTACGATTTGGTCCGAACTGATACGAAATCATACGAAATGGTATGAAATGGTACAAACAGGTACGAAATTGTACGAACTGGTACGAACTCGTAAAAAATGGTACGTACTCGTACGAGTTGGTACAATATGGGCCAAATTGTATGATTTGGTCGAAACTAGTACGAATAGGTACGAAATCGTACGAAATGGTATGAATAGTACGAACTCGAAAAAATGGTTCGAAACCGTACTAGTTTATACAATATGGGCCAAATCGTACGATTTGGTCCGACCTGGTACGAAATCACACGAAATGGTATGAAATGGTACAAACAGGTACGAAATCGTACGAGCTGGTACGAACCCATACAAGTTTGTCCAATATGGGCCAAATCGTACGATTTGGTCCGAATTGGTACGAAATCACACGAAATGGTATGAAATGGAACAAACCGGTACTAACTCGTCCGAGTATGTACAATATGGGCCAAATTGTACACTTTGGTCCGAACTGGTACGAAATCACACGAAATGGTATGAAATTGTACAAATAGGTACGAAATGGTAGGAACTAGTACGAACTCGAAAAAATGGTACGAACTCGTACGAGTATGTACAATATGGGCCAAATCGTTCGATTTGGTCCGAACTAATACGAAATCCCACGAAATGGTATTAACATGTACGAAATCGTACGAAATGGTATAAACTAGTACGAACTCGAAAAAATGGTACGAAATCGTACTAGTTTATACAATATGGGCCAAATCGTACGATTTGGTCCGACCTGGTACGAAAACAAACAAAATGGTATGTACTCGTACGAGTTTGTAAAATATGGGCCAACTAGTACGATTTGGCCCGAACTGGTACGAAATCACACGAAATGGTATGAAATGGTACAAACTGGGACGAAATCGTATGAACTGGTACGAGTTTGTACAATATCGGCCAAATCGTACGATTTGGTCCGAACTGGTACGAAATCATACGAAATGGTATGAAATGGTACAAATAGGTACGAATTTGAACGAACTAGGTACAAACTCGTAAAAAATGGTACGAACTCGTACGAGTTGGTACAATATGGGCCAAATTGTATGATTTGGTCGAAACTAGTATGAATAGGTACGAAATCGTACGAAATGGTATGAATAGTACGAACTCGAAAAAATGGTACGAAATCGTACTAGTTTATACAATATGGGCCAAATCGTACGATTTGGTCCGACCTGGTACGAAATCACACGAAATGGTATGAAATGGTACAAACAGGTACGAAATCGAACGAGCTGGTACGAACCCATACAAGTTTGTACAAGAAAGGCCAAATCGTACGATTTGGTCCGAATTGGTACGAAATCACACGAAATGGTATGAAATGGAACAAACCGGTACTAACTCGTCCGAGTATGTACAATATGGGCCAAATTGTACACTTTGGTCCGAACTGGTACGAAATCACACGAAATGGTATGAAATGGTACAAATAGGTACAAAATGGTAGGAACTAGTACGAACTCGAAAAAATGGTACGAACTCGTACGAGTATGTACAATATGGGCCAAATCGTTCGATTTGGTCCGAACTAATACGAAATCCCAGGAAATGGTATTAACATGTACGAAATCGTACAAAATGGTATGAACTAGTACGAACTCGAAAAAATGGTACGAAATCGTACTAGTTTATACAATATGGGTCAAATCGTACGATTTGGTCCGAACTGGTACGAAATCATACGAAATTGTATGAAATGGTACAAACAGGTACGAACTGGTACGAACTCGTAAAAAATGATACGAACTCGTACGAGTTGGTAGAATATGGGCCAAATTGTATGATTTGGTCGAAACTAGTACGAACAGGTACGAAATCGTACGAAATGCTATGAATAGTACGAACTCGAAAAAATGGTTCGAAATCGTACTAGTTTTTACAATATGGGCCAAATCATACGATTTGGTCCGACCTGGTACGAAATCACACGAAATGGTATGAAATGGTACAAACAGGTACGAAATCGTACGAACTGGTACGAACCCTTACAAGTTTGTACAATATGGGCCAAATCGTACGATTTGGTCCGAACTAGTACGAAATCACACGAAATGGTATGAAATGGAACAAACAGATACGAACTCGTCCGAGTATGTACAATATGGGCCAAATTGTACACTTTGGTCCGAACTAGTACGAAATCACACGAAATGGTATGAAATGGTACAAACAGGTACGAAATCGTACGAACTAGTACGAACTCATACGAGTATGTACAACATGGGCCAAATCGTTCGATTTGGTCCAAACTGGTACGAAATCCCACGAAATGGTATTAACAGGTACAAAATCGTATGAAATGGTATGAACTAGTACGAACTCGAGAAAATGGTACGATATCGTACTAGTTTATACAATATGGGCCAAATCGTATGATTTGGTCCGAACTGGTACGAAATCATACGAAATGGTATGAAATAAAACAAACGGGTACGAAATCGTAGGAACTGGTACGAACTCGAAAAAATGGTACGAACTCGTACCAGTTTATATAATATGGGCCAAATCGTACGATTTGGTCCGAACTGGTACGAAATCACACGAAATGGTATGAAATGGAACAAACAGGTACTATCTCGTCCGAGTATGTACAATATGGGCCAAATTGTACACTTTGGTCCGAGCTGGTACGAAATCACACGAAACTTGTATGAACTCGAAAAACTGGTACGAACTCGTACAAATATGTACAATATGGGCCAAATCGTACTATTTGGTCTGAACGGGTACGAAATCCCACAAAATGGTATTAACAGGTACGCAATCGAACGAAATGGTATGAACTAGTAAGAACTCGAAAAAATGGTACGAAATCGTACCAGTTCATACAATATGGGCCAAATCGTACGATTTGGTCCGAACTGGTACGAAAACAAAACAAAATGGTATGAAATGGTACAAACTAGGACGAAATCGTACGAACTGGTACGATGATGAGAACCTACCATGGGCTTGCTGTCCAATTTTAATTACCCAAATTTTATTTTAAGTTGTGATAAAAGTGCATGTGACCAAGTGATATATTTGGGATCAAGGCACTAAGTTATTTCATTTCAAGTTATTTTTTTAGTGTGTTTAATCCACTTCAAGTGGTGTGTGTGTGGCGCATATTTGTGTGAATTGATGGCGTCAACAAACTTGCTGATCAAGGAAGGCAAACTTGCCAACCAAGCAAACTTGCTAATCAAGAAAGGCAATCAAAGGAAAAAGAAATTGCAAGATCCTAATCATTAATGGCGCATTCAATGCCAAATCAACTAGGATATTTTCTTAAGTAGAGATAGGATCTTGCAATTAAGAAAATATCCTAGTTGATTTGGCATTGAATGCGCTATTAATGATTAGGATCTTGCAATTTATTTTTCCTTTGATTGCCTTTCTTGATTAGCAAGTTTGCTTGGTTAGCAAGTTTGCCTTCCTTGATCAGCAAGTTTGTTGACGCCATCAATTCACACAAATATGTGCCACACACACACCACTTGAAGTGGATTAAACACACTAAAAAAATAACTTGAAATGAAATAACTTAGTGCCTTGATCCCAAATATATCAGTTGGTCACACGCACTTTTATCACAACTTAAAATAAAATTAGGGTAATTAAAATTGGACAACAAGCCCATGGTAGGTCAATTTTGTAACGCCCTAAAATAATTTAATTAAATTAATTAATTAAGTTATTTGAAGGATTACAAAATTATTTAAGTGGAATAATTAAATTAGAATTGTTTTATTTCAGGGGGTGAGATGAATTAAAAGGGTGGTGTAAAAATGGGCCCAAGCCACTTAAGTGACCCAAGCCCATCCCAATTATCCTAAAACCTAAAAACTATTTTCATTTCCACCAAAGAAAGAAGAGCAGCGAAACTGAGAGAGTGAGAGGGAGGTGAGGCGCGACCTTCCAGCAAAGAGGAGAAGAAGAAATTGTCTTCATCTTGGCTTAGGTAAGTCTTCTTTGATCCTTTCTCTTCCATTTTTCTTCCTCTTTCAAGTAGAAGTTTCAATCCCTTATTTTCTTCCATTGTTGTGTTGTTCTTCATGGCCTTGGCTTAGCTCACGGTTGCGTAGAGGAGAGGAAGGGGGCTGCTACATTTTCGTTTTTTGTGGCTTGAGAGTGGCTGAGTTCTTCAATCACAAGGTTAGGGGGCTCTACTTTATACCTATAATAAGGATTAAGTTAGGTGATATATGTAGGATTGGTTGTAGGAGTTAGATTGTTGAGTTAGGCTAGTTAAATGGTGGACAATTGCGACTGTTTGTGTTGTTTTGGTGAGATAGATTGAATTGTTGTTTTGGTTGAATTGTTGAATATTATACTAGTATGTTGTTGATGAATTGAGTTTTGTGAAATTGTTGAATAATGGTCACTGTTGAACTAATTGTTTTAGTCGAACTATTGCTTCCTTGTTGTCCTATGAATTGTTGTTTTAGTGAAATGGTTAAATAATTGTTTTAGTTGAATATAATTGTTGAATATGATAGCTACTGTTTTTGGGTTGTTTTAGAGATAGGTTGAATTGTTGAATATATTTGTTGAATATGATAGATACTGTTTTTGATTGTTTTGATGAATTAAGTAGATTGATGAATTAAGTTAGTGGATGTTAAAATAAAGGCTACTGTTTTGTTGGTTTGATGAGTTAGTTGGATTGTTAAATATTTGCCACTGTTAGATTAGTGTTCCATTCGAATTATGGTTGCTGCCTGTTTTGAATAATTGTTGCTGCTTGTTCTAGTGAAATGTTGCTCTAGGGAATTGTTAAGTAATTACTACTGTTTTGAACAATTGTTACTAATCGAATTATGGTTGCTGCCTGTTGTTCTAGTAATTGTTGCTCGAGTGGATTAGTTATTAAACAATTGTTATTGTTGAATTATGGTTAAATGAAAGTGTTGTTAGAGTGTTGAAGTTGTGGTGTATGTAATTGCGGAAGTGTAATTGTAAAAAAATTAGATTACTAGCCTAAGGATATAAAGCGGTGTGTACGGAGTTGTAATTAATTGGAGATGTGAAAGCGGTGAGGGACTCCGGTCCAAAGCGGTGCGATAACCTTAAGACCTTTATGTTGATTATATTAAATTGAGAAATGCAAAGCGGCGAGTCTAATAATTGTTGTGGTTTATGTGTGGTGTTGTGGTGCATAGTCATAGTGTCACATGATTCATGTTGCATAAAGCGGTGTGTCGGCTTCGGCCAAAGCGGTGCGGTGGCTTCGGCCAAAGCGGTGAGTGCCCTCCAGGCTAATAGCGGTGATGATGGATCCACATGCATGTTGCATTACATGCATTAGTCAAGCATTTGATGAGTTTATGGATGAATTATGAATATGATGATTGTTGTTGATAATGTGGTGAGTTGTTATGAATTAGTGTCGCTTGCTGCTTTCCTTATTATAACACTTTTCTTAATCATTATTATTTGTGTAAAGAGACTCACCCTACTGCCTTTGTTGCTTCTTATGTCGGCAACTTGCAGGTAATCGAGAGTGAGGGCATCCTTATGCCTCTTTTCTAGTAGTGTGTCAGCTCTGATATGTAGCACCAGGGGGAGGGCGTAGTAGTATTATTTATTGTTATTTTGATGTATTGGATTGTTATATTGATGTATTGATACCATTTCGCTGTGTTGAGGTTATTTTATTTATGTGCTGTAAACTAAAACAGGTGTTGTGGGCCCGCCCCCAAACTATTCGTGCTATATATCGTGCTGTTGATTGTGGACTTCACGTCATTGATTATAAACTAGATGATTTTTTTTATATAAGCGTTGAAAATGTGACACCTTCTTCAATGATTTATATTTTTTTTTTAAAAAAAACTCTGATTTTATATACTGAATAATAGTTAATTTAGAGGGGGTGTTACATTAGTGGTATCAGAGCTGAAGTTGGTCTGTCCGACCAAGTGTCTAGGTGTTATGTCTGTTGTATCTAATTATGTTTATTTGTGTAGAAATCTGATTCGATGGCAAGACGTGATGACGCTGCTTTGGCTGCTGCTCTGCAAGCCATAGCTCAAGCTGTGGGGAATCAGCACTCTGCTGCTGATGCTAATGCTCGTAACTTAGCAACGTTCCAGAGGGAAAATCCACCCACCTTCAAGGGTCGGTATGACCCCGATGGAGCCTTGGCCTGGTTAAAGGAGATAGAGCGGGTCTTCCGTGTCATGGAGTGTTCTGCTGCTCAGAAAGTGAAATTGGGAACCCATATGCTAGCAGAGGAAGCTGACGACTGGTGGTTGGGAATGTCGCGAAGGTTAGAAAATGCTGGTGTGGAAGTTACTTGGGAGGTTTTCACAAGGGAGTTCAAGAGAAAGTACTACCCTGAGGATGTGCGAGCTAAGAAGGAAGTGGAATTTCTAGAGCTGAAGCAGGGAAATAAGACGGTAGCTGAGTATGCCGCCAAATTTGAGGAGTTAGCCAAATTCTGTCCTTACTATGCCAATGATGTCGATTCGGAATTCTCCAAGTGTGTCAAATTTGAGAGTGGTCTGCGCCCTGATATAAAGAAAGCAATTGGGTATCAAGAGATTCGGGATTTTGCTAGATTGGTTGATAAGTGTAGGATCTATGAGGAAGACAGTAATGCTGCTTACAAGGCTGTGAAGGAAAATAGGAATTCTCAGTTTAGGGCAAAGCCCTATGATGTTGCTGGAAGTAAAGGTAAGTGGAAAGCAGGTGCTGGTCAGAAGTCAAGTGGTGGAGGTGCCCCTTCGGACATTGTGTGTTATTCTTGTAAGAAGCCTGGTCATAAGAGTAATGAGTGCCCCGAGGCCAATTGTTTCAAGTGTGGTCAGAAGGGCCATAAAGCTGCTAACTGTGAAAAGAAAGGGATTGTTTGCTATAATTGTGAAGAAGTGGGGCATGTGAGTGCTAATTGTCCTAAACCCAAGAGGGAGAGAGCTAAAGGGAAAGTGTTTGCGCTGGCAGGATCCGAAGATGCTAACGAGATTAGAGGTACTTGCATTATTTATGGTATTCCTGTGATTGCTATAGTAGATACCGGTGCTACTCATTCTTTCATTGCTTCATTATGTGCTGAAAAATTGGGTCTTGAATTGTCTTCTATGATGAGGGAGATGGTTATTGATACTCCAGCTAAGGGGTCGGTAACTACCTCCCTAGTGTGTGCTAAGTGTCCTCTGTCAGTCTTCGGCAGAGATTTTCTTGTGAACCTTATTTGTTTGCCTTTGGAGGGATTGGACGTTATCCTTAGTATGGACTGGTTAGTTGATAACCATGTGCATATCAATTGCTTCGAGAGATCTGTGAGTTTCCTTGTCCCTGAGGAAGAAGAATCTGCCTTGCTGCCTGCTGGTCAATTGCGTAGGTTAATGAAGGAAGAAGTTCATCTATTTGCCTTGATGGCGTCTCTGTCTGTTGAAAGTCAAGATATCATTGAGGGGTTGAAGGTAGTGTGCGAGTTTCCGGAAGTGTTCCCTGATGAAATTCCGAGTGTTCCGCCAGAGAGGGAGATTGAATTTGCTATTGATCTTGTGCCGGGTACGAGGCCTGTGTCTATGGCACCGTACCGGATGTCGGCGTCTGAATTATCTGAATTGAAGAGTCAGCTAGAGGAGTTACTTGAAAAGAAGTTCATAAGGCCTAGTGTGTCGCCTTGGGGAGCACCTGTGTTGTTAGTGAAGAAGAAGGATGGGAGCATGAGGCTTTGCGTGGACTATAGACAATTGAATAAAGTGACAATCAAAAACAGGTATCCGCTTCCGAGAATTGATGACTTGATGGACCAGTTGGTGGGTGCTAAGGTGTTTAGCAAGATCGACTTGAGGTCGGGTTATCACCAAATCAAGGTGAAGGATGAGGATGTTCAGAAGACGGCTTTCAGAACTAGATATGGGCATTATGAATATTCAGTAATGCCGTTTGGTGTTACAAACGCACCCGGGGTGTTTATGGAGTACATGAACCGTACCTTCCATAGCTATTTGGATCGTTTTGTAGTGGTATTTATAGATGATATTTTGGTGTATTCCAAGACGGAAGAAGAGCACGCAGAGCACTTGAGGTTAGTGCTAGAAGTATTGAAGGAAAAGAAGCTTTATGCAAAATTGTCAAAGTGCGAGTTCTGGTTGCATAAAGTGAGTTTTCTTGGCCATGTGATTTCTGGTGACGGTATAGCTGTAGACCCAGCCAAGGTTGATGCTGTGTTGCAGTGGGAGAGCCCAAAGTCAGTGACTGAGATAAGGAGTTTCTTGGGTTTGGCTGGTTACTACAGGAGGTTTATAGAGGGTTTCTCTAAGCTAGCCCTTCCGTTGACTCAATTGACGTGTAAGGGAAAGGCTTTTGTGTGGGATGCCCGGTGTGAAGAGAGCTTCAATGAGTTGAAGAAGAGGTTGACCACATCTCCTATTTTGGTATTGCCTGTTCCAGAGCAACCGTTTGTAGTGTATTGCGATGCTTCCAAGATGGGTTTAGGAGGTGTGCTGATGCAAGATGGTAAGGTAGTAGCCTATGCGTCTAGGCAGTTGAGAATTCATGAGAAGAACTACCCTACTCATGATTTGGAGCTTGCGGCAATTGTCTTTGCTTTGAAGATTTGGAGACACTATTTGTATGGTGCTAAGTTTGAGGTGTTCAGTGACCATAAGGGGTTGCAGTATTTATTTGATCAGAAAGAGCTGAATATGAGACAAAGGAGGTGGCTAGAATTATTGAAGGACTATGACTTTAGCTTGAATTACCATCCGGGGAAGGCTAATGTTGTAGCCGACGCTTTGAGTAGGAAGTCCCTTCATGTGTCTGCAATGATGGTGAAGGAGCTCGAATTGATTGAGCAATTTCGGGATTTAAGTTTGGTCTGTGAGGTAACGCCTGAGAGTGTAAGACTGGGAATGTTGAAGATTCACAATGAATTTTTAGATGTTATTAGAGCGGCTCAGAAACAAGATATTAAGTTAGTTGAAGCAGCAGTTGGGATTGATCATTCCGAGAGTAAGGATTATGAGATAGATGCACAAGATGTGTTGAGACACCGTGGAAGAATTTGTATTCCTGATGACGAAGAGATTAAGAAGGCAATCCTTGAAGAGGGTCATCGGAGCAAGTTGAGTATCCACCCAGGAGCCACAAAGATGTACCAAGATTTGAAGAAACTGTTTTGGTGGCCTGGCATGAAGCGAGATGTAGCCCAATTCGTGTATGCTTGTTTGACATGTCAGAAATCTAAAGTAGAGCATCAGAAGCCGGCAGGGTTGATGCAGCCATTGGATGTTCCGGAATGGAAGTGGGATAGTATCTCCATGGATTTTGTAACTGGGTTGCCGAATACAGTGAGAGGATTCGATGCTATATGGGTAATTGTGGATAGGTTGACGAAATCTGCTCACTTTTCGCCGATTAATATGACTTATCCGGTTCTGAAGTTGGCAGATATTTATGTTAAAACAATTGTGAAGCTGCATGGTGTTCCTTTGAGTATCGTGTCCGATCGGGATCCTAGATTTACTTCTGAATTTTGGAAGAGCTTGCAAGAGGCCTTAGGTTCTAAATTGAGGTTGAGTTCAGCTTATCATCCCCAGACAGATGGGCAGACGGAGAGAACTATCCAGTCACTAGAGGATTTGTTGAGAGCATGCGTTCTTGAACAAGGAGGTTCATGGGACTCCCATTTGCCATTGATTGAATTCACTTATAATAATAGTTTTCATGCGAGTATTGGGATGGCGCCTTTCGAGGCATTGTATGGTAGGAGGTGCAGGACACCCTTATGTTGGTATGAATCAGGGGAGAGTGTGGTGTTAGGCCCTGAGATTGTGCGGGAGACTACAGAGAAGGTGAAGATGATCCGAGAGAAGATAAAAGCCTCGCAGAGTAGGCAGAAGAGCTATCATGATAAGAGGAGAAAGGATCTAGAGTTTCAAGCCGGTGACCATGTATTCTTGAGAGTCACTCCGGTGACAGGTGTGGGTCGTGCCTTGAAATCTAAGAAGCTAACCCCTCGTTTTATTGGCCCATACCAGATTTTGGAAAGAGTTGGGAAAGTTGCCTATCGGGTGGCATTGCCACCTAATTTGTCTAATCTGCACGACGTGTTCCATGTATCTCAGTTGCGGAAGTATGTACCTGATCCGTCGCACGTAATCCAGATGGATAATGTAGAGGTGAGGGAGAACCTCACCGTGGAGACTATGCCAGTTAGAATTGAAGACCGGGAGGTAAAGGTGTTAAGAGGCAAAGAGATCAATTTAGTGAAAGTGGTTTGGTTGGGAGCCGTGGGCGAGAGCATCATGACGTGGGAATTGGAAAGTAAGATGAAAGAAGCCTATCCAGAGTTATTTGATTCAGGTAATTTCGAGGATGAAATTCTCTAAGTGGGGGAGAGTTGTAACGCCCTAAAATAATTTAATTAAATTAATTAATTAAGTTATTTGAAGGATTACAAAATTATTTAAGTGGAATAATTAAATTAGAATTGTTTTATTTCAGGGGGTGAGATGAATTAAAAGGGTGGTGTAAAAATGGGCCCAAGCCACTTAAGTGACCCAAGCCCATCCCAATTATCCTAAAACCTAAAAACTATTTTCATTTCCACCAAAGAAAGAAGAGCAGCGAAACTGAGAGAGTGAGAGGGAGGTGAGGCGCGACCTTCCAGCAAAGAGGAGAAGAAGAAATTGTCTTCATCTTGGCTTAGGTAAGTCTTCTTTGATCCTTTCTCTTCCATTTTTCTTCCTCTTTCAAGTAGAAGTTTCAATCCCTTATTTTCTTCCATTGTTGTGTTGTTCTTCATGGCCTTGGCTTAGCTCACGGTTGCGTAGAGGAGAGGAAGGGGGCTGCTACATTTTCGTTTTTTGTGGCTTGAGAGTGGCTGAGTTCTTCAATCACAAGGTTAGGGGGCTCTACTTTATACCTATAATAAGGATTAAGTTAGGTGATATATGTAGGATTGGTTGTAGGAGTTAGATTGTTGAGTTAGGCTAGTTAAATGGTGGACAATTGCGACTGTTTGTGTTGTTTTGGTGAGATAGATTGAATTGTTGTTTTGGTTGAATTGTTGAATATTATACTAGTATGTTGTTGATGAATTGAGTTTTGTGAAATTGTTGAATAATGGTCACTGTTGAACTAATTGTTTTAGTCGAACTATTGCTTCCTTGTTGTCCTATGAATTGTTGTTTTAGTGAAATGGTTAAATAATTGTTTTAGTTGAATATAATTGTTGAATATGATAGCTACTGTTTTTGGGTTGTTTTAGAGATAGGTTGAATTGTTGAATATATTTGTTGAATATGATAGATACTGTTTTTGATTGTTTTGATGAATTAAGTAGATTGATGAATTAAGTTAGTGGATGTTAAAATAAAGGCTACTGTTTTGTTGGTTTGATGAGTTAGTTGGATTGTTAAATATTTGCCACTGTTAGATTAGTGTTCCATTCGAATTATGGTTGCTGCCTGTTTTGAATAATTGTTGCTGCTTGTTCTAGTGAAATGTTGCTCTAGGGAATTGTTAAGTAATTACTACTGTTTTGAACAATTGTTACTAATCGAATTATGGTTGCTGCCTGTTGTTCTAGTAATTGTTGCTCGAGTGGATTAGTTATTAAACAATTGTTACTGTTGAATTATGGTTAAATGAAAGTGTTGTTAGAGTGTTGAAGTTGTGGTGTATGTAATTGCGGAAGTGTAATTGTAAAAAAATTAGATTACTAGCCTAAGGATATAAAGCGGTGTGTACGGAGTTGTAATTAATTGGAGATGTGAAAGCGGTGAGGGACTCCGGTCCAAAGCGGTGCGATAACCTTAAGACCTTTATGTTGATTATATTAAATTGAGAAATGCAAAGCGGCGAGTCTAATAATTGTTGTGGTTTATGTGTGGTGTTGTGGTGCATAGTCATAGTGTCACATGATTCATGTTGCATAAAGCGGTGTGTCGGCTTCGGCCAAAGCGGTGCGGTGGCTTCGGCCAAAGCGGTGAGTGCCCTCCAGGCTAATAGCGGTGATGATGGATCCACATGCATGTTGCATTACATGCATTAGTCAAGCATTTGATGAGTTTATGGATGAATTATGAATATGATGATTGTTGTTGATAATGTGGTGAGTTGTTATGAATTAGTGTCGCTTGCTGCTTTCCTTATTATAACACTTTTCTTAATCATTATTATTTGTGTAAAGAGACTCACCCTACTGCCTTTGTTGCTTCTTATGTCGGCAACTTGCAGGTAATCGAGAGTGAGGGCATCCTTATGCCTCTTTTCTAGTAGTGTGTCAGCTCTGATATGTAGCACCAGGGGGAGGGCGTAGTAGTATTATTTATTGTTATTTTGATGTATTGGATTGTTATATTGATGTATTGATACCATTCCGCTGTGTTGAGGTTATTTTATTTATGTGCTGTAAACTAAAACAGGTGTTGTGGGCCCGCCCCCAAACTATTCGTGCTATATATCGTGCTGTTGATTGTGGACTTCACGTCATTGATTATAAACTAGATGATTTTTTTTTATATAAGCGTTGAAAATGTGACACCTTCTTCAATGATTTATATTTTTTTTAAAAAAAAAAACTCTGATTTTATATACTGAATAATAGTTAATTTAGAGGGGGTGTTACAAATTTCGTTTGTATGTTTCTTTTCCCCTTTATCTTTTAGTCTTATTGGATTCAAGAAATCACTTGGTTAGATCCTTTATTTGTCATGGAATCAATTAGATTCACATCACCTAAGGAATGAAAAATTAGGGAGGTTAGAGTGAGATTTCGAGGGAAACTTTAAGAGTAAAATGTGTTGGTGGTGACTTGAGGAAGCTATTGGAATGATTAGCGTGGGACAAGAGATACTTACGGAGTTGTACGATGTTGATTCGTAAGAAAAGGTTGGTATAGTACAGTATCGACGAGAGAAGAACCATACCGGATGTGGCGCAGTATCGATGAGAGAAGTGACCACATGGTGCAGTATCGATGAGAGAAGCACACCTGAGTTTTATCATGGGGTGTAGTGCAGTATCGTTGAGAGAAGTACTACACAAGTGCAGTATCATAGGGAGAAGCACACCCATATTTGGATCGTAGATCCAAGTACCTGTCTGGTATAGTACAGTATCGATGAGAGAAGTACCATACCGGATGTCGCGCAGTATCGATGAGAGAAGTGACCGGTGCAGTATCGATGAGAGAAGCACACCTGAGTTTTATCATGGGGTGTAGTGCAGTATCGATGAGAGAAGTACTACATAAGTGCAGTATCATAGGGAGAAGCACACCCATATTTGGATCGAAGATCCCTTGTGCAGTATCATAGAGAGAAGCTCAACACTTTTTGGTGTAGTATACCCTGGGATCATATGCATTGACGTATAGGCATTGCATTAGGATATATGGAGTGGTGTGACGTGTTATTGGTGTTGAGCTGTTAGAATGTTATTTGAAACTTGTTAGTATTATGTACATGTGAGTTGTTGTATATTTGTGTATGCATATTCTAGAAGATGACCCTTGCCTGTGGTTCTCCAATGTAATGGATGTCAACCCAGTTATTGGAGGACCATAGTTCAGTTTTCAGAGACAAAGTTGCAGAGGTCGGTGTCCTTCCATAATGGAGTTCTGGTGGACTCATCAAGGTCCCAAACCGGAAGTTGAGTATAGAAGGCTTGATCAGCGTAGGTGTCTTCTTTTGTCGCCATTTTGGGAAATTTCTCAAGTGTATGGTGATGGCAAACTAGGAAAGACCGCGTTGATGATGAGACTTAAAAGAAGGATATTGACGCCACACTCAAGAAATAGATGAGAAGGTGAGTGATAAGTCATGGATTTTGATCGCCACAAGTTGCCTTGATAAGATCAATTTGGTTCTTTAACCCAAGAACACGAGGGAAGCTCTCACAAATGGAGGAAACTCAATTTTCATTCATATTCATAATCTGATTTGTGTAGTACAAAAGATCCCTATTTATAGGCTAAACTCACAACCTTTGGAAACCTAAAGTGACTCTTGAAATAAACTAAATAAATTTCCACTATCATGCATTTATCAAATAAATTGATAAGTGCATTTACATTATTCAATACCTAGTAAATAAACATAATTATAAAAATAAAACTCCACTAGTCATCATAATGACTTTACAAGCCTTTAAAACCCACAAACTAACTTAGGAAAGATCAAAAGCCACCTAAAATTATTTAATTAAAATTAAATACGAAAATTAAAAATAAAATAGGAAATATTAGTTATTCCATGATTGCTTCTTATTGATGTGTTTTGGCTTCTAAAATGTTGGAGCAGAATATTTTTCTTTATAGAATTCCTTCCACATGCTTAGGGAACTCGTTCTCTCATCATTCTCCCATTCTTCGAAAGGATTTGTCCTCAAATCCAAACCTGCATAACAAACTAAAGGGTTATTTAAAAAAATTCTACAAGTTTTCATTCCCCTCTGGTTTTTAAATGCATTCTTTTTCTTCCCCTTTGCAAACTTCCAGTCTTTCACAATATCACCAACAGTATTTTTCTGTAGTTCTTCCTCTGTTTCTTTGATTATCTTTTGTTCTCTCTCAGAAGTAGAAATTGTCTCTTCCTCTACTTCCTCTTCTACCTCCATTGGAGATAAAGATACTTGAGTAAATTCAATAGCAATAGAACTAGACAAAGAAATATTAGAGTGAATGGTTGGTGACTCTTGGACTTTACAAAGATGGTCACAAAATATTTCTGCAATCACTCTATCTATTTTCTCCTCTAATTTTTTTTCTCTCAGTTTCTTCTTTTCTCTGAAGGCTAACTTTTCTACTCTTTCTGCCTCTTTCTTTAGCCCATTTTCATAAAGGTATTTCACATATGCAGGATCCATCACAAAATCTTTAATGTATATACCATAATCCCTTTGCCTTCCCTCCATCATGAACAAAAAAATAGTGAGTAGAACCTAAGCTTTGATACCAAATGATGGCAAACTAGGAAAGACCACGTTGATGATGAGACTTAAAAGAAGGATATTGACGCCACACTCAAGAAATAGATGAGAAGGTGAGTGATAAGTCATGGATTTTGATCGCCACAAGTTGCCTTGATAAGATCAATTTGGTTCTTTAACCCAAGAACACAAGGGAAGCTCTCACAAATGGAGGAAACTCAATTTTCATTCATATTCATAATCTGATTTGTGTAGTACAAAAGATCCCTATTTATAGGCTAAACTCACAACCTTTGGAAACCTAAAGTGACTCTTGAAATAAACTAAATAAATTTCCACTATCATGCATTTATCAAATAAATTGATAAGTGCATTTACATTATTCAATACCTAGTAAATAAACATAATTATAAAAATAAAACTCCACTAGTCATCATAATGACTTTACAAGCCTTTAAAACCCACAAACTAACTTAGGAAAGATCAAAAGCCACCTAAAATTATTTAATTAAAATTAAATACGAAAATTAAAAATAAAATAGGAAATATTAGTTATTCCATGATTGCTTCTTATTGATGTGTTTTGGCTTCTAAAATGTTGGAGCAGAATATTTTTCTTTATAGAATTCCTTCCACATGCTTAGGGAACTCGTTCTCTCATCATTCTCCCATTCTTCGAAAGGATTTGTCCTCAAATCCAAACCTGCATAACAAACTAAAGGGTTAT
Organism: Astragalus membranaceus; assembly: GCA_039519185.1. Taxonomy (NCBI): domain Eukaryota; kingdom Viridiplantae; phylum Streptophyta; class Magnoliopsida; order Fabales; family Fabaceae; genus Astragalus; species Astragalus membranaceus. Next base: position 87,898,427 of record CM076851.1, read on the forward strand.
TTAAAAAAATTCTACAAGTTTTCATTCCCCTCTGGTTTTTAAATGCATTCTTTTTCTTCCCCTTTGCAAACTTCCAGTCTTTCACAATATCACCAACAGTATTTTTCTGTAGTTCTTCCTCTGTTTCTTTGATTATCTTTTGTTCTCTCTCAGAAGTAGAAATTGTCTCTTCCTCTACTTCCTCTTCTACCTCCATTGGAGATAAAGATACTTGAGTAAATTCAATAGCAATAGAACTAGACAAAGAAATATTAGAGTGAATGGTTGGTGACTCTTGGACTTTACAAAGATGGTCACAAAATATTTCTGCAATCACTCTATCTATTTTCTCCTCTAATTTTTTTTCTCTCAGTTTCTTCTTTTCTCTGAAGGCTAACTTTTCTACTCTTTCTGCCTCTTTCTTTAGCCCATTTTCATAAAGGTATTTCACATATGCAGGATCCATCACAAAATCTTTAATGTATATACCATAATCCCTTTGCCTTCCCTCCATCATGAACAAAAAAATAGTGAGTAGAACCTAAGCTTTGATACCAAATGATGGCAAACTAGGAAAGACCACGTTGATGATGAGACTTAAAAGAAGGATATTGACGCCACACTCAAGAAATAGATGAGAAGGTGAGTGATAAGTCATGGATTTTGATCGCCACAAGTTGCCTTGATAAGATCAATTTGGTTCTTTAACCCAAGAACACAAGGGAAGCTCTCACAAATGGAGGAAACTCAATTTTCATTCATATTCATAATCTGATTTGTGTAGTACAAAAGATCCCTATTTATAGGCTAAACTCACAACCTTTGGAAACCTAAAGTGACTCTTGAAATAAACTAAATAAATTTCCACTATCATGCATTTATCAAATAAATTGATAAGTGCATTTACATTATTCAATACCTAGTAAATAAACATAATTATAAAAATAAAACTCCACTAGTCATCATAATGACTTTACAAGCCTTTAAAACCCACAAACTAACTTAGGAAAGATCAAAAGCCACCTAAAATTATTTAATTAAAATTAAATACAAAAATTAAAAATAAAATAGGAAATATTAGTTATTCCATGATTGCTTCTTATTGATGTGTTTTGGCTTCTAAAATGTTGGAGCAGAATATTTTTCTTTATAGAATTCCTTCCACATGCTTAGGGAACTCGTTCTCTCATCATATGGTCCCTGAGCAGTTCTTTGTATGGGCATTTTTGTGTATGTATCAGTAGAGATAGTAGTCAGTCTTAGATTGAGTGTGTCATTATCTCAAACAAATTTTGTCCTTGCATTGTACAATTTTTTAAAACAGGTATCATATTGATGCGGGGAAGTAAACCTATACATGCCACATTTTAGTTCTTATTCTTGTGTCATATTAAGAGAGGCACCATGTTTCGAAAATGCGGCAATACTCTGATTGCTTTGAAAAAAGTTTTAAAAGAAAATATTATACTCATGTTTTGAGAAAGCATGATTAGTACTTTTCCAAAGTCATTTCCTATTAGGAGTTGAGTTCGCATAATAACGCTCTCATAAATCGGGGTGTTACAGAGAGGTTTGTCGATGCATGGATAAACCATTAAATGTACCTAGGCAAAACTACCACCAACAGAGTTGAGTCAGCACACTCATGTTTAAAGAGACTATTACACGACAGTAGGGGAGACTTATGTTTGTGCTGGGATTCGATATGTGGCATGTTTAGGGCACAACATACTGAACTTAAGATGGCTTTCGAGCATAGCCTCAGCAAAGTGAAGTTTTTTCACTGGAGCAGAATATACGATAACCTTAAGGGTTCATAACCAAGGGAGGCTAGTCTTGGAGGCTAGTCTTTCGTAGACTAAGAAAGAACTGCAGATTCTCCTCGGCAAAATCAATTTCTTAAGGAGGTTTATCGCCCAAAAAGGTTCTAGTTGTATGTAAAGTTGATATTATAAGGTACCTTATTAATCGGCCTGTCTTGCGAGGAAGACTTGTAAAGTGGGCCATTAAATTAAACGCAATCACACTAACATATGTACTTTTAAAGGCTATCCAAGGACAAGCCTTAGCCGATTTTCTCGCCCAACACCCGTGTGTGGAAGTCCATGATCCACCAGCCGAGCTTGTCCGTTATGTAGGCTTAAAGTCTTGGGTTCTAATGTTTGATGGGTCGAGCACCCAAAAAGGGGTAGGTGTTGGGGTAGTCATATCTAGCCCGTGTGGCAGGGGTGTGGAGATTGATGTGCAGGATAGAAGATCGAGCATCCAACAATCAAGTCGAGTATGAGGCTTTGATCACTGGGCTTGATATTTTGGCCACCATGAAAGCCCATTACATGGAAGTCAAAGAGGATTATCATTTAATAATTAAACAAATCACTGATGAATACAAATGTTATAATGCTAAGCTGAGACAATTGTGTGCCTCGGCCCACGACTTACTAAAGTTGTTTGCCAACGCTGTTGTCATGCATATCCCCATAGACCAAAACCAAGAGGCAAATGATCTAGCTCAGCAAGCCTCTGGATACAAGGAAATGGTAGTGGAGGTCATGCAGCAGGACGCCACATTGGTGGTCGAGCAAGACCCAGCTGATGCTTGGATACGACTGCTGATAGACTATTTGCGAAACCCTTCTGCTGGGACAAATTTCAAAATTAAGTAGAGAGCCCTCAATTATGTCCTGGTAGGTGATGAATTGTATAAGAAAAGTGCTAATGGGGTGTTACTAAAATGCCTCAATAGGAAAGAATCCTACTTGGTCATGGCTCAAATTCATGAGGTGGTTTGTGAATCCCACTGGCCTGGACCCATCATGAAGTGGTTAATCTATAGGCATGGATACTATTGGCCAACCATAACGGCTGATTGTTTTCAATATGCCAAAGGGTATGTAGCTATCCAGCTACATAGTCCCATTCAGAGGGTCCTTGTCGATGAGCTCCACCCAATTGTCAAGCCTTGGCCATTCAAAGGATGGGCTATGGATTTAATTGGGAAGATATACCCTCCAAGCTCCAAGGGACATAAATTTATCATTGTAGCCACAGATTATTTCACCAAATGGGTGGAAGCCAAGCCGATGGGCAACGTCAACCAAGCAGCAGTGATTAGGTTTATTGAGAACCAAATCAAACATAGATTTGGGATCCACGAGACCATTACTGCTGACCAAGGTACTATGTTCACAGGAGAACGGGTGGTGGCCTTTGCCAAATAATATGGCCTTAAGATGAGGCGCTCAAAGCCTTATTATGCCCAAGTTAATGGGCAAGCCGAGGCTACCAACAAGGTCATCATTGAGCTTATTAAAAAGAATGTATGGGCAGGATGTCGTGCTGCTGCTCGAAATTAGTGTTGCAACATTAAGGGTAGCTCGGCAACACTCACTCAGCCTAGAAGAGTATCAATAGGCAATGCTGATGGTGTTAGATTTGGTAGACGATGACATGTTTGCCGCCCTTAGCTAGTTGGAGCTAAATAAGATTAAATTGGCCCGAGCCTACAATAAGCATATCAGACCTAAGAAGTTTGTTGAAGGCGACATGGTTTGGAAAACTATATTGCCAATTGGGATCGAATACCCTGAGATCGGCAAATGGTCACCAAATTGGGAAGGACCATACATTGTTAGTAAAGTCTATGATGGGGGTGCGTATAGACTGATCTCCTTGGAAGGAGAGGAATTCGAAAGAAAAATCAATGACAAGTATTTAAAAGCATATTATCGTACGGTTTGGGAAAGTATGCAAGAAATGAAGAAATTAGAACCAGCAATGTTCAAGTGGCTCGCCACACACCGGCGGCCTAGTGCAAAAAACAGGTTAAACGAAGTTTGTCGTTATGAAAACTGACAGCGAGAAGGGTTAAACCATGTCTGAATCTATAAATAGTACTTATATTTAGGTGATCAAGTCTAAAATAAGTTTGGAAATAGTATCACGCAAAAGATAAAAATGCTAAACATCAAATACATGCATTAAACACACTAAGACTTCATTACATAGATCAAAGCATCCCAACTAAGAGTATTTAGCTCATGATGAGCAAACAACACAAGAAATACAACTTAAACATAATGTTTAAAGCCATAAATGCGAAAATACAAAGAAGAAATATAGTAAGAAGTGGTACACTGAAGATTGACTCCAAGAACAGTAGCATGGAGGTTCAGATCAGCTCCCAAAGCCACGAAAATCTTCAAGTAATTAAGCTTCTGTGTTGCTGCAGCATCACTCGCAGCAATGGTGTTTCCACTTTAGTGATTTAAGGTAGCTTGGTACAAAAATGGAGGAAAGCTATTTCTAAACTTTTCCTCCTCTGAACCAGCACACGAAATGAAGAAGAAGGTGGTCTTTATATAGTACTAGGGTGCATGATCTAAGCAAAGCCTAATTTGGAGGCGCCATTTGTCCTTATGTGTGCCCAAAAGTACATGTGCCTATTAAAAAGGTGGAATATTTTCTGTCCAGGTACTGGCATCCTAGGTAGTGCATCCGTCCTTGCTTGACAACTGTAATGCGCTCAAGTCCGTGCTTCCAGCATTTTCTCTCTCATCTGTCGCAGGAACTGATGCTGCAGCACCTATTGCTGCAGCAATGAAACACACTCATAAAAGCACAAAATGGGGCACCAAATTGCCAAATGATCACAAACCAGAATTAGTTATTCTTTTACACTAAACAACATATTTTAACTAATTAAACACAACATTACTTTAGAACTCACAACAATTTAAGCTAAGAAAGCATAAATAACTCTTATAAATAAGAGTTATCAACTGCTCACCTCGGTAGGTTGAGATATATTGCTAGGCTAGCCGGGGGCGGATACAAGGCATTTTGCTCTCCCATTCTAGGTCCTTTCTTCGGCTCCTTGTAGTAACACCTACGCTTGGACATTCAGAACTGGTTTGTGATTGATCGGTGATGGCAGCTCCCCTTTCCTCACGAGGCCCTTGCATAGTCTTGCTGGAGACCCGATCATGACTCATCATGGGTGTGATCGCAACAGTGATTTCTTTTGGCAAGGGAATGAGGGGTTGGTTGGATTAGACCTCCACCACAAGTATGTCCTCAGAATGGAGACGGGAGGGTTCTTCCATTCCCGATGCATGAGGAATGGGTGTTTCTTTCAGGAGCAGGCGTAGCTTGTCCAAAGAGGTGTTGGCTTGATGGGTATCGCCCTGACTCTTTTTCAGATCAGAGATGAAAATTGCCCTCTGAGATTCCAAATTTTTGATGTGTTGATCCAAAGAGGTGTTATGAAGGTATAATCGGTTTCGCTCTTGGAGGGAAGTGTCTAGCTTGCGAGTGGCTTCTTTTTGTTGTGGGCGCGTGGATTGCATTTCTTGCTGCAGCTAAGAAAGTTCTTCTTCAATGGCCTTGATTCTGTTCTGGATCTTTTCCTCCTCAACTAAAGGCCTTTTTCGCTCGGATTCTTCCTCAAGATAATAGGTGACATATACTCTCTTTTCAGTATGGAGGATGGCCAGCCGGTCCAGTGACTGTTAGGCAGTATGCTGTGCACTTGTGGCTATTGACAAAGAGTAAGGATATCTTCGGGAGCCAAAAGGCTATTTGTTGCAGGGTATTCGTTTTTAGCTTTGATAATTCAACAGATGACTCTAACCTAAATGCCAATGATCTCATCTCAGCTATTTGAGCGGAGTCAGTAGGGATGCCTCCTTGAAGGGTCTCTTCCAATTTCTCTAATTCTTTAGAAGGTAGGAGGACTATTTGGGGGGAGTTTGGGGAGGCAAAGTACTGGCCACTTCCTCATCTGTTACATGGGGTGTTGGGGGTGAGGTTTAGACAGGAGAAGCGACTAGTGGTAGAGATTCAGGCAGGGGAGATCTTGTAGCTTGAGTAGGAGAGTTGTCATGGGTTTCTTGTCAAAGTTCCTATGAAAAAAGGGAGTTAGAAGGGAAGTCAGAGTTGAAAAACAAGGGAACACAAGTAATAGTACCTTGGTTCTTTTTGTTGATCGAGTTGTTTCTTCAGCAGTCACAGGAGGCCTCTTGGTGGACACGGAAAGGTTGTGAACTTCCTCTGTCATGGTCCTCATCTTCGTACGAAAAGTAAAGGGCCATCATCTTCTTAATTCATTGCCCTCCTCGTTAAGGAAAGGACCTGTTTCAGACAAGATTAAGACATAAGGAGATGAAGGACATTTGAGGGAAAGCAAGTGGTCCAGAGAGTGTTTCTTACCTGAGGCAAGGGTAGATGGTGCCACGGTTTGCGACCGAGTTGATGATCGGTGTCGAGGAGTTGCAGTTTGAGTGATTTTCTTGGTTGTCGAGGGAGCTCTACTTGTTGTTGCCAATGGAGGAACAAGGTTAGGGTCTTGATGGGGTTGGCCACTGTATTGGGCAGCATAAATACCGAGTGGTTGTTGGAAGACCAATCCTTTGATGCCAAGCCACCAATTGGCGAAAACAGAAGTCTCTCCCACGCAACTTCTGAAATGGGCCCAGATATATTAAGTGGTTCTACAGCGAGGTCCACCTTTGGGCGAAGTCTCCATCGTTTAGACCCTCTCTACAGCGAGGTCCACCTCGACACTTATAGGGCATCTAATTAGGATAGTAGTACTCGGCGATCACTTTGAAATTGAGTAACAGCAAAATTTGAAATTGAGTTTAGAGTTTGTGACACCTAGAGAGGCTGTTACATCCACCTTCACGACGCATCAAAAATGAAATGAACATTGAGAGGACCATTTGTTTTCATCATAGTAACCCATATTTACTTAATCTCTTACTCTCAAATTAAATGTGAGAAATTTAAAACTTAAGACATACACATAGAGAATGTAAACATGTATCATTTATATTGATCGTCTTTAAAGAGTTTTACAAACAAGCGTGGCCCATCATGGCGCAACTTTGTCTACATCTAGATATGTAGTCCAACCAGGTGGGACCAACCTCCCATCGACCGTTCGTCCTCATCATAGTAACCCTAAATTATTCTTAAGACATTTCTCAAAAACATGGATAAAATTAAAATTTCAAATATCCATCTAGGAAACATGTGTTATACATATAGATAGTACAAGATAGCCAATGTTTACAAAATATGTAACCCACCTGGCACCACTATGTTTGCATATAACCGAGTGGGTCACTACCATTTTGTCTAAGTGACATATCCGAACGCCACAAAAATACTATATAAAGTGGGGAAAAAAAACATAATGTGTTCAAAACGAACTATTGTGACAAAGACTTCAAAGTCTGACACATTAGCTAAAAGACTTCAAAGCCCGACACATTAGCTATAGAAGCACATGTGTTCTTAGAGATGCACCTAATCATGTCATATTACATCGACGTCTCTGGTGTCTCTTGAATCGGGTGTGGAAGGAAAAGAGGTATCCTCAACTACTGATGCATCTTCCATGGAATCTAAAAGGGGACAAACAAATATACAAAACAAAAGAACAATGGGGCTAAGATTCTAGTAACCATCATAAATTGAGAATCAAAGGTAAAATAAACAAATAACATACCACACACATGCAAGCAAAACATCTACCAAGTCAACGAGTCAACCATCCTTTAATCTAGACAAATTATTCCTATATATCCATCTAATGCATCTAGAAACTACATGCTCACATGGCCAATCCTGATGCCACCAACGTTTCCAAGTCACTTGCGCAACACCATCCGACTGCCACTATAGAGTCTGGATGTTATAAGTCACACTCCACCAAAGTAATGATTAGAGTGACATAATCCTAACATTACTCCATCCAACCGATAAAAACATGTCCCACTAAGGACCCAGGTCAGGGTCGACCTCGTGCGCCCTTACACACAATAGTGGACTTACATCATATATGCATTCTATATGGAGCTCTCATCCAGTATCCTTGCACCTCAATCCCGCAGTCATTTTCTCATCTAACTCATAGTGTCTATATACCATTGTTCATTTGTCGATTGAGTGCTTTTACCATGCCTTACCTCAATCTCCTTTCTCTCCATGTACTTTCTCTCTCCCTCTCTCCTCTCTGTCGTTCTCATCTCTCTCTCTCTCTCTCTCTCTCACTATGTATCCCCCTTCTCTTATCTCCCTCTCTCTATGTCTCTCTCTTATATCTTTCTTTCAAAACTTCTCTCTTCTAGTCCCTTCCTCTCTCCCTCTCTCCTCTCTATGTTTCTCCCTCTCTCTCCTCTCTATATTGTCCTCTGTAAAAACATCTCTCTTTTCCCCTTCACCTTCCTCCCCTCTCTCCATTTTCTTCTCTCTCTCTCTCTCTCTCTCTCTCTCTCTCTCTCCTTCCCCTCACTCTCTCTCTCCCCCTCCTCTCCAAATTCTTTTCAGCATAGAATAATTATATAACATGCTTTTGTAATTTATATATATATATATATATATATATATATATATATATATATATATATAATTCAACTCTTTCTCTTCTCTATGTGTTTGTCTTAATTAATAATAATAGTTAATTGGCTGTCTTCTCCATAATTTATTTTGTTCGACACACACACACACACGAACACCCCAATTTTCAGAGCGCAACTAAGTGAACCCAACTCAAAATATGAAATGATTTTAGTAAAATATTGTTATCGCCTTTCAAAAAAGATGAGTAGTATATTTTTTCGTTTAAAACTCTTTTATACACAATTTGACTATGGCTGCATTTTTCCAATCGTGATGTATCACTTAATAGAATACAATGACCAGAACTGAAATATAACCAATATGTACTCACTCCCCGCACTAATGCGATTCATGTTTTTCAAAAGTTTACAATTCAAGGAAGTAATGTGTCGGAAATAAGAGTACGCCTAATGTAGGACTAACTTTCTCTACTGTTATACGTAGGACAAACATCCACACGAGGGACTGCTCAAGATGCCATGCGCTTGGATGATTCCCCAAAGAAACGACACAAAGAAGACACATATGTAGATCAAGCATTCTACATTCGACATTTGAGTTGGGAACATTGAAATCTGATAACACCTGAATGACGTCATTGACCTAAACAACTTCATCTTTGAAAAATTGAACCACAGTCCTCCAACAACTGCGTTAGCATCCATTGAGTTGGAGGACCATAGGAAAGGGTCACCAACCTAAAAACAACACACACACACACACATAGCAATTTCACATATGTATAGACATAAATAAATCAAAGTTAATAATTAGCATTTCAACACAACAACACGCCGCACCAACTTCATATACCCTAATGCAATGACTACATGCCTATGCACATGATTTTGGAATATCACCCCCCTCGCAGGGGTATGTGAGGTCCAATTAAGAACAACACCGCCATTTTCCATAGGAATTTGTGAGATCCAATGAAGGAAAATACCACCATGTAGGCATGAAGTGTTGGGGGTTTCACGAGGTAGCCATTAAAATGACATAGTCTCGGAGCGGAATAACCCCTTGCCAAGGAATACGTAAGCACAAAATTTTCACATTAGGTTCATGTGTTTGAAAATTGCAGCATTCCTAGCTTGAGGTTCTGCTCTTGGTATTACAGAAGTCCTTGGCATACATCCCACCAAAACAGGAGCTTCTTCTTTGAATTCTTCTACATTTTCGAAGTAGTCTTCGAGTTCTTCAATCCCCATCACTTTTTCAGCATAGTATGTGGTTATTTTAGGAAATAAGATCCATATGGTTATTTTGTTTTGATGAATTAAGTTATTGTTGAACTTCTTGGTCAGAACCATTGTTATCATTAGGAGAACCTACATTTCCCCTATTGTGGTTTCTGGTATTCACCTTGTTACCGTCTCAAGAGCACACAATTAAAACTTGGCACAAATATCTCTAACTGTGTCCCACCGGGCGTGCCAATTTGTTTTCTAGTAAATTTCGTTAAGGTTTTCTGTCCAACAAATGAATTCGAATGGGATAAGATAAGAGGACTCGAATTAGATCCTGAGTTCACCAGTTGACATGTTTACAATACCAGCCCCAATTTGCATTCTCTTTGTAAAAGAAGTATGGCTAAAACAGAATTCAATCGTTTAATCAACCGAATCAGGGATTCTAGATCAATCACTCGATTGCATTCGAAAGCACCAAATACTCAAAAGAACATCATGAGTCCTTCGAGTGCTTTGTACTAATGGTCTTCGAAGTATGTACGAAACAAAAATAAACTTAAGCAATTTCACGGAAATCAATTTTGAGAAGGAAACAACATCACAAATTCCTTAAGTGCGGTAATGAAAGAAGTAAATAAAGTGCGAAAACATTAAAAGAAAAAGGACAATAGTGAGACACTCGATTGTCATAGGGAAATTGCATTGAATTGTAAAAGATTTCGAAAATACAAGAGCGTTGACTCAGACATACATTGTTCACTGCAATTGCCAGAGATCTTGTGTGATCGGATGTGTTAGGCGTGATGAGTTACTGAATGTTATGAAATTGCCCCTAGTTCTTCGTACAAACTACTATTTATATAACTATAAATAGAAACAGATGTGTTGCATGGCGGACACATGTCCCCTTGGAAAGTGAATAAGAATAAAAACTAACTAGTGATCGATTATGATTGATGCCACGTGTCTTCTGGCTTTGGATGCTCTACACTTGTCCTTGCGCTTTGAATCCTCTCTAAAGAAACTGCATTAACCGTTCTTCAAGTCTTCGCACACAGTGCTTCAGACTTCAAAATTCGCTTTTGGAGTCTTTTCGAAATTATAAGTAAAGTGATGGATTACCTTGTCTTTTGAATACCTTTCCTTCGAGCTCTATTCTGATGCCTTGCTGATGTGTCCTTGTAGCCAATTTCGAATCCGAAATTGGTTGTAACAATGTCCTACCAATTGAGGAGGAATCTCTGCAAAGAAATTTTTTATTAAAGACGATAAGTCTAATAGCCGGATGGACTCCAACGTGACATAAGTAATACACTTGTTACATCTTGATTAACAAACAATACCAATATATTGTATGGTTTAGGTTTTTATCCTTTATTCTTTTTCAAAAGTTAATTTTACTATGCTTAAAAAAAAGTTAATTTTCCTAAAAAGGTTTTTCTAAAAACATTTTCTAAGTTTATTATATGGAAATAATATTTATTTTTCACAAGATATTTTCTCCGATTCTTTCCAAAGTTAAAAAGGGTTAGAAAACAACTTTATTTTGACAAACTTTTTTTTGGGTTAGTGAATAGTGATAAATGTTATTTTTTTTCTCAATTGAATGTAAAAGGAAAGAAAATCCTGTACCATGGCGGCACACTAGTACACTACAAGAAGGTTTAAGGGAGGTTTCGAACCTCATCCATGAAGGAATTGTCTTCGCTCTCTCTCAAGCAACTATGGCATTATCATGCTCTCTTCCCATTCCTCACGTTCTTGCTTATTGCAACATAAACCGCCGCCGCCACCACCACCACCACCACCATAGTCACACCGAAATTGAAATTAAAAGAAAGCTCCACGATAAACTCCACTTCCTATTCATCACCTCTTCCTTCTCTTCTTTCCCTTTCCCCCTTTCTCCCTCCGACAAACCACAATTCCCTTGCCACCGCCACCGTCTCTTCCTCCGTGACTCAACCAACTACGATTACCTCGTCGACGGCCTTGATTCTGCGGTGGACGACGATGAGAATAGGAGAGTTTTCAACAAGGAGCCGCAGTGGATTTCGTCGCTGTTCATGAAGGGTTGGCTCATAAAGTCGGAGGAGGAGGAGGAGATGGAGAGGGAAACGGAGAGGAGGAAGTTCGATTTACGGCGGCGGAGGCAGATTGAGGCGGAGACAGAAGCGTGGGAGAGGATGGTGGAGGAGTACAGGGAATTGGAGAAAGAAATGCGTGAGAAGCGATTGGCGCCGAGTTTACCGCACGTGAAGGCCTTGATGTTAGGTTGGTTTGAGCCGTTGAAGGAGGCTGTGGAGGCTGAGCAGAGGGCGCACCAGGCGCGTTCCATGAAGCAGAAGGCCTCCATTGCTCCTCACGTTGATTCTTTGCCAGCAGATAAGGTGGCTGTTATTGTGATGCAGAAGATGATGGCTCTGCTGATGGAGAATGAGGAAGGGTGTGTTCGTGTTGTTCAGGCTGCTCTTCAAATTGGCTTGGCTATAGAGCAAGAGGTACTTCCACTGCTTTTTAACTTCATCTTGTATGCTAGCTGAACTAATATGGTCTCTTTCGGCAAACAACTCAATTAAGTGCTTACGATGAAATACTTATGTAAAAGCTAGTTTGTTTCTTCACCAGTTGGAAAGGAATAATAAAACCATACACGCTTGCTTGTTGAATGCAACTGCTGCCTTTCCCCAAATGCTTAAGCAGTTAGCAATTTATTGTTTTTTCACTCAAAGTTGCTTCCCCTTTGTAGTTCTCACTTTTACCAAACACATTTGGTACATTTATTTTGTAGATTATGTTGTGATAATCTTAATGTATTTCAGGTTAGGATTCATAAGTTCATTGAAGAAAATAAAAGTTTCCGGAGTAAGAAGACAGAGGCTGGCATTGAAGACGCTTTGAATGATGATAAAGAAAAGCAAAGGAAATATGTGAATGGTTTGATCAAAAGTAAAAGACTGAAAGAGGTGCAGGTGGTATTGAAGGAAGAAGAATCTAGTCCTTGGAGCCATGCTACCCAGGCTAAGGTTTCTCTAAATGTCATTTTGTAATGGATTGTCTTCTCATTGCCTTTTTCGTTTTTGTTTTAAGACTGGAATTAAATTTGTTGGCTCTATGAATTATGCAGCTCGGAAGTCGATTAATAGAACTATTAATGGAAACAGCATACGTGCACTCTCCACTTAGCCAGTCTGTTGATACTATACCTGATATTCGACCAGCTTTCAGGCATGGGTTTAAAGCTCTATCAGGGAATCCAGGGTAAGGGTTTGTTTTCTTTTTGGTTCTTTATATTAGTTGAATGGTCTGCATAGTTGTAATGAATATACAAATACAATGAGATGGTGCATATTTATACACAAGAGAGAATCAGAGATCACTGGAAATAGGATATATGGGAATGGCTAAACTATCTAATAAGGACGCTATATAAAGAGAAAGAATAATGATTATAATTACAATCAACAGCCCCCTTAGGTTGGAGTATATATATTATATGCGTTGAACTTGTTACACTAACATATATAATCTATTCGAGCTCTTCGTAGGGATTTAGTGAAGGTGTTGGTCAACTGATTGTTGGAGCTCGTAGAGGAAGTCTTGAGGGTGCCTGGTAGGATGTTTTCTTTGATTAGGTGACAATCTACTTCTGTGATTAATTCTCATGAAAAATTGGGTTCAAGGGAAGATACAAAGCTGATTGACTATCATAAACAAGTTCTTTAGGACTTGTTATCTAGATTTTCCACGTTAGAACTGTTATATTCACATATTAGCACCATAACAGTCATGTAGGAACTTTTAATGGAGTTAAACAAAAATTCAAAAAAAGGGCAACGTCGTATATGTTTTGAAACTTAAAGGATCAATTTAGGGAAAAACACTTATAAGATTAAATCGAAACTTCAAATTAAGCTAAAGGACCTCGAAATTCCACAAATTTCCAGGCCACCAACATAATTCCACGCATACAAGCCACCTACCATGGCACATCAGCTTCTGTTAACGAAAATGGACGGAACGTTTAAAAAAGGCTAATGTTGTTAACATTTTAAAACATAAAGGACTGGATTGGAAAAAAAACTTAAAGGACAAATCTGAAATTTAAAATTAACTTAAAGGACCCCAAGCGCAATTTTGCCGATGAAATATAATGCATATTCTTTGCTTTGGGTAAATAAAAGAATGAGAGTCCACATTTAAAAAAATCTCAAAAGTTTTCCATTTCTATATTTAAACCGTGCCTTTACCACACTTGTTTTTCAATATTAGTTCTGACCAAATATTTGGTGCTTGTAGACGGAGGAATTTAAAGAAATACGGCATTATCCAATGTGATCCCTTAGTCCTAGCTGGGCTTGAAAAATGTGTAAGTTGAGATGTTGCATTCCTTTCTTTTTTTTAGCCGTAGTTGAAGCTTCTGAAACGTGATGTTAGAATATCAGATATGATTTTCTATATCAAATAGTATTAAGTAGTATCAATTACGTTTAATTAGTCTTTATTGTAATTGATTCGTATTTTCATTATAAATAGATATGAGTGTGCTCTATTATAGATACACAGAGACAATCACATATTCAATATGGTATCAGAGCGGGTTCTGATCTTCTGACATCGTCTATGTGCTTCACCACCGTTGCCGGCGGCGTCATCGGCCGCCGGCAACCCCCGCCTTTTTTTTTAGTTTTTAATTTATCTCTTTTTCACTGCTCCAATCACCTTTTTAGTTTTCCGGTTTCTGCTTTCTGCCGCCGTGTTCGTCTCTCCGGCGTGTTTTCCGACCATAACCACCGTCAGCCACCGCGCCGGAAAATTTTCCGGTGACCGTTCCCGACGAAACCACTACCATCAGGTTCGCCTCCTCCCGATCTACACAACGGTCCAAGTTCCAACCTCACCGGCCGTACGCGTCGATCTACCTCCGGGGAAATCCTCCACTCTCCGCCGTCTTCAACCGCGCGTGTCGGCGCGTCCGGCCATTCTTCTTGTCATCGGAGTCGCTTTCCTCTCCACGCCTGGATCTGTGGTTACTTTTTGGTTTTGGTGCACGAACAGTTACGCTACAGTTCAAACTATCACTTTCTCTCTCCTCTTCAAACATCAGATCTGCTGGCTCTAGTTTTGTTTGTTATGCCTTCCTTTCTCATTAATGACTTATAATGTGGTGTCTTCTCTTGCCATCAATGGTCATTCCGGTGGTGGCTCTTTCCCACATATTAATCATTAATGATGACTTCTCCCATCGACGGTCATTCCGATGGTGTCTTATGTTGATTATGACTGACAAATATGGATGTCAGCTTTAGTTTCAAGTTTTATGGGGAAAAAGTTGTTATTGTAACAAGCTTAAAAGCTTAGTAAGCTTTAGCTTGAGGGGGAGTGTTAGAATATCAGATATGATTTTCCATATCAATTTGTATTAATTAGTATCAATTAGGTTTAATTAGTCTTTATTGTAATTGATTCTTATTTTCATTATAAATAGATATGAGTGTGCTCTATTATAGATACACAGACAATCACATATTCAACGGTGGTAATTGGTGTTATATGATTTCTTCCTTAATGCACTCGAAATCCTTTACCCTGTATAACACGTGGACAGTGTTCCAGTAACCTACCCCATTCCACCTCCACAAAATCGAACGTAAGTGGCATTAGCATTTAGATGTAGTAGAAGAGGACCTTCTCCTTTCTCATCAATTTGCATAAGTGCTTTGCTAAAGGTGTTCTTCACTTGAATGGAATCTGGTGCATTATCGGTTGTTCCTCTGACTTTCTTGTATTTTATTACTTTTGCTAGCTAAAGATACCCAATTTTGTTGAAATTGTTAAACTTCCACATGACTGCTTGTCATCTGTTCTGTAATTCACAAACTTATTTGCTATTTACCATGGCATAAGCATAATTTGAACATCCGAAACTTCTAATATTTTCAGTGTAGTTAGCATAAATGGATATATCTTAAGTTGCTTGCTTACTAATCAATGTATATTTGTGTATGCAGGCTAAGCATATTTTGATCCCTTACATGCCAATGTTAATACCTCCAAAAAAATGGAAAGGGTATGACGAACGGATTGTGTCTTTCTTGTATTGTATTTTGAAACTCCTCATTTGGTTAGGCATTATGTCGTTATTCCATAATTTTTTGCGCTTAGTTCCAACTAGGTTTTAAATTGCGGTTGTGTGAAAACCTTAAAAACCTTTATGGCAATGAACCAAGTGAACTTTTGCTTAGTGTTTCAATCACGGAAATTAACTATGATGCTAGCTTGTGCGCGTGTGGGCCTGATAATATCTTATGATGCTCTTTTTAGGTATGACAAGGGTGGACACTTGTTCTTACCTTCGTACATCATGCGCACTCATGGATCTAGGAAGCAGCAAGATGTAATAAAAAATGTTAGAGGGACACAAATGCAAAAAGTATTTGAGGTATTATATACCAGTTTCTTTTTCCATTTCAATTTAAAAGGTAGGAGTATCGTAGATTCGTAGTATTACATAAAAGATGTGACATGGTGAAAAATCCAATGCATGGTTTGCATAATCATATTAGTTATGAGGAACTTGCTGTAAGTTCGTACAGTACCCCGTTCAGGAGTTAAAAACTTCATTTACTGAAAAATTATTCTCAGTATTTCTCAAAAAGTGCAATATTTGTAGCCTTCCTCATTTACCAGTTCATCGAGTTTTACCATTTATAGATATTATGATATAAAGAGGATGTGAATTGCAACATACTAAAAAGAAAAGGGAAGTTGTAGCATCTTAGTATTTGGACTTCAGCCTAACTCAACCATAAAAACTAGCTTGAAGAGGGGTTAATTGGCTGAGCTTTGTACGGACCACTCTGGCCATATTTGGTAATCGATGTGGGCATGGTAGTCAAACTCGAGATCCTACGCGGGAACGGAGAGGGGTTGCAAGATCGTAACTCGTGGGATCGTAACACGGATCGGAAGATCCTACCAAATTCCTAAACTCGCATATATATGTACATAAGAATATATATATGAATATAAAATACCATAGATAAGTGAAAATTTTCAAAATATGCCACAAATACTAGAAAGGAACAAATAACATAAATTGAATCAAGTCCAAAAAAGTAAAAACATAAACACTTTAGACACAATCTGTCATGTCAACAACATAATCATCCTCTCCATCTTCATTCCCTCCTTCATCATCACCATCTTCATCCCCTCCTTCATCTTCATCCCCTCCTTCACGTCTTCACGTCTTCTTCGTTGCAGTATTTTCGCTGCTTCTTCACGTCTTCTTCGTTGCAGCAGAGTCTATTAGTTGCAGTCTTCTTATTTGTTGCACAGCGCAGAAGAAGAGTAGAAAAACAAAGCAAGAAACGTTTGGGTTACTCTGTTGCGTAATAGAAGAACAGAGCAAGAAGAGACGTTTGAGTAGAAAAACAGCGTAACAAGAGTCGTTTGGGTTCCACACACCGTGTGACTTTTGATTTACTGTAAGGCGTTATTAATTTTAGGTTTTTTTTACCTCTGATGGGCTTTTTTAACGAAACGGGTCAAATCCCCCCTCCCGACCCGGTTCTGCGTGAGAACGCTGAACTCGCGGCGATTTCACGATTCTGCCGCCGATCCCACGCGATCCCACCAGCGAGCTGCAACCTCCGATTCTACCTAAGCTCGAACACGGAAAGGGCTAGCAAGAACGCAAACTCGTACGATCCTACGAGTTGGATCGCGAGTTTGTCTACCATGGATGTGGGAACTCATCACACCCCATCACGTCAATTTTGAACATCCGAAGCATGGACAAATGCAGGTGGAAAAACAACTATCTTGGCCCAATAGATCTAGGATAGAAGTTGATATCCTCTTACTGGATTTAGGCTTAACTCAACCTCAAAAGTTAGCTTAAAAGACGAGGGTTGCACATGTTTTATATGGACCATGGTAGTCAAACGCGTGCTTTAGATCGTAACATCGTACGATCTCACGCGATTTCCTCTCAGCACCGTGGCAACGCGTGGAAGAAATCGCTGGCAGAGGCGGAGCGGTGGGCGCGGCGTGATAACGCGTGGAAGCGTGGGAGCTGCGATCTCTCTCACGCGACAGAAAGCCCAATAACACCCACGACCCGGTTCGCGACCCCGGAAGACAAAACGTGACCCTATTCGAATTTCTACACATATTTCGGATAAAAATGCAATTAAAGGTACGCTGAATCAATTCATTGCAACGGTAACACCTCTTTGGGACTCATGCATCTTAATTACTTCCCAATTCCTAGATTCAACAATCATTCAGATTCATTCATCATTCATTCGATATCAGTGAAATGCTTTAATTCGTTCATCAATCATTCTCTGATATCAGGGAAATGGTTTAATACATTCATCAATCATTCTCTTCTATAAATCATAGTCAGTTCTCACCTCTTCTTAAAAACGACTCAAGTCTCAAACTCTCAATCAAACACTGAAACACCAGAATCCAGAATCCCACCTCTTCTTTCAGCCCCTCTGTTCTCCAATTTCTCTCAATCAACGACTCACCTTTCTATTTTATCATGTCTTCAATCCATGTTGCCGCCACACAAGAGGATTTGGAGATACCTAACCTTGATGATGAAATTGATGGAGTAGGAGCTGAAGATTGTATATGGAAGATGTTGGTTTTGACTACAGTGCCTTGGATGAGTTGTTAAAGTAGTGTTTTTTAGATATTCTAGATGCTGATTGTGTTTTTATATTATGTTTGAGACTATGACAATTGTGGTTTATGATCAAATTAATGAAAATTTTATGCTTAGGTTATGTTGCTAGCATCTTAAATATAATTTGGTCTTTTTGGTGGGATCTTACGATCCGTGTTACGATCCCACGATTTACGCTTTTTCTATACCCAAGCGATCTTTGGTAAGATCTCGAGTTTGACAACCATGATATGGACCACTATGGTCATATCTCTAGTCGATGTGAGATATGACTAGACCCAAAAGTCAGTAGATTCCAAGTTCGAATCATGGGATGAAGAGTATACAATTATGATGTGGTTGTGCCTTTTGGAATTATGATCCTTGAAATAAGTGACACTTGTGAGTTTCTAAACACTACAAATGATGTCTGGATGCATTGGAGCATACCTCTTCTTAGAAAGAATGGAAAGAAAAACAAAATTGTATTTACCTTTATGAATCTACATATAGAATAGAGATAATATAAGCACTCTTGGTCTACCCTAATTAAGAAAATAAATCCAGGAAATAAAAATTGTACACAATTAGAAGATTTCAGAGAATAATCTGTTACAATAGTAAAAGGTTAACAAATGTCTAAGGAAAATATCTTTCCTAATATGGAAAATACATATGCCAACACCCCCCCTCAAGTCAGTGAATGGATGCTTGTCATTTCCAACTTGTTAGTAGATCTCAAAGCTGCTGAGGGGGGCCATTGGTAAATACATTTGCATTGGTGCCCAGAACTAATGCAGGTAACACCACCCTCTATCTTTTCCTTGATGGAATTTTGACTAGCCTTTATGTGTTTTGTTCTGTCATGTTGAACTGGGTTTTGTGCAATCTAATAACTGGTTTGTTATCAAAAAATAACCTCATAGCATCCTAATAATTTATTTTGAGGTCATCCAATATGGTCTTCAACTACAACATCTCACAAATCCCATGAGCTATAGCTTGAAATTCTGCTTTTGCACTTGGACTGCAACTACATTTTACTTCTTACTTCACCATTTCTCTGATTCCAAAAGTATGCACTATGTTGAGGTGGCTTCTATTTATTACAGATCTTGCATAGTCAAATACTGAAGGATCTTACTTGCTGCTTGTAAATGACTTTCTCGATGATCATGCATGAATTGACTTATCACACTAACTATATAAAATTGTTCTGGTCTGGTATGAGTTAGATGGATGGGTTTTTCCACTAGACCTTGGGCTTTCCTCATATCTTTTGGTAGAATTAGTCACATGTAAAATAGCTTAGCCGCAAAATCCCAGATTAGTTGCTAATTAGGATTGATTTTGCTGTCATATCAATTTGTATTTATTACAATCATATTATAAATAAAACCTAGTATGCTCTACCACTTCGCTTATTTAGATGCACATGTTTTGTTCATGACAGTTGAGAGTCCGACATCGTATGTGATATGTCTTGAAAAGGTATTTATAAATGGGAGACATCCTTCATCTTACCAGCCGATTTTGTAAGGTTAAGTTAGGCCCAATCCAAAATCTTAAGATGGTATCAGAGCTTATATAAAATCCATTGGGCCACCTGCTAACGGGTCTAGCTTCAATTGTCTACTCCTGGGCGTGAGGGTGTGTGTTGAAAGTCCCACATTGGATGTGGTGTGGCCTAAAAAAGTGTTAACAATGGGAGACATCTCTCACCTTACAAGCCGGTTTTGTAGGGTTGAGTTAGGCCCAACCCAAGATCTTTTTATTTACCTTACTCCAAGGAAAGATAAACTTGCTACCAAATCCCTCAAGTGTCTTTTAAGGGAGGGTTTTACAAATGCTTTGGTGTTTATCATTTGGAATCAGAGCTGGTTGTCAACCTTTTAGAGAAGGCTACCCACAAGGGTTCCATCTAGTGGAGGGTTCTAACCATCGGGGGAAGTTGAGTGAAGTGTCATGAAGTGCAGCTATTGAGGACGTTGTCTCTCAGGGTCGGTGCTATGGTGCGACTTGAGTATTATGGGGTGCTTAGGTCCCACCTCGTGTGGTATGGGCATGGTAGTTAAATGATACGTAGGCATGGGCATGGTAGTTAAATCGGGATACGTATCATGTATCGTTTAGCCATTTTTTGAATCGTGTATATGATCAATAAAAATATGATAAATTTAATTAATATTATTTACCATAAGCAAAAAAACATGATTTAATATATTATATATAAACTCCAAAATACTTCAAAACTCTAGTAATTTTAAAAAACAATTGTTTTCACTCCTAAATAAAGATATAACTACTTTCTAGAATAGTAGATAAAAAAACCCAGAACAGAGGCATATTGGTTGTTAAATAAAAATGAAGAGAGAGGGTCATCGAGAAAGAGACAAATAAGAAAGACACTGTTTGTTAAATAAAAAACGGAGGGGGTCACACGATGACTATTATAAAAAAGACAAAGAAGAAAGTGTATAACAAAAGAGAGGAAAGGTCACGATGTTACTGTTTTACGAAGGAGAGAAGTCACAAGGGGCTTGTTTGTGCCTCGAGGAAAAACCTAAAATGAGCCCAGATGATAGACCCTTGTATAAGTGAGTTAGTTACTAGTTGGTTTTGGGGTTGTTAGTTTGTTTGGGATTAATTAGTTAGTTATTGTTAGGGGTGGTTGTTATATTTTGATTGGGTAGTTATTATTTGGTTAGGGTAGTTATCTTCTAACCCTCATTCCAACTATGCTCTATAAATAGGAGGATAAGGTAGAGGAGAGATATCTTGGATCATATCTTGTAAGTGATAGGATTCTTCGGGTTAGGCCGAAAGTTCTAGCCGGGTTGTGCCGGGGGCCGGAGAGCCTTTTCTCTTCAATTATCAATAAAGATTCGTCCATTTCTACCCCATTTCTATTCTTTTGTACTTTTGATTGTGTGGGTAGGCTAGGTGTCTATCAAGTGGTCCGACCTGCCGGATCGTTCAGAGGAAATCAGCGATGTCGCAAGAGAGAGCCCTTAACAAACCCGGTGAAACAATTTTTGGTTCGATAAAATACCTTTCTCTCGCCGAGTTTGAACGTAGGAAAGTAGGGAAACGTTGTTTCACGTGTGGACAGGCATGGGACCCACCGCACCGTTGTAGTGAAAGAGGGTTGAAAGTGAAGATTCTTTTTGAGGATGAAGAGTTATCAAAGGAAGGGGAAATACGAAGAATTGAAATAGCCCCTGATTTGGTAAAGGGATCACCCAAGAAGATGACCGAGGAACAACCGCAAGAATTGATTTCGCCGGTAGATCAACCACCGCAAGCAAAATCGCTGGACTTGAGCACTCTCAAGAACAGTGAAGGGTGCGACAAAAGCGGTGAGGTGTCAAAGGGCGTATCCTTCTTCGAACTTCATTCGAAGCCACCGAACAATAACGCAAATATCGTCTCTGTGCGAAGCAAGAACAACGCGGAACATCCATGGAAGACGTTGGGTCTCGCGAAATCCGTCGTCTGGAAGGATGGGTCTCGCACAGATTGGGCGAAGGAGCCACCACCTCCTCCCAAACCGCCAGATCCACCGAGGCGGAAACCATCAGCACTAGGAACGCCTGAGTCGCCACCACTGACAGCGCCTCCACCAATCGCGAGCCGGTGGGCGATGGCTCTTGCAAGGCGAGTAACGCAGCTCAGGTCGCCGGGTCGGAGTGTTCCCGTTGGGAGGGAGAAAATATTGAACGCAAGCGGCGAGAGGAGAAGAAAGGACGGAATGGCGTGGGTTCAAACACCGCCGTTGTGGGTGGAGGGGGAAGCTTGTGGAGCGCAGGATGACACTAGAAGATCCAATGTGAGAAGGGTAATGGGTTTGGGTCGCAATCTGGGCCTAATGGGCTGGTTTCAAGTTAATAATAAAACGGAAGGCTTACAGAATTTTACTAATGGCACCCCCAGTCTCTCATCCCACACTAAGAATAGTGATCCAAATTTGCATGGTCTAGTCCACAAGCCGCGAAGCCCAAAACAAGAAGGAAGATTTGGGAAGCACAAATGGATGTTAGAAATCACAAAGTGGAGGCAATTTTCATCCCTATTACTCCAAGTCCAACAACAAGGAACTACAAACCGTACCGAAGCCACACAACACCTAACGCATCAAGGACAAGGCCAAGAATTGGACAACACCTAACGCTCAGACTTGAGGACAAGTCTGTTTTTTAAGAGGGTAGTATTGATAGACCCTTGTATAAGTGAGTTAGTTACTAGTTGGTTTTGGGGTTGTTAGTTTGTTTGGGATTAATTAGTTAGTTATTGTTAGGGGTGGTTGTTATATTTTGATTGGGTAGTTATTATTTGGTTAGGGTAGTTATCTTCTAACCCTCATTCCAACTATGCTCTATAAATAGGAGGATAAGGTAGAGGAGAGATATCTTGGATCATATCTTGTAAGTGATAGGATTCTTCGGGTTAGGCCGAAAGTTCTAGCCGGGTTGTGCCGGGGGCCGGAGAGCCTTTTCTCTTCAATTATCAATAAAGATTCGTCCATTTCTACCCCATTTCTATTCTTTTGTACTTTTGATTGTGTGGGTAGGCTAGGTGTCTATCACCAGACCAAGTAATTGGCCCAATCTGTCCCAGATTAAACAAAAAAAACAAGAAAAAAACCCTAAAATCACTTGAAATAGAAGCTGGGTCTGCGACCCGACTCTGTTCTGAGTTCAACCTGTGTTTTGAGCAGAGTCGTGCGATTCATCCTGAGAATCGCCATGCGATTCATCCTGAGAATCGCCATGCGATTCATCCTGAGAATCGCCATGCGATTCATCCTGAGAATCGCCATGCGATTCAGATGCAATACATGACGATTTCCGATTCTATGTGCGATCCGTATCGATGGAGGGTGTTTTTGTATTGAATCGCGATACGTATCCCACGATACGTACGATACTTACTACCATGGGTATAGGATGTTCGATGGAGTACTTAAGTGGCTTGGTTCTTCCCCCTTGTACTTACCAATAGATATACATTCACCAGTTTGAGGGTGAGTGTTGTAAAGATATGGTTATTATCTTATCTTATATTTTGTAATTATTAAGATTCTTTGTATTAGGCTCATTAATCAGTCCTATTAGGTATAAGTTTTCTATATATTCAGGATTAATGCTTGTAGTTACATACAATTGAAATACTATTCAGAAATATTTTTGCACAACATCAAAATAAAATCAAGGATAATGCGTAGTGTATCTCGCTTGATTCTCGTACAGAATATCAAAGGTATTAGGTGTTTCCTTGGACACACTGGTTGTTATTACTGCAATTTCATTGCAGATTAGGCAAACTTCGGGTGTGCATTAATTTACAAACTTGATTTCCCAAAAGATCTGCTTACTGAGATATTTGCTAAAGGGTTGAGTAGTCCGGCTTTTTCAGAATGTTATTCTTAGAATATAAAATAATATATCATAATATCTATATATTATGTTAGAATATCTGATATGATTTGTGATATCAATTAGTATTTATTAGTATTAATTAGGTTTATTGAGTCTTAAATGTAATTGGTTCCTATTTTATTATAAATAGATATGAGTGTGCTCTATTATAGACACACAGAGACAATCACAAATTCAACATTGTATCATAGCGGGTTCTGATCTTCTGACCTCGTCTTTGTGCTTCACCACCGCTGCCGGCGGCGGCATTTGCCGCCGGCAGCACGACCTTTTTCAATTTTATATTTATTTCCTTTTCACTGCTACAATCAATCACCTTTTTAGTTTTCCTATTTTCTGCTTCCCGCCGCCGTGTTCCTCTTTCCGGCGTGTTTTCCATTTGAACCATTGTCAGCCACTGCGTCGGAAAATTTTCCGGCGACCTTGCCGACGAAACCACCACCATCAGGTTCGCCTCCTCCCGATCTACACAGCGGTCTAAGTTCCAACCTCACCGGCCTAATCACACGCCCGTACGCGCCGATCTACTTCTAGCGAAGTCTTCCACTCTCCGCCGTCTTCAGCCGCGTGTGTCGGCGCGTCCGCCCACTGTTCCTGCTGTTCTTTTTGTCATCAGAGTCGCCTTCATCTTCAGGTCTCGGATTTGAGGTTACTTTTTGGTTTTGGTGCCCGAACTGTTACGTTACAGCTCAAACTGTCACACTCTCTCTCCTAGTTGATGCATTTTCTCTCTCCTCTTCAAACATCAGATGCTCATCTGGCTCTAGTTTTGCTAGTTTTGTTTGTTATGCCTTCCTTTCTCATTAATGACTTATAATGTGGTGTCATCTCTTCCCATCGATGGTCATTCCGGTGGTGACTCTTTCCCACATATTAATCATTAATGATGTCTTCTCCCATCGATGGTCATTCCGATGGTGTTTTATGTTGGTTATGACTCACAAATATCGATGACAGATTTAGTTTCAAGTTTTATGGAAAAATGCTTTGTTATTGTAACAAGCTTAAAAGGTTAGTAAGCCTTTAGCTTGAGAGGGGAGTCTTAGAATATAAAATAATATCTCATAATATCTATATATTATGTTAGAATATCTGATATGATTTGTCATATCAATTAGTATTTATTAGTATCAATTAGGTTTATTGAGTCTTAAATGTAATTGATTCCTATTTTATTATAAATAGATATGAGTGTGCTCTATTATAGACACACAGAGACAGTCACAAATTCAACAGTTATATCCAAACTTGGAATGCAATACCAATCCACCAACAGCTTGGGAGGAAGTGTTGAAAAGCATGGTCTGATTCTGCTATCTATATTTGGCAATAGTTTGTATTCGCTAGCAAACTCCCTTAACAGGATTGGGCACAATTAAATGTAACTTCCAAGTCAAATAGGAAATGACAAAAATCATGGGAACTGACATTAGTTGTTTCCTTTTATGCGCAGGTAACTATGTATATATCTAAGCTATGTGTATATGTGAAAAAATATTTCTGAACGATATTAGAATTGTAATTAGAGTACAAATGCTAATACCAACAAGGGTTGGTGTGAGTGGTAATTGGGCTCGGATCCCACCCCCAAGGTATCGAGTTAGAATCTTGGGTGTGACAAACACTCTGTTGGGAGGGTAGAACCACACGGACCGGCAAAGCTGGGTACACGTGACCAGCCAGGTTCCTCGGCGTAGATTAGTCACCGGCAAAGCCGGTGGATACTGCGCACCAATAGCACGGTAACAAAAAAAGAGTACAAATGCTAATCTATTTAAATAGGGTATTCTAAACCTAATCCTAACGGGCCTGATAAATGGGCCGATAAATAATTACACTATTTTCAATAGTATATGAGAATTAACAACAAATAATACTCTTCTATTCTTCAGTTTCTAAGTAAAGGTTTCCTTTTGCATTTTTGCTTTTTAGTGTAAATTTGTTGTAATGCATCTGGTTCACAAGTTTAATCTAACCTTCTCTGAATAATATTTTGCACAGGCATTAGATATTCTTGGCAACACCAAATGGCGTATCAATAGAAGATTATTTGGTATTGTGGAAACCATCTGGGCAGGAGGAGGTAACATCGCAGGACTGGTTGATTGTAAAGATGTAAGAATATAAAACAAGTAAAAGATCAATTGTTATACTCTTCTGTCCATCTAAATGAATATCTTCCTTTCATGTTGAAAATACACAATAAACAAAAGATTCAAAAGTGGGTAAGATTTTGAAAACTTCGCAGAAGAATGATTCTGCTCCTTTTGGTATTTTCTATTTTCTTGTTGCTTTTCATATCTAGACTAAGCTAACTAAAAATGATCTCTTAAGATAGGGAAACTTTGGGTTTTAGTCTTTGGAATGGTTGGACACTTTGTAGATAGCTTTACCTTATATTTGAAAGACGCAAATTTACAGCTTGATCTTAGAGTATATTCACCTCATGCATGGTGACATTTGAATCATTTGACGTCCTTAAACCGCAACTGTGTAATTGAGATTTCAATGAGTCAAGAGTAATCATGACATAAAATTTCAAAATTCATTTGAAGGCCTAGTCCTTACAAGTTAAAAAGGACTCTGCAGATTGTGTTTGCCAGTCCTATAATGAGTTGTCCCTTTTACCTATTAGTATGTAATTAATCTGGCGTAATATATTCTTCTTTGATTTGTAGGTTCCTATACCAGATAAGCCACGGGATTTAATACAAATTCAGGAGTGGAAATACAAATTATGGAAGGCAAAAAAAGTAAATTTAGAGAGGCATTCTCAAAGATGTGACACTGAACTTAAGCTTTCTGTAAGATCTTGCCTCTCAATGTACAAAGTCAATATCTCTTTATGCTTTCTTATAACAGTTGAGAACAGAACTTGAATTTCCATTGTTTGAGTGACCTATGATCTTGCTTACCCTTTGCATTATAGGATTTTGGTCAATGTGGATATTTGGAATTGGAATCTCATTTGAGTTTCACATGATATGGTCATGTCACGAGAGACAAACATAGGGACCCTGAACAACTTAAATTTTGGAACCTCGTGTTGGGTTTTATGCAAATTTTCTCCCTTCACCTGATATACACAAATGAAAGGATCCAAATACATGCTTATGGCTTGATTCTTAAAAGTATTTTTTTATAAATATGATCATGAATGTCATGATTTCAACCAAGCATTCTGTAATCATGTTCAAATCTATTGCATGTTCCAGTAGATGAGCTATAATTAGAA
Organism: Astragalus membranaceus; assembly: GCA_039519185.1. Classification (NCBI taxonomy): domain Eukaryota; kingdom Viridiplantae; phylum Streptophyta; class Magnoliopsida; order Fabales; family Fabaceae; genus Astragalus; species Astragalus membranaceus. The sequence goes on from CM076851.1 coordinate 87,925,361, forward strand.
AATATATTCTAAAACAGGTGGCACGAAAAATGAAAGACGAAGAAGGCTTTTACTATCCACACAATCTTGACTTCCGTGGCAGAGCATATCCTATGCATCCTCATTTGAATCATTTAGGTTCTGATCTGTGTCGAGGATTACTTGAATTTGCTGAAGGGAGGCCATTGGGGAAGTCTGGACTACGATGGCTGAAGATACACTTAGCAAATATGTATGCAGGTGGTATTGAGAAGATGTCTTCTGATGGGCGTGTAGAATTCGTAGAGAATCATATTCATGATATATTCGACTCTGCTGGTGATCCTATTAATGGAAATCGTTGGTGGTTAATGGCTGAGGATCCTTTCCAGTGCCTTGCAGCTTGTATTAATCTATCAGAAGCCTTGAGAAGCTCATCACCAAATTCTTTTATCTCACATCTTCCCGTTCATCAGGTAAATTGTTACTGGAAACCTTAAAAGCAATGAAAAAAAGCTATTATAACTTCTGCAGAGTTCTCCTGTAATTAATAAATTGACATATACCTCCAAGACGCAATTTCCGGTGTCAGATCTTTTATAAAGTTTTACTATCTAAGAAGTAACATGCTATCAAAGGGAAAACTGTAGAAAAGAGTAATCTGAATTTATTATTGGAATTATGTTTGTATACAAGTGCTAAAGGATATAAATAGACTACTCTGAACTAATTACAGTTACATTATACACTATTTACAACACCCCCCCTCAAGCTGGTGAATGTATATCTATCATTCCCAGCTTGCAAGTAAGTTGGTTGAAACGTTTAGTTGGCAAGCCCTTTGTTAGCACATCTGCCAGTTGATGCTCGGAAGGAATGTGGGATGTAGTTATTAAACCGCTATCTAGTTTCTCCTTGTTGAATTGGCGGTCAATCTCTATGTGTTTGGTCCTGTCATGCTGAACAGGATTATGGGCAATACTGATTGCCGACTTATTGTCACAAAACAATTTTATAGGCCCTTCACATTGGATTTTCAAATCATTTAGTATGATCTTCATCCACAGTAATTCACAAATTCCTTGAGCCAAAGCTCGAAATTCCGCCTCAGCGCTTGATCGAGCCACCACGTTTTGTTTCTTACTTCTTCATGTAACAAGGTTCCCACACAAAAGGGTGCAATATTCCGAAGTGGATCTTCTATCACTTACCGAGCCTGCATAGTCAGCATCAGTGTAGGCTTCTATAGTTAGGCTTCTGCCTCTTTTGAACAATAGTCCTCTTCCTGGAGTGGACTTAAGGTATTGCAAAACACGATCAACAGCCTTTAAGTACCTCATCCTAGGGTCATGCATAAATTGGCTTACCACACTAACTGCATAAGCCAAGTCAGGTCTAGTGTGTGCCAAGTAAATCAACTTTCCCACCAGCCTCTGATATTGGACTTTATCAACTTTGGCGCTTTCTTCTTCGAGACTCATCTTGTGGTTTTGCTCTATGGGAACACTTGCAGGTTTGCATCCCAGTTCCTCTGAGATATGAAAATGCCTTGATTTTAGTAGGCCACCTCAATTCCCAAGAAATACTTGAGTTGGCCAAGGTCCTTCATTTCAAATTCTGCTGATAGTTTCTCCTTTAACAATTGTCTCTCAGTCAAGTCATCTCCTGTAATAATAATAATAATAATAATAATAATAATAATAATAATAATAATAATAATAATAATAATATCAACATAAACAAGGAGAATAGTCAATTTTCCATCATGTGAGTGTTTAAAGAAAAGGGTGTGATCTCCTTGGCTCTGCTTGTAGCCTAAGTACACCATTGCTTTTGTGAATCTCCCAAACCACGCTCGAGGAGACTGTTTTAGCCCATATAAGACTTTCCTCAATCGACACACTTTGTGTGTTCCATGTGGGACTAAATCCCGGTAGGATCTCTATGTACACCTCCTCTTCTAAGTCTCCATGCAAGAACGCATTTTTGACATCAAACTGGTTTAGTTGCCATCCGGACTGGGCAGCAAGAGATAATAGAATCCAAACAGTGTTCATTTTAGCAACCGGAGCAAAAGTCTCCTCATGGTCGATGCCATATGTCTGTGTATCCTTTTGCCACTAGTCTGGCTTTGTATCGATCAAGAGTGCCATCTGATTTGTGCTTGACTATATAGATCCACCTGCAACGTACAAGTTTCTTGTCTTCCCGCCTCTCAACAATCTTCCAAGTTCCATTTCTTTCAAGAGCTTTCATTTCCTCATCCATAGCTTGGACCCAATTTTTATCTTTCAATGCTTCTTGAACAGATGGTGGGATGATCAGAGTCAACTGTAGAAATAAAACTCTGATGCTGCAGGGAAATTTTTTTAGTTGAGACAAATTGAGAAATAGGGTATTTGGCACAAGACATTTTCCCTTACCTCAAAGCAATAGGCAAATCATCTGTATCAGTGTCACAAGTGTCAGAACTCTGAGAATCACTAATAGGAGGGTGAGTTTCAGTACTAACCTCCGTTTCAGGCAATTGGGGTTGTGTCTGGAGCAGGTCGGGCTTACTTCTTCTCTGATACACCAAAGTTGGCTCACCATTCTTAGTGTTTGTCGGTGTCGAAAATGATGGTTCCTGCAAAACAGAAGACAAAGCAGGAACCAAAGTAGAAGTAGGAGACTCAATAGTAGGACTTGTGGAAGTAGGACTAGTAGTAGGACTTAAGACAGGAGTCACAGGCAACTCAGGTAGGAATAGAAACTCAGACTCTGATTCCAAATCATCATGAATGCTCTCCTCTTGAAGCTGAGGACGAGTGAAGCAAGATACATTCTCATGAAACGTGACATCTTTAGAGACAAAGTACTTACGACTAGGAGGATGATAACATTTATATCCTTTCTTGTTGGGAGGATAACCCACAAAAATGCATCTGACTGCACGGGGTCCAACTTACTTCGGTGTTGCTTGTGAACATGGACAAAAGCAACACAATCAAACACTCGAGGTTCAAGACTGCAAAACAGGAACAGAAGGAAACCGTGAAGTCATAAACTGAACATGACTAACATTACCTAACATTCGATATGGGGCCCGATTAATTAAGTAGGCAGCAATCAATATCGCTTCTCCCCAGTATGAGTTGGGAACAGCCATTTGGAAAATAATGGCTCGAGCAACTTCAAGTAAATGACGATTCTTTCTTTCTGCGACACCATTTTGTTGTGAGGTGTCGACACATGTAAACTCATGAAGAATTCCTTGTTGGCTGGTAAAATTTGATAGACTCTGATTGGCATATTCCTTGCCATTGTTAGCGAATTCTTTTAATACCTTTGTAAAACTGTGTTTGCACCATGTGATAAAATCTGATAAATAATTCTGGTACTTCTGATTTATCCTTCATCAAAAAAACCCAAGTTGCTCGAGTACAATCATCAATAAGTGACACAAACCATTTAGCACCCGAAACATTAGAAATAGGTGCAGGTCCCCAAACATCAGATTGTATAAGATCAAAAGGTTCAACACTTTTATTGGAACTAGGAGGAAAAGAGACACGATGATGTTTAGCTAACTCACAAACTTCACATTTAAAAGACTCAACTGAATGATGTAAAAACAAGGAAGGAAACATAGACTTAACTAAAGAGAATGGAGGATGACCAAGACGCTTGTGCTGAAGCCAAATTTGTGCGGCAGAATGAGAAGACTCGGTCTGCAAGCAGGAAGCCAGCACCTTCGAACAATTTGGTTCATTAGATAAGTAGTATAAGCATCCATTTTCCTTAGCAACTCCAATTGTCTTCCCCGTGGTAAGATCCTGAAAAACACAATAAGTGAAAAATGTTACTTTACAATTCTGATCACGAGTGAGTGTACGAACAGATTTTAGATTGTGGGAGAGTGTGGGAACATGTGGCACATCCTGTAATTGAAGTGATGGTTGCAACTTAACACTCCCAGAGCCATCAATACGAGCATAAGAACCATTAGCAACAGTAACATAACAATTCCTCTCTGAGGAAGTATAAGAGGAAAATAAATCGGAATTGAAAGTCATGTGGTCGGTTGCACCAGAGTCCAAAATCCAAGCATCTTTAGGGATTTTACCGCAAACATTAAAGGATCGGGAGCATACACTCAACCCGGTCATTGGTAGAGAACAACTTCCAGAAGGCTTACTGAGAGAATCTAATAGGGCCTTCAAACGATTCACATCATCTTCGGTGAACGATAAAGAGTAATCAATAGTGCTAATAGTGATTCTGTCAGCCATATGTGACAACAATCAAAAGAAAAAACAGGCAACAATGGTGATCGAAGAATGCTCAACGTGTAGTCCTCAAATAATCCACCAACAAAAGTGCCCAAATAGCAATAAAAAACACTGTAAAAAATCTGCAGCAGCGTACACAAAATTCCTGTTGGAGAAAAAAATAATAGTGACCAAAGAGAGTCACTAAACAAGGAGCTCCAAATAGCCCAAGAATGAAAGTGCCCGGATCGGAAAGTGAACCCTCAAAACTGGAAGGGGAGGTGTCGGTCTATCTACGGCCAAAGTCTGAAGATGAACGGCGCTGGGGCCTTCACGCGCCAGAGGGCTGTCCGGCGAAGATCTGCGCATGGCGGCGCGTCGGAGCTCCGATTGCGACGCGCTTTCGTGAGCTGGCCGGTTTTCTGATTCCGAGTCTGATGGCGTGTGTCGTGAGATGTGGTTGGCTGTCTATGGTGGACAAAATGGCCAGGCAGCTGCTTACGAAAAAAAACGGGGCTTCAACGTAAACAAAGAAAACTGCTGCAATGAACAGCAGAGTAAGGCAGTGTTTGGGTCTTACTCTTCTGAAATTTCTGCAACGAAGGCAGGAAAGAGTCACAATGAAAGTGACTAAGGTTTACCGTAATGATGACGGCTAGGGTTTATGCGGAAGCAAGCCTTTGAAGATCGAGAGCTCGTGATACCATGTAGAAAAGAGTAATCTGAATTTATTATTGGAATTATGTTTGTATACAAGTGCTAAAGGTTATAAATAGACTACTCTGAAACTAACCCTAGTAGGCCTAACAAACGTCCGGACTACTAATTACAATTACATTATACACTATTTACAACAAAAACGAATAAGTGAAATCAGGTGCTAAATTCCCAAAAGGAAATGCAGTGGGAGTTTCTTGTTGTAAAGGTTTTATGGTAATCACTATTCAAATTAAATTGTTGTGTAATGTTTTCAAAAATATTTGTTGGTAACATTGCTCTGATTAATTTTTAGGATGGTTCCTGTAATGGCTTACAGCACTATGCAGCTTTGGGAAGGGATGATGTAGGTTCACTTCTATCTTATTTCTTCATTTTTGCGATTACTTTTAATAGAATTCATATTTTCTTTTATAATTTATATACTGCCAGGCTGTGTTGATTCCAGTGTTATATAACTTTTGTTCCATGCTGCCTCTGTGTAACAGAATTTCTCAATCAGGTTCAATCAATGAAAGTGTTGATTACGTTATATATTATTTATGTAAATAGTATATTATAATCATGATATTAGGTAGTTTTGATATTGTCATTAATCTGTAATTATTATAGAGATTGTGTACTGATTCTCTAAATGGCTATATAATAGAATCTCCGTGGTGTAATTGACACACGGTTTCTAGCATATGTCTCTCTTTTTCTCTCTTCACATGGTATCTAGAGCCAATTGAGAGACAACCCTAAAACCGTGCTTACCCGTTGGACCCACTGTCCACCGGTGATAAAAAAATTTCGGCAAACCGTGTTTCAACTCCAGTTTGCCCTCTTCCACTGCCGTGTCTCATTCCGGCACTCAGTTACACTGTTTTCGTTGCTGTCACCGCTGTATCTTCCACCTCCGGCGACTTTTCCGGCCAACCAACCCCACCACAGGTTTCGCCTCATCAAAACCGGCCCACCCCTGAAACCGCAAACCCAGCAACGCCGTCACGCGCTCCCACCTCTCCGGCCGCTGTTTGGTTCGTCGGAGTCGCCTCTCTCTCCTGGTTCCAGATCTGCCCTTACTTTTCAGTTTTGAGCAACAGTTGGACGTGTTTCTGTACAAACAACCCTTTCTCTCTCCTGGGACTGACTATGACGTCCTCCAGTGAAACCTCTAAGCTGTTAACCAATTTTGTGACTTCTCCCCTTACTACAGAGAAGTTAGATGGTTCCAACTATGACACTTGGGCTTCAGACATTCAGTTATGGATGATAGGGCAAGGTTACAAGGAGCATCTCACCAAGAAGACTGCAAGTGTGACCGACGCCACTGAACGTACGAAATTTGAGAAGATTTATGCTCAGTTGTGCAGTATTATCAAGTCAACTATTAGTTCTCTCATCAAACCGATTTTCCGTCCTCATCTCACGTGTGAATCGGTTTGGAGTCAGGCTAAAGAACTCTACACTAATGATATTCAGCGTCTCTATGGGGTGTGTCATGATTTGATGACACTCATTGCACCACAAGCATTCAATGGTCCTATATCTACCTATCTCGGTCGTGTTCATGCTGCCCTTCATGACTTTAATGAGCTACTACCTCCTGCCGCATCTGATGCTACTGAAAAGATGAAGGAACTTGAGCAACGTAGCACATTTTTTATGCTCCTCGCCCTTTATGGCTTGCCTCAGGATTATACTGCCCCCCGTGACCAGATTTTGGGGTCTGCTGCCGTTCCCACAATCTGCATCATCTGTCTTTCTCCGGGTCCCGGTTAAGTCAGTTAAGTGTACTCCTGAGCTCTCGGCGATCACTGGGCCGAGTGACACTACTGCACTTGCATCTCAGCACAACAATCAGGGACGCTCTCGTGGTCCTCCACCCAAGGCCAAGAATCGCCCTAAGTGTGATCACTGCCACCATTTGGGGCATACCATTGATCGATGTTGGAAATTACACGGACGTCCCCCACGTCCTGTAAATGCAGCTTAGACTCCTTCATCAGAGACACCTGAGACCTCCATCTGACTATGAAGATTTTCTCCAATGATTTGAGAATCGCCAAAACTCTGGATCCACTGCTTCAAGTGCACACATTGGTAAATCATTTGCTTGCGCCTCTCAGTCATCTTCCCTTGGCCCTTGTGCCCTTGATACTGGTGCTTCTGACCACATCACTAGTAATAAAGCTCTTTTTTCCTCTATTTCTACATCTGGTTACTTACCTACCCTAACCTCAGCCAGTGGAACTCAAACACAAGCACGAGGAATTGGCACTGCCCAACTCCTCCCCTCCTTATCTGTTGACAAAGTTCTTTATGTTCCTGAATGTCCATTTAATTGAATTTCCGTTAAACGTTTGACCGAGTTCATTGATTGTGCTGTTATCTTTACTAAGAAAGATGTTACCTTGCAGGATCGGATCTCGAAACAGATGATTGGCGCCGGATGTGAGTCGAATGGCCTTTATTATCTCTCCTCATCCAGGGCTTGTGCAACCACAGATTCCCCTCTTACAGTACATGCTCAGTTGGGTCATCCTGGTCTTCAAAAACTCCAAAAGTTGGTGCCGCGTCTTACTAAATTTTCTAGTTTGGATTGTGAATCGTGTCAGTTAGGGAAACACAATCATAGTCATTTTCCTAATAGAGTCAATAAACGGGCTTCGTCCCATTTTACTTTAGTTCACTCCGATGTTTGGGGTCCTTCTCGTACTATCAATACTTTTGGGTCTAGATATTTTGTTACCTTTATTGATGACTTTTCCCGTTGTACGTGGTTATTTTTAATGAAAAATCGGTCTGAGTTATTCTCTATCTTTGAGCAATTTTATAAAGAAATTAAAACTCAATTTGGTGTCTCCATTCTATTTTTGCGTAGTGATAATGCCCAAGAATATATGTCACAAAAATTCCAAAATTTTATGGCATCTTATGGCATCTAATGGCATCCTTCACCAAACGTCTTGTGCTCACACACCTCAGCAAAATGGAGTTGCCGAACGCAAAAATCGGCATCTTATTGAAACTACACGGACCCTTCTCCTTCATGGTAACCTCCCCATTGCTATTCGTAAAGGTATACGGTCCACTCGTAACCCATCCCCTCATTACATTGCTTTGAGTGATCATCGTCTTTCACATTTGCATTACACTTGTCTTGCTTCTTTGTCTTCTGCTAGTATTCCTAAATCTGCAGATGAAGCTTTATCCCATCCTGAGTGGAGGCAAGCAATGATTGACGAGATGTGTGCTCTTCAAAGCAATGGTACTTGGGAATTGGTACCTCTACCTTCTGAGAAGTCTTTAGTCGGTTGTCGTTGGCTGTATACTGTCATAGTTGGGCCTGATGGTAAGATTGATCGTTTTAAGGCTCGGTTGGTGGCCAAAGGATACACAGATATTTGGGCTGGATTATAGCGACACGTTCTCCCCTGTCGCCAAAATGGCCTCAGTTAGACTCCTCCTCTCTATTACAGCTATCAAACACCGGTCTCTTCATTACTTGACATCAAAAATGCCTTCTTGCATGGTGATCTTGAAGAGGAAGTTTATATGGAGCAACCTCCAGGGTTTGTTTCTCAGGGGGAGTCCTCGAGCATGGTTTGTCGACTTCACAGGTCACTTTATGGTCTTAAACAATCTACACGAGCCTGGTTTGGCAGATTTAGCACCGTGGTACAACAGTTTGGCATGACTCGTAGTGAAGTCGACCACTCTGTATTCTATCGACATTCAGCCCAGGGATGCATCTATCTAATTGTTTATGTGGATGATATTGTTATAACTGGTAGTGATCAGCAGGGCATACTTCAATTGAAGCAACATCTCTCTAACCAGTTTCAGACTAATGACCTTGGCTGACTCCGTTACGTCTTGGGTATTGAGGCAGCCCAATCTAAGGATGGTCTTGTAATTTCACATAGGAAATATGCCATGATTATTCTTGAAGAGACAGGTCTATTGAATGCCAAACCAGTTGACACTCACGTGGATCCAAATGTCAAACTTCTACCCAATCAGGGGGAGCCTCTTTCAGATCCTGGGAGATACAGAAGATTGGTTGGGAAGTTAAATTATATTACTGTCACACGCTCGGATATTTCCTTTGAGTCAGTGTGGTAAGTCAATTCTTAAATTCTCCTTGTCAAGATCATTGGGATGTCGTCATTTGAATTCTAAAGTATGTAAAAAACGCTCCAGGAAAAGGTCTCATTTATGAAGATAGAGGGCACACTCAGATAGTTGGTTATTCAGACGCTGATTGGGCAGGCTCACCCATTGATAAGCAATCCACTTTTGGGTATTATGTACTTTGTTGGAGGAAATCTAATATCCTGGAAAAGTAAGAAGCAAAATGTTGTTGTAAGATCTAGTGCTGAAGCCGAATATAGAGCCATGGCATTAGTAACACGAGCTTATTTGGCTAAAACAATTACTCACAGAGCTTCACTTTCAAGGTGATGAGAAAATGGCTCTCATATGTGATAATCAAGCGGCATTGTATATTACCTCTAATCCGGTTTTTCATGAGAGGACTAGGCACATTGAAGTAGATTGTCACTTCGTCAGAGAGAAGATTGAATCAGGAGACATCTCCACAAGTTTTGTCAAGTCAAATGATCCATTGGCCGATGTCTTTACTAAATCTCTAAGAGGGCCTCGAACCAACTACATATGTAACAAGCTCGGTGCATATGACTTATATGCTCCAGCTTGAGGGGGAGTGTTGATTACTGTTAAATAGAGACGAAGAATAGAGAGACGATATTGGTCACGCAGTTCGGCCAATGTTTGCCTACGTCTGCGACTACAGAGCAGCTGTAGTTCCGTCTTATTAATTGTATATGTTGTTGTGTAAAGAGTACAAGCACTAATGAGTTTAAATAGGTTATACTATATGAAAACCTAACGGGTCTGGGCCGAATACACATATAAATAAATCTACTATTTACACCACATCTCAACACTCCCCCTCAAGCTGGAGCGTATAGATTGTAGGCATCCAGCTTGTCACATATGTAAGTTATCCTTGGTCCTCGAAGAGCTTTTGTGAAGACGTCTGCCAATTGATCATTAGAACCAACAAATGAAGTAGCAATGTCGCCGGACACAATCTTCTCACGAACAAAGTGACAATCAACTTCAATGTGTTTGGTTCGCTCATGAAAGACTGGATTGGACGCAATATGTAGGGCTGCTTGATTATCACAGATGCGACTCATAGTGCCTATTTTACAAAAACGCAACTCTTGGAGAAGATGTTTCAGCCACGTGAGCTCCTGAGTGGTAAGCGCCATAGCTCGATATTCAGCCTCAGCACTGGATCTGGCAACAACATTTTGCTTTTTACTTTTCCATGAAATTAGATTTCCACCAATAAGAACACAATACCCAGATGTGGACCTTCTATCAAAGGGGCAACCAGCCCAATCAGCATCTGTGTAAGCGACAATATTTGAATCACCTCTATCCGTGTAAACAAGACCTTTTCCAGGAGCTCCCTTGATATACCTCAGGATTCTAACAACGGCATCCCAATGACTGTCACAAGGAGAATTTAGGAATTGACTCACCACACTAACAGCATATGAAATATCTGGCCTCGTCATGGTCAAGTAATTTAATATTCCAACTAGCCTCCTATACCTTCCTGGATCTGAAAATGGCTCCCCCTGATCTGGTAGGATCTTGACATTAGGATCCATAGGAGAGTCAATTGGCTTGCAATCCAGCATTTTGGTTTCTTCTAAAATATCCAAAGCATACTTTCTCTGGGAAATAGTAATCCCTGCCTTAGAATGAGCTACCTCAATGCCAAGAAAGTAACGTAACTTTCCAAGATCTTTAACCTGAAAGTGGTGGACTAGATGTTGTTTAAGTCCTGCAATCCCATCATGATCATTACCTGTAATGACAATATCATCGACATAGACAACCAGATAAATACATTTGTCAGAGGAGAACTCATAAAAGACAGAGTGGTCAGCTTCACTTCGAATCATGCCATACTCTTGAACAACACTACTGAATCTCCCAAACCATGCTCGAGGGGATTGTTTAAGACCATACAAGGCTTTGTGAAGTCGACAGACATACCCACGACACTCCCACTGAGCAATAAAACCAAGTGGTTGCTCCAGATAAATTTCTTCTTCTAGATCTCGATGGAGAAACGCATTCTTGATGTCTAGTTGATACAATGGCCAATGTCGCATTGCAGCCATAGAAAGGAATAGACGAACAGAAGCCATTTTAGCCACCGGTGAGAAAGTATCACTGTAATCAAGGCCAAAAATCTGAGTATAGCTCTTAGCAACGAGGCGTGCTTTCAGACGATCAATACTCCCGTCTGGACCAACTTTGACAGTATATACCCAACGACACCCAACAATAGATTTACCAGGAGGAGGCAGCACAAGAGTCCATGTCTGGTTAGATTCTAAGGCTGTCATCTCATCAATCATAGCTTGTCTCCAACCTGAATGAGAAAGAGCTTCCTGTGTGGACTTAGGAATGATGATGGAAGAAATAGCAGAGACAAATGTATAATGCGAAGGTGATAAGCGGTGATAGCTGAGGAAATTATAAATAGGATGAGGGTTACGGGTGGAACGTGTACCTTTACGCACTGCAAAAGGAGGGTCTTCTGACTCGGGAGGCGGATCCGGAGTATAAGAGGGAACCGGAGCAGGAGATGAGTCACTAGGATCTTCGGTAGGAGGTGGGTCGACAGGAGGGAGACGAGCACGGTGTTGATAAGTTTGCAGGGGGGGACTAGAAGGAGTAGGAATTTCCGTAGGAGAGGGGTGATCTATCTGGTCAATGATGGGTGGGAGAGGAACTACCGGGACAAGGTTAGGAATAGGTAATACTTGAGAGACAGACTCAGACTCAATGGGAGATGCAAAGAAGGGAGCATCCTCAAAGAAGGTGACATCAGCAGACATGTAGAAGCGCTGTGTGGAGGGACAGTAGCATCGATATCCTTTTTGAACTCTTGAATAGCCAAGGAAGACACACTTAAGTGCACGAGCAGACAATTTATCAAGTCCCGGAGTAAGATCATGAATAAAACAAGTGGATCCGAAGACTCGAGGAGAGATACGGAACAAGGGCTCATCGGGAAACAATGTGGAATGAGGAACCCTATTCTGGATAGCAGAGGATGGCATTCTATTAGTCAAGTGCCCTGCAGTGAGGACAGCATCCCCCCAAAACTTCAAAGGAACATTAGCATGAATAAGTAATGTGCGTGCTGTTTCAATTATATGACAGTTGTTACGTTCAACAATCCCATTTTGTTGTGGGGTATGGGGACAAGATGATTGATGTATGACGCCATTTTAAATCATAAAAGAATTAAATGATGTAGAAAAATATTCTTTCGCATTATCACTACGTAAAGTGCGGATAGAACAACCAAATTGATTTTTGATTTCCTTAAAGAAATTTTGAAAAACACCAAGAAGTTCAGATCTATCCTTAAGTAGGTAGATCCACGTACATCTAGAAAATTCATCAATAAAAGTGACAAAATATCTATGTCCTACAACTGAAGTGACTCGACTCGGTCCCCATACATCTGAGTGAAGAACATCAAAAGGAGAACGAGCTTGAGACTGAGTACTGCTAGGGAAGGAAGAGCGAACATGTTTCCCAAGCTGACAAGACTCACAATCTAATGACTGCAGATGAGACAAATGAGGAACCATAACTTTGAACTTCTTGAGACTTGGATGACCTAACCGACGATGAAGAAGACTGGGGGACTCTGTAGTAGAAGTGGAGGCAATTGTAGATGAAGGATGGATGGGCTGGAGGTAGTAAAGTCCATGTGACTCATCTTGTTCCAATCGTCCGCTTCGTACTCCGGTCCTGTATAACAAAATAATCATCATCAAAAGTTACAGAACATTTTAGGCTTCGAGTCAGACGACTAACTGAAATTAAATTAAATGGGCAATTGGGAACAAGAAGAACATTGTCAAGGGGTAAGGATGGTAGAGGAGTGGCTTTACCAATGCCACTAGCTTTAACTTTTGATCCGTCGGCAACGGTAATATAATGTGGGGTGTTAGGTTGGAATATTTTGGATAAAAGAGATGGATTACCAGCCACGCAATCGGAAGCTCCAGTGTCCATAATCCAGGAGTCAACAGGTGATGATTGAGAGAAACAGACTGTAGAATTACCAGAATGAGCAATTGTTGCTGATGATGAAGCCTGGGAAGTCTTATACTGCAGGAATGCCTTATACTCCTCGTCAGAAATAACATTTTGTTTAGTGCTTCTCTGTTCAGAATCATTAACCTGAGTCACATTTACTGGTTTCTCTGGAAAGCCATGAAGGGAATAACACTTGTCTTCAGTATGACCAAGTTTCTTACAATAAGTGCACTGAGGACGTCCTCCGACACGACCTCCTCGACCACCCCCACGACCACGACCGCGTCCCCCACGACCTGCAAAATTAGAAACAAGAGCAGATGATTCTATGTTAGTCTGAGATCCATTCCCTCCAGTTCCTTCCAATCTAGGAAGACGTATGAGACGCCTGATAAGATCCTCTGTTGAGGGAATGTCTGATGCAGAAAGAATGTTGCTCCGTACTGACTCATACTTTTGATGGAGACCATGAAGAACATAGATCATACACACATTATCGAGTTTTTCAAGCAACTTTTTCGGGTCATTGTCGGTCACAAGGAGCTTGAACTCATTTGCTGCTGTCTGAGCTTTATTAGCATATGTCATGATGTTATCTTCTGTCATCTGAAGGGTAGCTAAATTATGAATAACACCATAGAGACGCTGGATATCATAAGAATAAACATTCTTCGTCTTCTGCCAATTGTCATAACAAGTGGTGTATGAACGATAATGGACCAGCAAGGAGGGTTCAATGGATTGCCACAAAAGAGAGACCAATTGACAATCTGCTTGTTCTCAATCTTCACGCAAATCGTTACCAATATCTGTAGAATTCTTAGTGAGGTGATCTAAAAGCCTTTGTCCCATAAACCACATTTTGACAGAGGCAGACCAATTCAAATAATTATCACCATTGAGTTTCTCCGTTGTTATAGAGGGATTGTCGGAGAAAGCATAAGACACGAGACTCTTACCTGTCGATTCAAATTTGTTTTTGTCCTTTTCTGAAGTTGAACTCATCTTTGACAATAATGGAAAGGCTAACCACAATCAGAGAGGAGCACTAGAAAGGCGTGGTACGGAATGAACAGTAACGCCGTACGGATAGCAACTGGCGCGCGAATGAACAGTAACGCCGTACTGATAAACAGGACTGCCGTACGGATGAACAGTAGTGCTGTACGGACATGCAGGTCTTTCGTACGGATGAACTTGAATTTCCGTACGGATGAACTTCGATTTCCGTATGGATGAACAGTGACCTAGGGCCGTTGAGGATGGACAATCCACGGGACAACTAGGGTTCAATAGCGTGACGGCGCGACGGCTAGGTTTTCAGGCCCAGTAATCATAGGCTTTTGATACCATGTTAAATAGAGACGAAGAATAGAGAGACGATATTGGTCACGCAGTTCGGCCAATGTTTGCCTACGTCTGCGACTACAGAGCAGCTGTAGTTCCGTCTTATTAATTGTATATGTTGTTGTGTAAAGAGTACAAGCACTAATGAGTTTAAATAGGTTATACTATATGAAAACCTAACGGGCCTGAGCCGAATACACATATAAATAAATCTACTATTTACACCACATCTCAACAATTACGTTATATATTATTTATGTAAATAGTATATTATAATCATGATATTAGGTAGTTTTGATATTGTCATTAATCTTTATTTATTATAGAGATTCTGTACTGATTCTCTAAATGCCTATATAATAGAATCTCCGTGGTGTAATTGACACACGGTTTCCGGCATATGTCTCTCTTTTTCTTTCTTCACAGAAAGAATACAATTTTCCATTTTCCCTCCTTTTCAGTTTGTCTCTAGATTGTATAAAACTCATTCTAAAGTGGCAATGAGGGTCGTAGTTATTATAGAGCTCATTAATTTGTCCACATACATCCATCTCTGCTACCAAGACTAGGGTGGTCAAAGTAAGAAAAAATGTCCATTATATATGTTATTTCTGACTCGGACATCATTCTTACTATACTGGAATACTTGTGCTTTTTAGCTGGAGGCTGCGGCAGTCAACTTGGTTGCTAACGAGAAACCTGCTGATGTCTACTCAGAGATTGCCGTTAGGTTTGTTAAATTCGTTTTCAGCATATTCTATTCTATTCTATTCCATTGATCCATTCTATTCTATTCTATTATTACAATTAAAGCTTTTCAATGCACATTATATTGAGTTCAAGACTTTTCATGTCAGTATTTTACTGCCATGCTAAGGGTATATAATGCTATGCCTATGCATTTAAGTTTACTTGTTTTTGTGCTTTTCATTGAGGGGGTTCTTGCATTTTGGTAGAAATCTTACCTCATGACATACTTTACTTGTTAATTAATATTTTATTTTGACCCAATTAATAATGAGCAGGGTTTATGATATTATGAAACGAGACGGAAACAAAGATCCAGATGTCTTTCCAAATGCTTTGTTAGCAAGGGTTTTAATTGATCAGGTTGACTCGATGTTGAAGTTTCACTTTGGTGCTAGTTGCCACTCCCTCCGTTCTCGAACTTTGGTATTTTTGGCCTTTTATTTTTGTTCCAAAACAATGACACTTTTAAAAACCCAATGTGCAATTCACCCAATTTTTCCTAATATACTCTATATTTATTTAGTCTTTTAGAGTCCCAAAGTATGAATTAATTGTCTCAAGACTTTTATTTTGATTTCAATTATTCCAAGACAATTATAAATGGGGCATTTTAGTATTTAACCAACGCAAATTTATTATACCTTAATATGTTTGTAACAAGCCAAAAGTACTAAAGATTAGGAACGGAGGGAGTAATTGATAAAATATTACTCCAGCAATTGACTACTGTCTCTTTTTCTGTTATACTCTTAACTTTTGGAAGTATTCAGATTGATAGGAAACTGGTCAAACAGACGGTAATGACTTCTGTTTATGGTGTGACTTATATTGGGGCCCGAGAGCAAATAAAAAGAAGATTGGAGGAAAAAGGCCAAATCACTGATGATAGACTTCTATTTACTGCAGCATGCTATGCTGCCAAGGTCAGTATCAGCCGCATTATATGCTTGGATTCAGCTGTTATGGATTGCATTAGCCACATTAATGTACAATTGTTATTATTGCTTGCAGTGTGAGTTCGTTACCTTCTGGAATGGTTAATAGTTGATAGAATAGATTAGCAAAATATTCTTTTTCTAATTAAATCTCTTCTTGTATGCAAAAAAAAAAAGATTCTAGAGAAAGATAGAAAGAAAGAGCATATCATGTGGAACTTCTTAAATGCAATGCAATCAATATGAAACCCAGATGATAAATATAAGACGGAGTATTTAATGGTATCATATACATAGTTGATTATCCAACTGTTCGGTTGCTAACTTCTTTGGACCAATGCTGTATGTGCAAAGACAAAATTATGCATTCGATCTGCTTTCTTGGTTCTTTTGTTTGGATGCCCTTATCATAGAGGCATATTAGGAAGTTTTGATCAACATTGTCCAATTTCATTGATAAAGGTGACATTGGCTGCTCTCGAAGAAGTTTTTGAAGCTTCACGTGGCATCATGGGTTGGCTCGGTGAATGTGCAAAGGTCAGTTCACTTATTTCATGTGACATGTTGAACTCCAAATGATGCTACTGCCTGTTGGTCCAATTGGTTGCTTTTGGCTTTCCATTACTTTGTTTATTTTCCTAAAGTGTAGGGGGTCTGAATCATTCTACAGGTGATTGCTTATGAAAACCAGGCTGTCCATTGGACCACTCCTCTTGGTCTTCCTGTCGTACAACCATATTGTAAAACTGAACGTCATCAGGTGAGCCTTCTATGTATGTTTCTGTGTGTGTTCTTCTACCTTCTTGTAACAAATGTAAAAAGCAGTACAAACTTATAACTGTTGAAAATTAAATAGGATCGTGGAAGTAAGGATAGAATATCATGTAAATATGAGTAAGATATCCTATAATTATTTGTATTTATTGTCAGTCTATATAAAAGACTCTGCTGTGTAGTTGAAACAAACAGCTTTAGCACATGTCTCTCTTTTCACTATCTTAACATGATATCTAGAGCCTAACGAGTGACAACCCTTAACCGTGCTCTCCCGGTGGATCCATTGTTCACCGGTGAACGCATTTTTTTAAAGAAATCATGTTCCTCTCTGGCTACTGCTTCACACTGCCGCGAACCCCCTTTTCCGGCATATTTTTCGACCAAGCCGTGACAGAGCATTTTCCGGCGAGATTTTCCGATGAAAACCCTACCATCCGGTGCGACTATCCCAATTTCTCCAACCCCGGAACCACAACCCCAAAAAGTTTATGTGCTCACACGCACTATTTTTTCCAACGATTTTAAACTCCACCTTTTTCAACAGCGTGTGGTCACGCGTACGACACTATCTTCGGCCGGTCTTCCATCGGTGGACCATCGTTGTTCCGTTTTTGGCCTCTCGTTTTTTTCATGTGGTCACCGTTTCTCTCTCCTGGGCTCAGCTGAGAGCTTTGTTCAATGCTTTGAGGTACTGTTATGTTCATGTTATGAGTTCCTTTGTTACTGATCTATGGCTTCCCCAAGTATTGCAATCTTCTTAAGACCATGCATACTTGGTCGGAAAACACACCGGAAAAGGGGTACGCGGGGGAAAGAACCAGAAACCAGAACCAGAGAGAGAAACATGGTTTCTGAAGGAACAAAAAATTGTTACTGATGAACAATGGGTTCACTGGATGAGCACGGTTTAGGGTTGTTTCATGTTTGGCTTAGATTCCATATTGAGAAAGAGAAGAAAAGAGAGATATCTCTAAACGGTGTATTTAAACTACACCAAGAGACTCTAGTATATAGCCTGAGTGAATCATGATACAATCATAGTATTAGTTACAGGATAACCATGAAATCAAGTTTATCCTAATTACCTAATATTCCAAGAATGAGAGTATGTTATTTACATAAATATTAACAATATCAACAAGAGTTTATTATGAATAAGCACTCCACCCCTCACCTTACAAGCTAATTCTGTGAGGCTAATTTAGACCCAAAATCTAATAGTTACCATATTCTCATATATAATAATTAAACTTTTTTAGAATGTGGTTTTGGGCCTAACTCAACCCCACAAAACCGACTTGTAGAGTGAGGGATGCCTCCCACTTATAAATTGTTTTTTAGGCCATATCACATCTGATGTGAGACTCTTAACAAACTTTAACTAAGTGACTAACTTAACATTGAGTTAAGTACAGATTTTGTTGCTAAGATATTTATAAATTATAATAGTTAAGCTTTAACTAAGTGACTAACTGAGTAAAGCCCAGTCAGCTACCGTTGCATTGAAAGAACTGAAGAAATGAAAGAAAAGAAAATAAAAGTAACCGGGTAATGATACTCTAATAACTCTAAACATTTTGACCCATTACGGAACTCCGCACTAATAAATCGCACTGTGGGTTGCAGGTCAAAACTACGCTTCAGGTTTTGGCTTTGCAGAGGGAGGGAAGTGCAGTGAGTATACACAACCTTTATATTCAAGTCTCTTTTCCTTCGAAAATTGTTTTATTTTTTAAACTATTTTTATTTCAGGTATCTGTGAAGAAGCAGAAAAGTGCATTCCCTCCTAACTTTGTACATTCACTGGATGGTTCACACATGATGATGACTGCTCTGGCGTGCAGCAATGCTGGCTTATGTTTTGCAGGTTTCAAGACTGCATTTCACCAATGAAAAAGAAAATAATAAACATATCTCAAATTTCCCTTTAAAGTCAATAAAATATGCAAATTTATTTGCTTAAATATGCTTTTTGTCTCTAAAAAAAATTGTTTCATCGCTACGAAAAATAGTTTGTTTTTCATTCCTGCAACTTCCATAACTTTGTTTTTTGGTCCCTGCAGTTTGCCTACTTTTTGTTTTGGTCTCTGCAAAATATTTTTTTAGTTTTCGTTCCTATATCAAGTATATTCTTTGGAATTAGTCCTTATGTAATCCATATTTTAGGGACTAAAATTAAAATGTGTCTCTAATTTCAGAAACTAGAATCAAACATGAAAAACTATAGTACTGATAAAAAAAACATGAAAAACTATTATTTGACACTAAAACAAAAAGGAGTTTCCAACCTTTGTGATTGTATTGCTTAAAATCAATTTTTTTTGGAGTTTCCAACCTTTATGAATGTATTTTTTAAATGTTGCCGTGGAGATTGAATCAATTACTTTTAAAGTTGTTAAAGACCGACAATCTTAAGGAAAATATCAGACCTTTTTTAGGCTTGCATATAAAGGAGGTTCTTTTTTCTCAGTGTCACTTTTTTTGGTTGAGTTTATGGAAACCAATATAATTGCTTGTATGTTAAATTCTTGATTAATTTCTGAAAATTACTTGCAAAAACTCTTTTGCTTTCTTGCTCTCTCACTTTCTTTTTATAAAGAGAAATCAAGCTTTAGTGTACTAAGAGTGGTATTGGATTGGTCATTAAATAAATTGTTGTATAATAGTTTCCATAGTCTTAATTTATTGTTACATCTCAAACCTCCCAACTTGTATTTTGAACACATGGTCCGTATAATAAAAGATTTTAGGATCCTTCTTCAATCAACTTTGCGTTTGAAAAATGTTAAGGCACACCTATTGTTCGCAATTATTGTTCGCAGGGGTTCATGACTCATTTTGGACCCACGCATGTGATGTTGACAAAATGAATCAGATTCTTAGAGAGAAATTTGTGGAGCTTTACAACAAGCCTATACTTGAAAATGTAAGTTCAAGCTATGTCCCGAAGTTTAGGCTTTAGCTTAATCCGAAGCTTTTGCCCTTATATAATAACAGGGTGGGGTAAACAAACGCATGGGCTGTTTTCTCATACTTTTTGATTAAACTTTGATTTGTTGACAGCTGCTCGAAGGATTCCAGACTGCATATCCAGGATTGACTTTCCCTCCAATGCCGAAGAGAGGTGATTTTGACTTGGGAAAGGTTCTTGATTCACCATACTTTTTCAACTGAGCATTTCTCCACAGTCGACAATTATAATTTGTTGCTGAAGCATTCTTTACTTCTGATGTGAAATCCTGGATGTACTTACGTGGCATAATTCATCCTCTTTTGGGTGCCGAGACTGGAACATTGACCCGACATTGCTTCAGGAAAATGCTAGGATGGAAATAAAATATGTTCTGGTATTTTTAAGAAGTGTCTTGTTGATGAATTGCTCAGAACTTCACTGATTTGAAGATCTAATTGGCTTAAAGCTGGATCGAGAGGATATCATTTTTGACCCACATTAATGATCAACATTCAGAGATGGGGTGTTTCCCAACACCTGAAATGAGTTGCTGCTGGGAAATAGACGTGGCTAGTACTATTTGCAGCAGATCTTCTGTACAGTGCGGAACCTAGGGCCTGAGCTGACTTGATATTGTAAAAAAGGTTGTTTCTTTTTATTTGTAAAGTAGTAGATAGATGCTTCAAAAAAAAGTAGTAGATAGATGTATTATAGTAGATGGCAGTGTTCGTTAGGGATAGAAAAACATACTGTTTTTTCTGATTATTCATTAAATTAGTCACTTTCATTGGATTCATCAATAAAGTGTAAATTATATAAGTTACGGTGAATCAAGTTGACCCTTCATTTATGGTATATAAATGTTTATGGTTCATATACTTTGATTTAGGTGTGTCAAAATGGATGGATCGAATGGTATTGGATTTGGATTGAAAACAATCCATTTATCTATTAAAAGCTTAAAGCGTACTAAATACATCCAATTCAATCCATCCATTAAACCCGGAATCCTAAACAAAAATTTTTTAAATTATAATATTTTTAATATCTCTCTCCCCCTCCCCCCTCTCCCTCTCTCCTTCCCTCCCTTGTCCATTATTCGGCAAAAATATGATGATATGATTGTAGATTTCCCTTCGGTTCCAGGTAACAAAGATTTATATTGATGCTTGTGTTCATATTAGATGATCAAACCAGTGGCAAAAGGGTTCAGGCTATTGATAAATGGGCAAGAGTCTATATTTTTACCTGACCCAGCCAGAACAGACATTGTTATCAAAGCAAACTAGCTTTATGGAAGAATAAGAACTGATGAAGAACCTGAACCTGAGCAAGAAACAAATGAGCCTCAAAAGTTCCACCAACAAGTTGAAACGATGGTTAAGGATCACCCCTCTTCCTCATCTAATTTTCCTTCTTGGCAAGAGTGGTGTGAAAGAATTAAGGCAGAGCAGTTGCGCCAAGGAGGAGAGCAAAGGTGTCAAGGCCAAGTGCTAGATAATTTGAGTAACATGATGGCGGCTTTGTACAATCAGTATCACTCTCAGCCACCTCTAGACCAGCACTTGTCATTGTAAGTTTTCTTACCTCTCATGTATTTTAATTTGTTTTTACATTGAGGACAATGTTTCAAGTTTACTTTCTTCTCCTTCCATGTGAAAAACCTTTGTGAAGTTTGAGGCATGTTTTTAAGGCCCTTCTAAAGCATGGTATTCAAATGTCATATTAATGTTTACTTGGTGCTGCCTGTTGGGTTCACACACTATCTAGAAAGTTTTTTGTATCAGAATGTTTTGAGGAAGACTGAAAAAGAGAAAAGGACAATAGAATAATGAACACTAAAATATGGTTCCCTGGGTGACATTCACTGCATTTTGGTTACCGGATAAATGTTTGTGCTAGGATATCAAGAAAAAGGAAAAAATGGCAAAAAGAAGCAAGAAAATTGAAAAGAAAAAAATGATGAAAAGAAAGAGCAAAAATTGAGCCCAAAACCCCTTTGAGGTCATAGGTTACTAGGGAAATACCTTTAGGGTACGCTTTGGAGACTGATTAGCTACTGGGACACAAAGGCACTCCTTTGAGACCAAGTGTGGCAAAGTGCACTAGTTGCATATGAATGGAGGACTCAAGCAAAAGATGCTAGGGAACCAGTGCATAAAATAGAAAAAAATTTGATGTCGAACTTGATGTTTTGATGCCTTAAATCTGCCTTTCCTGCACAAAAATTCCAATAGGTAAGTCTGAAGAACCTGGGGAATAATGTTTGATTCCACCGGACCATTTCATATTTGTGTATGAATTTGATAAATTTCCAAGATTGGCCAAGTGAATTGTAATGTTTTGGTTGAGAAGAAGCAATGATTTAAGAGTTTAATAAGTCTATTTTAGGTGTCATTTTAGTACTTGTTTTAAGTAGTTTCTTTGGTACTTTAGTTATCTTCTAGAACTATTTTACTACATTTTATTATGTTTC
The DNA here is from genome assembly GCA_039519185.1 of Astragalus membranaceus. NCBI lineage: Eukaryota > Viridiplantae > Streptophyta > Magnoliopsida > Fabales > Fabaceae > Astragalus > Astragalus membranaceus. The sequence continues at coordinate 87,947,678 of CM076851.1, forward strand.
GGTTTATAGGTCAAGTCATGAACAAGAGAAATAATTCAAGCACTAAAAAGCATGAGAATGAAGTCCCAGGGAGTACAACAAAGAACCAAATGCATCAAAATAAGCTAAGCAAAGAGAGAGAAATCGAAACCAACACGGGTGCCCGTGTCATGCCAACACAACCTGTGTTGGGTTTTCAAGCATGATGTAGCTGAAGAAGCGTACAGGAAAACAAAAGTCAACATGGGTACCCGTGTTACACTGACACGACCCGTGTTGAGTCAACAATTAGCTACCTGTTCCATTTCTTGTTTTGTAACTCTTGTAATCTGGATGGTTTTGAGAATTTATGATCCTATGCCTATATATAGCACGAATTTCTGAGTACAAAGGCATCACTGTTCATTGCAAAATACTTCTCTTGTACTTTGTTCTAAGCAATACAATTTTCCAGCTTTCTTTTAAGTACTTTGTTTACTTTTCTGGATTTCCATCTTTCTTATTTTATGCTCTTTATCTTTCCATTGCAATTTATGTTTTTGTTCTTTAATATTAATATGCAAATGTCTACTATGATCATGAGTGAGTAGACCCTTAAGTCTTAAGATTGTGTGAATAATTCAATGATAGGTCCTTAATAATTTCCAAGTCTATTCTCTAATTTATAAAGCTTTGTATTTCAATCTAATCTCATTGTCCTTCAATTCTAAATCTAAAACATCAAACGATGACTGAAAGGAGAAGTTTGATGTTGGAACTATGAGATTAGACAAGGGAATCAAGACTGAAAATAGTTCTAAGACTCTTGAGATAATAAAATGGTGTTATACTTAATGAGTTTTGGTGACAATCAACCATGAAAATAGACTTGATTGTTGGTTCAAAACACACTCTTGTACTCTGAAGGGAGACATTAGTTACAACCGTTGCCTTATCTTTTTTTTTTGACAACAACCGTTGCCTTATCTTTGAAATACATCATTCACATGAATCACAAAATGGATTAAGTTTTGTATGGAAACCTTATCATTGAGATGAAACCTAATCCTAAGACATTTTAACATTTTTGAATTTTCCCTAAATCAATCATCATCTTTTACGAATCAATCAATCTTTTTAGCTAATCACAACTAGAAAATGAATTGGTACTTAACAAAGTCTGTGAGAACGACATTTTTACTACACGATAGGACTGTGGGCTTGCGGCCTATCAGTTTCCTTGTTAAATCGATCTAAGAAACCTTTTAGGGGGTCCTTAGGCCGATCAAATCAAACAAATTTGCTAGTTCCACATGTTTCTTCCTGTTGATCGAGAATTGTTGAACGAATCAGTTGGCCAAATCCTCGAAACTGGAGATTGAGCGAGAGTGCTACAACAGCCATTGTCTTAGTAAGCATCTTGCAAATGATGGCATCATTACCACCGTTGATGAACATTTTGACTCTGAAACGCACTCATGTGACTCTAAGGGTCACCTATTTCGTCGTATACTCCAATGACGAACTGTCGAAACGTATTTCTACCATCTGAATCACCTCTGAGAACGGTTGTAAAGCTCGAAGGGGGTCCTAGTGGCATCTGCTACTTGAGTGAGCCTTCACATCTCCGTCATTTGTTTCTGTAGCTCTATTTCCCCTGCCTCCATCGCTTGGGTACTACGTCGACGGTGTTGGTCTTCATTCCTTCATTGTTGTTCTGCATTATGGACCTGCAGGGTCTGTATTGCGGCGAGTAATTTGTCATGTCGCGGATCACCACCATTGGCCGTGGATCCGATTTCTTCTCTACGAGTATTCACCATCATAATTTTCTGAAACAAAAGTGGTTTGGTGGGGTGGTGTAGGATACGATTTCTCTTGGGCCCCACAATGGGGGCCAATGTTCTAGTCTATTTCGTCAAAACCGAAGACAAGTATCAATTGACTTAACTCTACAAATGACTATTGACTCGACTCAAGTTTAGTTGCCACAGGCTGAAAATGCGACTATGAACCCACAAAATTGCCGCGCGACTCTCCAACAACACAACCAATACACATCAAGGCATCCCCACAACACAAATATCCAAGTGGCTTTAATTTTAGGTCCTGGTTTGAGAATATGGGTGTTATCCCGTTGCTCTAGAACTTTGCAACCTCTTTTTGAATGAATTAGGGTTAGCAAATCTTACAATTTCAAAAAGTTTTAAAATAGGAGTTCACTTTGTAATTTATACAAGGACTCTTCATTAAATATCACACTTCTTTTTGACAACATTACCAATAAAAACAGCCATTAATCACAAGTCAAATTTGCTTGTCTTTTGGGGACATCCTATGATTGTAGTCCGCAAAATCAAACTTTTCTTGAGGTTTGAACTTTTGCGTTTGATTAATACTGCCTCTGTCCAAAAATATATGTAAAAATGGGTCAATGGAATTTGATCCAATTTTAGACTAAATACAACAATTTCGATTAAACCATTTTTGCTTATATTTTGGAATGGAGGAGTATATACGTAGTCCTAGGCATTTCAGATAACCATAATCGGATGCAAATGAACAGTGCTACATAGGGATGAACTTTACTTATTTTTTTACTAAAACAACAAATGAAAAACAGAACAATGTTCAAAATATAAATAAAGTTAAGGCTTTCTTTTCAAAAAAAAAAGTTTAAGACTTAAGAGGACGCTCATGCAGGTGCACAAAATAGGTGCCACATGAATAAATATGATGGGTAAAAATAAGCAAAATATTAGGGAATTGCTAACTACACCACGGCTCCACAAGTTTATTTCCGGCAGGAGTAATATTTTGCCATCCGGAAATTTATTTGTAAACATATATCCTAACATATTATGCTGTTCTGAAACGGTATAGGCTAGCAAAAATGAGGTGTGTTTTTAGTTATTCCCAAAATATTGTTGGGGAAGATTCATTCCGTGGTAAACAAAACAGACACAAATGGAAGGAAATGTAAACATAAACTTCAATAGGCAGTGTGTAAATCAGGCCCAAGGGCTGGCAACGAGGTTCCTGCTAAGAAGGCTTTGAACATTGTTAGAGCAAGTTTTGGTCTATGCAGAGGAACTTCATGCCCTGCACCCCTTACATTAACAAACGTGAGTCCAGCATATTCTTGGATCCATCCTCCTACCTGGTTATTGTGAGACACTCATATTATTAATATATTGATGCACCGAAGTGAACAATAGAATAGCAAAGGAGAAAATAGGCAAGTCATGAAATATATGATATCACTTACCTCTCCATCATCATACCATGCACGCCAGGGGCTGACAGTTGGAAGCTTGAGAGCATCTATGCTATAGCGAGTAGATGTCACTGGGATCACAGCATCTGTATTACCACTGACATGAGGGAACAACAGAAAATGTAAGTTTGAGTTCCAAATCCAAATACAAGTGATGTGTTGTGGACATTCTTTTCATCATATCATATCCTTTTTGTTTTCATTATTTCAACTTTCAAGTTTTCCAACTACTGCACAAACTTCACTCTCATAACCTAGTATGGGCCTCGGGTCCTTGAACTAACAAAAATAGTAGATGCTACCAGAAACATAGATCGAATGGGCAAAAAAGGCCCCCTTTACTTTGTTTTTAAATTTCTATTCTATGTTTTCAATAAGATAGGCATACTAGCACACACGTAGCCAAAATAGATAATATAAAAAGTGAGATGATATGATGCATAGCTAAGGAGAAGCATATTTGGAAATGAAGAAAATGCAACAAAGTTGCTACTTGTTATTGCTTCTTGCATTACTAATCCTCGCTTTGGATAACATCTCCTTGACTATGTGTGTACTAGTATGTGTATCTTATTGAAAAGAGAAAATAAAAATTTAAACACAACTTGTTGTCTTTTTCAAGATTTCTAAGAATAGACATAAGAATGCATGAAACAATTACACAACATTAAGGTGCCCAACTCACAAAAAAGACGCGCATGTAAGTATTTTTTTGATTTTTTATATGCTCAAATATTTATTCATCTAGGGAACCTTATGAATCAATAAGCAAATTCTAAAAATAAGAAGCAAAATCAACAAATTGATTATGAGGGATAAATATGAACTTGTATATATTTTTTCAGATCGCAAGTAAACAGCAAACTGTGTTGAACAATGTAACAGATAATGCTGCAAGTTAATAAGCATGCCTTCCTAGCTATATCTACTTGGACATATGAGAGCAGATAAATGAGTAAACACATATGTAAGGCAAGTGTAGATATTAGAAAAAGAGAGTAACCTGAACACCCATATCCGCAGTCCCCCCTTATGAATAAGTTCACGATAAATATTGAGCACTGTCCTGGGAGAATCCGTCCAGTTTGTATTTACCACTTCACTGCAATGGGTGAGAATAACTATACAATGATCTCTGTGAATTTGTTCTAAGAAACAAGCATGGAAAGTGTTGAAAAACATGGTATCCATGGAAGATTAGGAGAAAACCCTAAAAGACTATTATATTGAGAGTGGTGATAAAATTACAAAATGGGAAGAGGTTGGTTGCAAATGACTCTACCATCTACCTTATATACTAACTAACTAATGGACCTTACTATGTAATGGACCCACTATCTAATGGGCCTTACTAATAAACTAATGGGCTTACTATCTATATTTTAACAGAAAGAAATACAAGCAACTAAAATTATGCACTTTATCCAAAGCCTACAATCTCTAAAGTCGCCACTCGCCACCAATTATCAAAATTTTGAAATGATTCAGTTTCTTAATTTAAAATGAAAAGGAATGTTGTAAAGAAAGGACAGCAGCTCTGTTAATCTGGGGTGGCTTTAGCCATAGGGTAGTGTTACAGGTATTGATTCATGATAATTGGAAAGATTTTCTATATTGAAATATTTCTCTCTGAATGTATTACAATGATACACTAGTGCCTTATATAGGCTTTAGAAGCTAACAGCTGTTAGATCAGTTATAACTGATCCTAACAGACCTAACAAACTAGAAAACCAACTGTAACAGCAAATTACAACTTAATAAATACAAGGGAGAAATATAATAGACAATATCCCTAATACTCCCCCTCAAGCTCAAGGAGAGAGCAGAGCTGTGCTTGTCACATTGAGCTTGGACCTGAGGTTGCAGAAAGGAACTTTAGACAATGGCTTAGTTAGAATATCCGCTATCTGAGTTTCTGCAGGCACATGACAAACCAGAAGTTGTTTACTTAAGACTTTCTCTCTAACAAAATACAAATCAAGCTCCATGTGCTTGGTTCTGGTGTGAAGAACCGGATTATGACTAAGTGCAACTGCACTCTGGTTATCACAGAATATGACAGGAGCAGTATGAGCAACATGCAGCTCAGTTAAGAGAGGCTGAACCCAAACTAATTCTGATGTAGTGAGAGCAAGGCTTCGGTATTCTGCTTCTGCACTAGACCTAGCAACAATATGTTGCTTTTTAGACCACCAAGAAATCAAATTAGGCCCAAGGTAGATACATGCTCCTGAAGTAGACCGTCTGTCATCAACATCACTGGCCCAGTCAGCATCACAGTATGCTTGAAGAGGTAGAGGACACTTGGAAGAAGCTGGTTGAAGTAAGAGTCCATGATCAGATGTCCCTTTAAGGTATCTAAGGATTCGTTTGACAGCAGACCAGTGACTGTCCAGGGGTTGAGCAAGAAATTGACAACATTTATTCACAGCAAATCCAATTTCTGGCCTAGTAATTGTAGCATACTGCAAGGCCCCCACAATGGACCGATAGAGAGTGGGATCAGTGAAGTAATCAGAGCCAAATTTTGATAATTTCAGTTTGGCAGGTAATGGTGTAGAGATTCCCTTAGCCTGATCCATACCAGCCCGTTGCAAAACCTCACGGATATACTTAGACTGAGTAAGTAATAGAGAGCCAGTCTTAGTTTTAGTTACCTCTATTCCCAAAAAGTAGTCTAGAGCAGTGAATTGCTTAAGAGCAAAGCTAGCAGAGAGAGTGGTAATGAGATGGTGAAGAGCAGATGATGATGAGCCCGTAAGAATAATGTCATCAACATAGATTAAGGCATAGAGGCAGCAAGAACCCTTTTGATACACTAACAAAGAAGGATCACATTTACTCTTTACAAACCCAAGTTGAAGTAGAGTAGATGTTAAGCGCTCATACCATGCACGAGGAGCCTGCTTTAGCCCATAGATTGCTTTATTGAGCTTGCAGACCTGATCTCTGCTACCTTGTTCAAAACCAGCTGGTTGTGTCATATAAACTTCCTCTTCAAGAATGCCATGAAGAAAGGCATTGTTTATATCTATTTGCTTAAGATCCCATCCATAAGTAAGAGCCAAAGTCAATATTAATCTGACAGTAATGGGTTTAATAACCGGAGCAAAGGTCTCATTATAGTCACAGCCAAGTCTTTGATTGAAACCCTTTGCAACGAGTCTAGCCTTGTATCTATTTATGGTACCATCAGGATTTTCCTTAATGCGAAATACCCACTTACTGCCTATGGCTTTCTTTCCACGAGGAAGAGAAGTCAAAGTCCAAGTATTATTGGCCAAAAGAGCATTGTATTCACACTGCATAGCAGCTTTCCAGTGAGGAGAATTAAGAGCCTGAGCTACTGTATTCGGTTTAGCAGTTGCCATAAGAAGAGTAGGTTGAAGTCTAGGTTGAACTATTCCATCTTTTCCACGAGTAACCATAGGATGAGTATTATTTGGATGAATAAAAGGTGCCGGAACAGGGGATGGATCAGGTGAAGATACTATAGGCATGGTAGTTGGCTGACTGGATACAGAGCTATGCTCTGAATTAAGGATAATTGTACTGGATGCTGTTGATGGTAACGGTGTGGAAGACTGAGAGGGTTGTGGAGATGGAGGTATAGGTGTTAGAGGTGGTGTGGAGAGAGGAGGGGTAGCACTTGGGTTATAGAGTGGTGGAGTGGCAGGAGGTTGAGGTGTGGTATTGGCAACTTGTAATGGTTGAAGAGAGCTAGTAGAAGTTGGATTCTGAGGCTTCTGAGCTGCAAACAGTGACTGATAAGGATAGATATTTTCATTAAAAATCACATCTTTAGAAATAAACAACCTACCATTAGAGTCAAGGCACTTATAACCCTTGTGATGAGGGGAATATCCCAGGAATAAGCATTCTGCAGATCTGAACTCAAACTTATGAGAGTTGTAAGGCCTAAGTAAAGGAAAACAGGAACATCCAAACACTCTAAGAAGGTTAAATTCAGGTTGCTTGTTGTACAAGGTAGTGTAGGGAATGGCATGTTGGTGATAAGCAGATGGTAATCTATTAATTAAGTATACTGCAGTATGAAAAGCATGATCCCAGTAAGGAAGAGGCATAGAGGCTTGAGATAGTAAAGACAGTCCCATATACACTATATGTCTATGTTTACGCTCAATTACACCATTTTGATGGTGTGTATGAGGGCAAATTAGACGATGAACTATCCCAAAAGACTCAAGATATTTATTAAAAGACCTGAACTCTCCCCCCCAGTCAGTTTGAAAAGATTTTATTGTACAGTTAAACTGATTTTCAACAAGGGTTTTAAATGTTTTAAACGTAGGAAGAGCATCAGATTTTTGTTTTAGGAAATATATCCATGTATACCTACTGTATGCATCAACAAAAGAGATGTAGTATCTATAACCCATAGAAGAGGACATAGGGGCAGGGCCCCAGAGGTCACAAAAAATTAATTCTAAGGGATAATTATAGACGGTATCAGAAATTGTAGAAGGCAAACGATGAAGTTTTCCCATACAACATGCAACACAGAAATCTCTTTTATTAATGCTAACAGTAGGTTTATTACAAAGCGTCAAGACATTGTTCAAAACATTAATATTTGGATGTCCTAATCTATTGTGCCATAGGGCACTAGTTGACACAGTGGGTGAATTGACAACAGTGGCATTAGCCGTAGGTATAACATGACTAGAACTAGACTTTGAGTTAGGAGCTGCAGAAGAAATTCCTGGTAGATGATAGAGACCATCTTTGGTGCCTTGCCCCTTAAGTAGAGTTGTATCATCAGCCTGTGATTTTGCAAAACAAAAATTAGGATAAAACTGAAAATACGCATCATTATCAGTCACAAACTTTTTGATACTGAGCAGATTTTTATTGAGTTGAGGTACGTATAGGATATTTTTATAGTGAAGTAAATGGTTAGGATTAATGGGAGAGGGAACAGTCTCATTACTAATAGAGTGAATAGGCAAACCTGTCCCGTTTCCAAGGAACACATGATCCTGACCAGAGAGAACAGTGGCTGTAGCAGGATTTGGAGGGATGCTGCTCATGTGATGAGAGGCAGCAGTGTCTCCCAACTGGTTACTGGTAGCAAAAGATGGTCCAACCACAGCATAGGCTTGAGGAGGAAATTGAGAAACCGATGGAACAGCATAAGGAGCAGGCCAAGCAGTAGCATTTGCAGATGGAACTGGCCAAAGGGGAGCATTCATAGTCATTGGAGCAGGCCAAAAGGTTGCATTAGCAGCAGGGGATGCTTGTGGAGGAGTATACCCAGGACGAAGATATTGATATGAATTATTAAACGTGGGCATTGGCAAAGTAGGCATAACAGGTGCAGCATAACGATGGTAACAGACAGTTGCATCATGTCCAAACTTGGAGCATACTTGGCATTGAACAGCTGAACGACCACCTTTACCATTTCTTCCACCACGGTTGGATCTTCCACCAGACCTACCCCCACGAAAAGAACCCTTCTGGCCAGTGAAATTAGCCTGAGCAATCTGTTGTGAGTGATCTTGATGCACACTGGGATTGGAGGTGGCCTGAGACTCATCTTTGGTATGGGTGAGATTCAATGTGGCAACAGCTTGAGAGGCCTCACTGTTGTGAGATAACCGGTTCTCATGTGCAAGAAGAAGAGCCTCAAGCTCTTCATACTCAAACCATTCAGCTTTGGTGGCAAGCAACGTCGTGATAGACTCAAATTCCGATGGCAAACCGCGAAGAACAGCATCATACTGTTCTTGGTTTGTGACAGTTTCTCCGATTGAGAGCAAAGCATCAGTAATAGATTTGATTTTGGCAAAGAACTCAGTAATTGACTTAGAGCCTTTCTTGATATTCAAGAGATCAGCACGTAGCTGTCGTGCTTGAGCTTTAGTTTTTCCCAAGGAATGGCTGTGTATCTTTTCCCACAGCTCGAATGAATATCTACACCCTATAACTTTTGCAAGAACAGATGGGGACAGGGAAGATTGAAGCCAGGCAAGAAGTAACTGATCTTGTAATTCCCATTCTGTATAAGCAGGATTTTCAATGTCTGCAAGTCTATGTTGTTCATCAACGTATCGAGGAGGAACTTGCGGTGACACACAGAAACGGTGGAGTTTGTGTGCTCTTAAGACTGGCTCAATCTGTTGGAGCCATAGAGGAAGATTATCCCCAGTTAATTTCTCTGTAACTTGATACTGAAATGATTTGAATGGTTTCAGCGATGGTAAAATTCCCTGATTTGGTTCTGCCATAATGAAGAAGACGAGAACGAGAAAGAAAACAAGAAACTACGAAGACGCGAAAAACAGGGGAACGAAGAAAAAGAAAACGAAAAAATCAAGACGGTGATGGAATAATTTCACAACACGATGAAACTAACGAAGAGAAAGGTCAAGAACGAAGATGCGACAGACAAGAGACACAAACGAACAGAAACGGTGGTGAACGGAGAGAAGACGTGACGAACTGACGCGAAACAGGGGAGAACGAAACGAAGGCAAGAAAGTGACGAAAAACTCGAAGAACGACTGCGCAAGAAAAGAGAAATACAGAAATAGAGAGGGCGAGAGGTATAGAAAGGAAAACGAAAAAAAAAAGAAAGAGAAACAGAAAAAAAAACGAAGGTGGCAGAACCAATGGAAAAACAGAGGCACGGTGGTGCCTGGTGAGAGAACGGCGGAAGCGATGAGAAATCAGGACCGAGAGCCACGTTTGTGGTGCAAGGGCGCTGCTGATACCATGTTACAGGTATTGATTCATGATAATTGGAAAGATTTTCTATATTGAAATATTTCTCTCTGAATGTATTACAATGATACACTAGTGCCTTATATAGGCTTTAGAAGCTAACAGCTGTTAGATCAGTTATAACTGATCCTAACAGACCAAACAAACTAGAAAACCAACTGTAACAGCAAATTACAACTTAATAAATACAAGGGAGAAATATAATAGACAATATCCCTAATAGGTAGAGACAGCATTTTGATTTTCTGTTAGATATATCTGTTTTCAATCCTATTTTCATATTGGAGCTGGCTCCTAGTTGATTTTTCACTTCTATTTCTAACAGTTAATTTCGCTAGTTTTCCGACTCAACACTACTCCCTTCGTCCCACAATGAGTGTCAGTGTCACTTGTTTATTTCACAAGAAAAATTCTAAATGAAAGAAAGAGAATAGTAATTTTACCAAAACATCTTTGTTAAGCATTGGTCTATTCACCATTATCATAAATGCAAAATGAATGATAGTGACTTGATATTGATGGACATGGTATTAATTAGAGTGTACAATGGGAAAAAAGTAAGTAATATTACATTGAAAATTGAAAATGACTTTCATTCTTTTACAAATGTGACATTAATTATTTGACGGAGGGAATATTCTAGAAATAAGTAGACTTTCAAATGTTTCTCTAACGAGCATTACCTGCAGGTCTCCCATTTAGCAGGCTTGTGATATGAATCAACATGTAGAGCCCTTTGGACCTCGGGTAGATTGAAGTATATAGTGGTGTGCTTCTCTGTGCAAGGATCATAATCAGCTCTCAATCTACCAACTCTCTGTTCATCACATAGCAAATTAATAAGGATCTGTACTATAAAACCTGAATAGGCACCAGTATCCAATATTGGAGTTTAATAGCTAAAATTGCAAAATTTCTAGTTCAACCATTATGATTGTTTAGTGGTAATTGTAGGAGTTATGGACAGTTAGTAGGCAATGATTGTTTAGTGGTAATTGTAGGAGTTATGGACAGTTAGTAGGCAATGCATAGATACAATACGAGTGTCGGATACGATACGAATCCAATACGTTGATACAAGCTTCCTTGAAAAGCATAGGATACGATACGTCTAGGATTTGTTTATAAAAAAAATATATTCACAAAATAATTGAAAAAACTTGGACACAGACTCAAAGAAACATAGGCTAGCACAGTCAAATAGAGAAACACAGACTCGGAATAGATGTTTCCTCTCGTGTTTGTATGGCTTTTTTTGGTTACAATAGAAAAAAAAAACTTAAAAAAGAGAAGTTTTGGTATTTGTAGAAAATTATACTTAATGTATTATTTTAATTGTGTATAGTTACACTCACTAATCTTATTATATAGACAAGTAATTAAACCTAATGGGCCTAGTACATGGATTTTTAATAATAGCAAAAACCTACTATTTACCGTTGAGATGTGGTGTAAATAGTAGATTTATTTATATGTGTATTCGGCCCAGGCCCGTTAGGTTTTCATATAGTATAGCCTATTTAAACTCATTAGTGCTTGTACTCTTTACACAACAACATATACAGTTAATAAGACGGAACTACAGCTGCTCTGCAGTCGCAGACGTAGGCAAACATTGACCGAACTGCGTGACCAATATCGTCTCTCTATTCTTCGTCTCTATTTAACATGGTATCAAAAGCCTATGATCACTGGGCCTGAAAACCTAGTTGTCGCGCCGTCACGCTATTGAACCCTAGCTGTCCTGTTGATTGTTCATCCTCAACGGCCCTAGGGTGCTACGAAAGTCATACAGTCCCTTTCAGCCGTACGGAAGTCACTGTTCACCCGTACGGCAGTCACTGTTTATCCGTACGGCGCTACTGTTCATTCGCGCGCCAGTCACTATCCGTACGGTGTTACTGTTCATTCCGTACCACGCCTTTCTACTGCTCCTCTCTGATTGTGGTTAGCCTTCCCATTATTGTCAAAGATGAGTTCAACTTCAGAAAAGGACAAAAACAAATCTTAATCGACAGGTAAGAGTCTCGTGTCTTATGCTTTCTCCGGTAATCCCTCTATAACAACGGAGAAACTCAATGGTGATAATTATTTGAATTGGTCTGCCTCTGTCAAAATGTGGTTTATGGGACAAAGACTTTTAGGCATAGTTATCAAAATCGCGATTTTAATCGTAAAATCGCACGATTTTACGATTCTACGCACCCCCTACGATTCGATTTTGATGCAAAATCGGAAACCATGCGAAATCGTGCGATTTTTGGAAGTATCGTACGATTCCACGATTCTGTTGCGAGTCCACGATGAAAATCGCAAATAAAACGCGTTTTTGGAACACAGAAAAAAACGGGTCGGGTTGCGACCCGGTTTGCGTTTTTACGCAAATCTACCCTTCGAACCCTAAATTTCTCACTTGTTTCTCGTTCGTCTCTATCTCTCGTTCGTCTCTCTCGTTCGTGTGTCACCCTTCTCCCCCACAGAGTCACCGTTCGTCTCTATCTCCTGTGCGTGCGTCGTCTTCTGCGCTTCTGGGCTGTGCGTGCGTCTGGGCTGTGCGTGCGTCTGCTTCTGGGCTTCTGCTTCTGCGATTCTGCTTCTGTGCTTCTGCGATTCGCAACTCGCAAGCTCTCTGCTTCTGCTCCTGTGCGTGCGTCGTCTTCTGCGCTTCTGCTTCTGCTGTTCTGCTTCCGCGCTTCTGCTTCTGCGATTCTGCTTCTGTGCTTCTGCGATTCGCAACTCGCAAGCTCACTGTTCCTGCTTCTGCTTCCCTCACAGTTCGTTTATCATCTTCAATATTAAGGTAACAATTTGTCAATTTCAGTTCAGTTTACAGTTTACACTTTACACTCTGTTTCAGTGACTCTGTTTCAGTTTAAGTTTGTTTCAGTTTAAGTTTCATCTTCAATATTTTGTTTAAGTTTGCTGCGTTTTTTTACTTTCTATTACAGTGTTTGTATGGCTGGAACGGGCAGTAGTAGACCTCCTACTTCAACCGCATCAACCCCAAGTGTTGGGACGAATTCTAAACGCCGAAACCCGCCGAAAAATGCTCCCGGGCAGCGACAAGATGTTGGTTGGCAACACGGTAGACTTATCGAAGGCAGCGGTATTGAATGCAGATATTGTCGCAAAGTGTTTACTAGTGGGGGAATCTACCGATTGAAGCACCATTTAGCTTGCACAAAGAAAGATGTAGGAGAGTGCAAAAGTGTCCCGGATAACGTTCGGGAGCAAATGTGGCATCTTGTAGTTGAGTTGCAAAAGAATTTGATTGAGAAGAGAAATCCAACTCCACTTGAATTGGATGAAGTAAATTCGGTAGAAGAAATTGGACACTGGTAAAAGAAAAAGGGTTGAACTTCGGCAACCACATATTTCAAATATTTTCAAGAAGGGCGTCACTTCTCAACGAACACTCAACACTGCATTCAAGCGGAGGGAGAAGGAAATACTGGATAAACAGGTTGGAGAATTCTTTTATGATAATTGTATCTCGTTTAATGTTGCAAACAATGATAAATGGATACAAATGGTAAAGGGTATTTCTGCATATGGAAATGGATATCAACCACCGTCCTATCATGAGATTAGAGAGCCATTGTTGAATGCAAAAGTTGAGGATACAAATGCCATCAAGGAGGAACATAGAGTGTATTGGAAGAAGTTTGGGTGTACCATTATGACAGATGGCTGGACAGATCAGAGGAAGAGGACTCTCCTCAATTTCTGCGTACATAGTCCTAGGGGGACATTCTTTTTAAAATCAATTGATGCTTCTGGGATTTCAAAAACAGCTGATAAGATTTTGGAGATGTTGGAGGATGTTATTGATGAGGTCGGGGTAGAAAATGTTGTCCAGATTGTGACAGACAATGCTGCTAATTATAAGTTGGCTGGACAGATGCTGATGGAAAAGAAGCCTTACATTTACTGGACACCTTGTGCGGCTCATTGCATTGATTTGATGTTGGAGGATTTTGAGAGCAAGTTGCCAGTTCATAAGGAGACCATTGCTAAAGGTAGGAAGATCGCAAAGTTCATATATCTTCGGTCTGGTCTTGTAAAGTTATTGCATCACTATACGGGTGGAGGTGAATTGATTAGACATGGTGCCACACGTTTTGCCACATCTTATCTGAGTTTGGGAAGTCTGAATGATAATAGGGGATCACTTCTTCAAATGTTCACTTGTACACAATGGAAGGGAAGCCAATTTGCAAAGCTGCCTATGGGAAAAGAGGTTGAAGAAGCAGTCTTAGATAAGAAATTTTGGCTTAATTTAGTGATTTGCATAAAAGGTGCTTTTCTATTGCTTAAAGTTTTGCGAATGGTGGATTCCGACGATAGTCCAGCCATGGCTTACATATATGAAGCAATGGATCAATGTAAAGAGCAGATTCAACAAGCTTTCAACAACAAGAAAACGAGGTAGACTATTTATTTATTGCAAAATTTAGGATTTAGTTTAGTATTTTACCACAAACTAATTGAATCATTTTTTTTCATACATTAGATACATGCCTTTGTGGAAAATTATTGATCATAGGTGGGACAAACAACTCCATAGACCTTTGCATGCTGCAGGGCATTATCTCAATCCAGTGTTGCATTACCAACCCAACTTCACACCTGATGCGGAAGTGTCCAATGGGATGTATGACTGTTTGAAAAGGATGTTGAATTATGATTATGACAAGATAGGTGAGGTTGATGAGCAGCTTGAGGTTTTCAAAGCTAGAAAGGGTTTATTTGGTGATGAAATAGCTAGGCGTGCTCTAAAAACGAAGACCCCGGCTCAATGGTGGGATTCTTATGGTGATTCAACACCATTGTTAAAATGGTTTGCTATGCGTGTCTTGAACTTGACATGTAGTTCTTCAGGTTGTGAGAGGAACTGGAGTGCATTTGAGATGGTATGATTTCAAATTATTAGTATATTTATTTCTCATAATTGTTATGTGATAGGTACTTCAATTTAGTTTTTCTAAATTGTGTAGGTCCATAGCAAGAAAAGAAACCGATTGAATGTGCCAAAAATGAACGATCTTGTCTATGTGATGGTAAATGGAAGATTACAAAAGAGTAAGACTGAAAGGAGAAAACGCTCTTTAGATATTGAAGATATCAATGATGATGATTGGATCACGGGTCAAGATGAGGAAGATGAGGACTTTGTTGATTTAGATGAAGAATTGGTTGGTAATGATGGGAATCATGGGACTGGTAGTAGTAGTGCTACTGCTACATCCGCTGCACCTGTGGATGAACTTGATGTTGATAATGGAGAGGATGATGGAGATGATGATGAAGGTTATGGTGAAGGTCATAATGGAGATGATTATGTGGGAGATGATTATGAGGGGACCGATTATGGGGCATATGATGGCATTAATGATGATATTAATGAAGATGAAGAAGAAGATATTATGGGTTCTATGCCTAATATCACTTTGAATGATTTGATTTAGACTTTATGATGGTTGTTGGTTTATGTCTAAGACTTTGAATGATTTGATTTTTAGGCTTTATGATGGTTGTTGGTTTATGTCTAAGACTTTGAGTAATATCTGCATTTTAGTAAAATCTTACGATTTTACTTGCGATTTTACGAGTTACGATTTTGTTTAACCCCTTCCGATTCTAGTTTTTGATACTTTTTTTTTTGGGTAGAATCTTACGATTCTACTTGCGATTTTACGATTTCCGATTTTGCTACCCTGCTTACGATCTTGCGTAGAATCTCGATTTTGATAACTATGCTTTTAGGTCACCTCACTAAGAATTCTACAGATATTGGTAACGATTTGCGTGAAGATTGAGAACAAGCAGATTGTCAATTGGTCTCTCTTTTGTGGCAATCCATTGAACCCTCCTTGCTGGTCCATTATCGTTCATACACCACTTGTTATGATATTTGGCAGAAGGCTAAGAATGTTTATTCTAATGATATCCAGTGTCTCTATGGTGTTATTCATAATTTAGCCACCCTTTAGATGACAGAAGATAACATCATGACATATGCTAATAAAGCTCAGTTAGCAGCAAATGAGTTCAAGCTCCTTGTGACCGACAATGACCCGAAGAAGATGCTTGAAAAACTAGATAATGTGTGTATGATCTATGTTCTTCATGGTCTCCATCAAAAGTATGAGTCAGTACGGAGCAACATTCTTTCTGCATCAGACATTCCCTCAACAGAGGATCTTATCAGGCGTCTCATACGTCTTCTTGGATTGGAAGGAACTGGAGGGAATGGATCTCAGACTAACATAAAATCTTCTACTCTTGTTTCTAATTTTGCAGGTCGTGGGGGACGCGGTCGTGGTCGTGGTCGTGGGGGTGGTCGAGGAGGTCGTGTCGGAGGACCTCCTCAGTGCACTTATTGTAAGAAACTTGGTCATACTGAAGACAATTGTTATTCCCTTCATGGCTTTCCAGAGAAACCAGTAAATGTGACTCAGGTTAATGATTCTGAACAGAGAAGCACTAACCAAAATGTTCTTTCTGATGAGGAGTATAAGGCATTCTTGCAGTATAAGACTTCCCAGGCTTCATCATCAGCAACAATTGCTCATTCTGGTAATTCTACAGTCTGTTTCTCTCAATCATCACCTGTTGACTCCTGGATTATGGACACAGGAGCTTCCGATTGCGTGGCTGGTAATTCATCTCTTTTATCCAAAATATCCCAACCTAACACTCCACATTATATTACCGTTGCCGACGGATCAAAAGTTAAAGCTAGTGGCATTGGTAAAGCCACTCCTCTTCCATCCTTACCCCTTGACAATGTTCTTCTTGTTCCCAATTGCCAATTTAATTTCAGTTAGTCGTCTGACTCGAAGCCTAAAATGTTCTGTAACTTTTGATGATGATTACTTTGTTATACAGGACCGGAGTACGAAGCGGACGATTGGTACAGGATGAGTCACATGAACTTTACTACCTCCAGCCCATCCATCCTTCATCAAAAATCAATTTGGTTGTTCTATTCGCACTTTACGCAGTGATAATGCGAAAGAATATTTTTCTACATCATTTAATTCTTTTATGGTTGAAAATGGCGTCATACATCAATCATCTTGTCCCTATACCCCACAACAAAATGGGATTGCTGAACGTAAGAACCGTCATATAATTGAAACAACACGCACCTTACTTATTCATGCTAATGTTCCTTTGAAGTTTTTGGGGAATGCTGTCCTCACTGCAGGGCACTTGATTAATAGAATATCATCCTCTGCTATCCAGAATAGGGTTCCTCATTCCATATTGTTTTCCGATGAGACCTTGTTCCGTATCTCTCCTCGAGTCTTCGGATCCACTTGTTTTATTCATGATCTTACTCCGGGACTTGATAAATTGTCTGCTCGTGCAGTTAAGTGTGTCTTCCTTGGCTATTCAAGAGTTCAAAAAGGATATCGATGCTACTGTCCCTCCACACATCGCTTCTACATGTCTGCTGATGTCACCTTCTTTGAGGATGCTCCATTATTTGCATCTCCCATTGAGTCTGAGTCTGTCTCTCAAGTATTACCTATTCCTAACCTTGTCCCGGTAGTTCCTCTCCCACCCATCATTGACCAGATAGATCACCCCTCTCCTACGGAAATTCCTAGTCCTTCTAGTCACCCCCCTTCCAAACTTATCAACGCCGTGCTCGTCTCCCTCCTGTCGACCCACCTCCTACCGAAGATCCTAGTGACTCATCTCCTGCCCCGGTTCCCTCTTCTAATCTGGATCCGCCTCCCGTGTCAGAAGACCCTCCTATTGCAGTGCGTAAAGGTACATGTTCCACCCGTAACCCTCATCCTATTTATAATTTCCTCAGTTATCACCGCTTATCACCTTCGCATTATACATTTGTCTCTGCTATTTCTTCCATCACCATTCCTAAGTCCACGCTGGAAGCTCTTTCTCCTTCAGGTTGGAGACAAGCTATGATTGATGAGATGACAGCCTTAGAATCTAACCAGACATGGACTCTTGTGCCGCCTCCTCCTGGTAAATCTATTGTTGGGTGTCGTTGGGTATATACTGTCAAAGTTGGTTCGGACGGGAGTATTGATCGTCTGAAAGCACGCCTCGTTGCTAAGGGCTATACTCAGGTTTTTGGCCTTGATTACAGTGATACTTTCTCACCGGTGGCTAAAATGACTTCTGTTCGTCTATTCCTTTCTATGACTGCAATGCGACATTGGCCATTGTATCAACTAGACATCAAGAATGCGTTTCTCCATGGAGATCTAGAAGAAGAAGTTTATCTGGAGCAACCACCTGGTTTTGTTGCTCAGGGGGAGTGTCGTGGGTATGTCTGTCGACTTCACAAAGCCTTGTATGGTCTTAAATAATCCCCTCGAGCATTGTTTGGGAGATTCAGTAGTGTTGTTCAAGAGTATGGCATGATTCGGAGTGAAGCTGACCACTCTGTCTTTTATAAGTTCTCCTCTCACAAATGTATTTATCTGGTTGTCTATGTCGATGATATTGTCATTACAGGTAATGATCATGATGAGATTGCAGAACTTAAACAACATCTAGTCCACCACTTTCAGGTCAAAGATCTTGGAAAGTTACGTTACTTTCTTGGCATTGAGGTAGCTCATTCTAAGGCAGAGATTGCTATTTCCCAGAGAAAACATGCTTTAGATATTTTAGAAGAAACCAAAATGCTGGATTGCAAGCCAATTGACTCTCCTATGGATCCTAATGTCAAGATCCTACCAGATCAAGGGGAGCCATTTTCAGATCCAGGAAGATATAGGAGGCTAGTTGGAAAGTTAAATTACTTGACCATGACGAGGCCAGATATTTCAGATGCTGTTAGTGTGGTGAGTCAATTCCTAAATTCTCCTTGTGACAGTCATTGGGATGCCGTTGTTAGAATCCTGAGGTATATCAAGGGAGCTCCTGGAAAAGGTCTTGTTTACACGGATAGAGGTGATTCAAATATTGTCGCTTACACAGATGCTGATTGGGCTGGTTGCCCCTTTGATAGAAGGTCCACATCTGGGTATTGTGTTCTTATTGGTGGAAATCTAATTTCATGAAAAAGTAAAAAGCAAAATGTTGTTGCCAGATCCAGTGCTGAGGCTGAATATCGAGCTATGGCGCTTACCACTCAGGAGCTCACGTGGCTGAAACATCTTCTCCAAGAGTTGCGTTTTTGTAAAATAGGTACTATGAGTCTCATCTGTGATAATCAGGCAGCCCTACATATTGCATCCAATCCAGTATTTCATGAGCGAATCAAACACATTGAAGTTGATTGTCACTTTGTTCGTGAGAAGATTGTGTCCGGCGACATTGCTACTTCATTTGTTGGTTCTAATGATCAATTGGCAGACATCTTCACAAAAGCTCTTCAAGGATCAAGGATAACTTACATATGTGACAAGCTGGATGCCTACAATCTATACGCTCCAGCTTGAGGGGGAGTGTTGAGATGTGGTGTAAATAGTAGATTTATTTATATGTGTATTCGGCCCAGCCCGTTAGGTTTTCATATAGTATAGCCTATTTAAACTCATTAGTGTTTGTACTCTTTACACAACATATACAGTTAATAAGACGGAACTACAGCTGCTCTGTAGTCGCAGACGTAGGCAAACATTAGCCGAACTGCGTGACCAATATCGTCTCTCTATTCTTCGTCTCTATTTAACATTTACAACACTCCCCCTCAAGGTGGTGAATGTATATCTATCATTCCCAGCTTGCAAGTAAGTTGGTTGAGACGTTCTGTCGGCAAGCCTTTTGTTAACACATCAGCTAATTGGTGCCCAAAAGGAATGTATTCTGTCATTATCAATCCACTATCCAATTTTTCCTTGATAAAGTGTCGGTCTATCTCAATATGTTTTGTCCTGTCGTGTTGAACAGGATTATGAGCAATACTGATAGCCGATTTGTTGTCACAAAATAACTCCATAGGGGCTTCATACTTAATCTTTAAGTCACTTAGCACGATTTTCATCCATAATAATTCACATATCCCTTGTGCCATAGCTCTAAATTCTGCCTCAGCACTTGATCGAGCTACTACATTTTTCTTCTTGCTTCTCCAAGCGACAAGGTTCCCACATAAAAACGTTCAATAGCCTGAGGTGGATCTTCTATCACTCACTGAACCTGCATAATCTGCATCAGTATATCTCTCTATAGTAAAGTTTCCACCTCTCTTGAAAAGAAGTCCTCTCCTTCGAGTGGCTTTGAGATATTGCAGAACACGGTCTACTGCTTGAAGGTGTCTTACTCTTGGATCATGCATAAACTGACTTACAACACTAACTGCATATGCCAAGTCAGGTCTAGTGTGGGCTAAGTAGATCAACTTCCCCACTAGTCTTTGATATTGCATTTTATCAACCTTAGCACTTTCCTCTTCAGTGCTAAGTTTGTGATTTTGCTCAATAGGAACGCTTGCAGGTTTACATCCAAGCTTTCCCATTTCTTTCAGAAGGTCAAGAGCATATTTTCTTTGAGAAATAAAAATGCCTTCATTGGAGTAGGCTACCTCAATCCCTAGGAAATACTTAAGTTTCCCAAGGTCCTTCATTTCAAATTCTGTAGCTAATTTTACTTAAGCAGTTACCTTTCGGTCAAATCATCCCCTGCAACAATAATATCATCAAGTTAAACAAGAAGTATTGTCAGTTTACCACCCCGTGAATGTTTGAAGAAAAGTGTATGATCTCTCTGGCTTTGCTTATAGCCAAGATGCAACATTGTCTTTGAAAACCTCCCAAACCAGGCCTGAGGAGACTGTTTTAGCCCATATAAAGCTTTTCTCAGTTTGCAAACCACATTTGTTCTATTAGTGGGACCAAATCCGGGTGGAATCTCCATGTACACCTCCTCTTCTAAATTGCCATGCAAGAAAGCATTCTTAACATCAAACTGGTGCAAGTCCCAACCAAAATGCGCAGCGAGAGAGTAAAATACGAACTGTATTCATTTTTGCCACAGGAGCAAATGTTTCCTCATAATCGATTCCATAAGTTTGAGTGTATCATTTTGCCACCAGTCTTGCCTTGTACCGATCAAGAGTACCATCTGATTTGTGCTTGATTGTGTAGATCCATCTACAACCAATAGGCTTGTTGTCCCCTGGTTTCTTAACAATCTCCCAAGTTTCATTCTTCTCTCATTCATAGCCTGGGCTCAATTTTTATCTTTTAGTGCCTCTTGTACTAATGTAGGGATTCTTACAGAGTCAACAGCTGCAATAAAACTTTGATGCCGCAAGGAAAGATGCTTAGAGGAGACAAATTGAGAAATAGGGTATTTGGCACAAGACCTTTCCCCTTTCCTCAAAACAATAGGCAAATCATGTGTTAGTGTCACTAGTGTCAGAACTATGGGAATCACTAACAGGAGGGTTAATTTCAGTCCTTTTCCCTTTCCTCAAAGCAATAGGTAAATCATCTGTGTCAGTGTCACTAGTGTCAGAACTGTGGGAATCACTAACAGGAGGGTTAATTTCAATACTTACCTCCGGTTCAGGCAATTGAGGCTGTGTCTGGAGCAGGTCGGGCTTACTTCTTCTTTGATACACCAAAATTGGCTCACCAGCCTTAGTATTTGCTGGTGTCGAAGATGATGGTTCCTGCAAAACAGAAGACAAAGGAGGAACCAAAATTGAAGTAGGAGACTCAATAGTAGGACTTGTGGAAGTAGGACTAGTAGTAGGACTTAAGACAGGAGTCACAGACAACTCAGGTAGGAATAGAAACTCACACTCAGATTCCAAATCATTATGAATGCTCTCTCCCTAAAGTTGAGGCCGAGTGAAGTAGGATACATTATCATGAAACGTGACATCTTTAGAGATAAAGTACTTACGACTAGGAGGATGATAACATTTATATCCTTTCTTGTCGGGAGGATAACCCACAAAAATGCATCTGATTGCACGGGGATCCAACTTACTTCGGTTTTGTTTGTGAACATGGACAAAAACAACACAACCAAACACTCGAGATTCAAGACTCTGCAAAACAAGAACAAAAGGAAACCGTGAAGTCATAAACTGAACAGGACTGACATTACCTAACATTCGAGATGGGGCCCGATTAATTAAGTAGGCAGCCGTCAATACTGCTTCTCCCTAGTATGAGTTGGGAACTGTCATTTGGAAGAGAATGGCTTGAGCAACTTCAAGTAAATGACGATTCTTTCTTTCTGCGACACCATTTTGTTGTGGGGTATCGACACATGTAAACTCATGAAGAATTCCTTGTTGACTGGTAAAATTTGAAAGACTCTGATTGGCATATTCATTGCCATTGTCAGAGCGAATTCTTTTCATGCCTTTGCCAAATTGTGTTCGCACCATGTGATAAAATTTGATAAATAGTTTTGGTACTTCTGATTTATCATTCATCAAAAAAATCCAAGTTGTTCAAGTACAATCATCAATAAATGACACAAACCATTTAGCACCCGAAATATTAGAAATAGGTGTAGGTCCCCAAACATCAGAATGTATAAGATCAAAAGGTTCAGCACTTTTATAGGAACTAGGAGGAAAAGAAACACGATGTTGTTTAGCTAACTCACAAACTTCATATTTAAGAGACTCAACTGAATGATTTAAAAACAAAGAAGGAAACATAGACTTAACTAAAGAGAATGGAGGATGACCAAGACGTTTGTGCTGAAGCCAAATTTGTGCGGCAGAATGAGAAGACTCGGAAGACTCAGTCTGCAAGCAGGAAGCCAGCACCTTCGAACAATTTGGTTCATCAGACAAGTAATATAACCCTCCCCTTTCCTTAGCAACTCCAATTGTCTTCCCCGTGGTAAGATCTTGAAAAACACAATAAGAAGTGAAAAATGTTACTTTACAATTCTGATCAAGAGTGAGTTTACGAACAGATATTAGATTGTGAGAGAGTGTGAGAACATGTAGCACATCCTGTAATTGAAGTGATGGTAGCAAGTTAACACTCCCAGAGCCATCAATACGAGCATAAGAACCATTAACAACGGTAACATAACAACTCCTATCAGAGGAGGTATAAGAGGAAAATAAATCAGAATTGAAAGTCATGTGGTCGGTGGCACCTGAGTCCAAAATCCAAGCATCTTTAGGGATTTTACCAGAAACATTAAAGGATTGTGAGCATTCATCAAGCCGGTCGTTGGAAGAGAACAACTTCCAGAAGCCTTACTAATAGAGTCAAGTATAGCCTTTAAACGATTCACCTCATCCTCGGTGAATGATAAAGTGTAATCAACAGAGACTTTTCCGGCCATTTGTAATAATATTTAAGAGAAACGGACGACAGAAGCACCACACCAAACTAACACAAAAAAAGTGCAGAAAAAAGCAGTAATAGCTGTCCAATAGAAGGAATGCAGTAACAACAGTTCAAACAGAGGCTGAGCAATCCAAAAAAGATGCAGATCCAAAAATAAACCTGCAGAACAGCACTACACAAGCGAGTATTGTGCTTGAACAGTACCTGTACTGACAGATGGACACATGAACAGTACCTGTTTGGATGAACAGTAACCACGAACAGCATAATGAACAGTACTCGCAAACAGTGCCGTGAACCGTAATCGCGAACAGTGTTTTAGGATGAACAGTGTTTTCGCGTGTGAACAGTTCCGCGGTAAACAGTAACACGCGTGAACAGTGTCAATAGCTGACCCGTTTCTGAACTGAATAAGAGGGAACAGCAACGTTGGAGAAAATCGGGTAACTGGCTGCTGCTGCTGTCTAGGACAGAAATTAGGCACAATGAAGGTGTCAAAAAAAAGAGCTGCACCGGAGACAGCAAGACAAGCCGCAATGAAGGCGGGAAAGAGAAACCGTAATGAAGACACCTAGGGTTTAAGCGGAAGCAAGTTTCTCAAGATCGAGAGCTTTGATACCATGTAGAAAATTATACTGAATGTATTATTTTAATTGTGTATAATTACACTTACTAATCTTATTATATAGACAAGTAATTAAACCTAATGGGCCTAGTACATAGACTACTAATAATAGCAAAAACCTACTATTTACAACAGTATTTATTTCAAATTAATCAGAAGAACTATTAGTAGTTATCAGTTACAACCCAAGAGCACTTGAATGAGATGGTAGGGGTCTCTTCCAGCTTAACCAAGGTCCTGGGTTTGAATCCAGCCTTGGGCATGCAGCAGTGTTAAATCTCTTAAGGGAGAGCTTTGCCGCCATTATGGTCCTACCCGACTCAAGGGATTAGTCTCTGCAGAGTTGCGCGCAGAGGATACCCGATTTATACCAAAAAAGTAATTATCAGTTACAAAATTCTTATATTTAGAGAATGTTAGTATTGACTGAGTTATGAGTTTGAGATTTAATTTTCTTAGCCTTTCAAAATTCATTCCCTAGACTTACACTAAGAGAACAAATTAAAATCTAACAACCTTGTCAAAAGGGTGGGAGTTATCAACAAGGTGGGGTTACTTTGAAGTTTGAACTGAGTTCCCTGACACAAGGAAAGTCCCTCAAGACTAATTGGCTATCCATGAGAGGTTTGAATCCACTATTTCCTCTATGAAGAATTCCAAAGATATGTCAAATATTAGTCAGGCAGAATTGTTGTTTACTGTGCACATCCGAGATGACACTAATGAGTAAGGGTGGAAGGCATGATTGAGGGTGCTTTACAAGCCATAGCTGAAGCTCAACCTAGGTCACAGGGGAAACAGGAAAGAAAAAGAAGGCCCAGGGCTTTGAGCAGGGGGAGACTTCCAAAAAAGGGAACGAAGCAGCGGATGAAAATCCAAATCAATTACAAAGTTCTTGTATTTAAAGAGTGTTGATATCAAAGAAATAATGAGTTTCAATTTCCATTGTATTAGCCTTTTAAAATTCATCCTCTATCTCCACATATAGAAACATTTTTCACAATCTCTACTTTTTGGATGTATTTAACTACTTTCATACCAAAAAATAAAGAATGTTCAATGTCAACACAAACTTGGAATCTGACACCAAATAAGATATAGAGGAAAACTGTACCAAAAAAAAAGATAAAGAGGAAGAGTGATACAAAAAATTAGCATCAATAGGAACGTCTACAAGCTATTCACAGCATTCATTCATAACAAAGAAAATTTATGGGGAAATTATCATCATCACTTTGAGTTTGATAAGCATCTAGAATAGTTAGATATGGTCTGTAATGGGCTCTGTTATAGATCTGTTGGCGGTCTTTTGTGATGAGTTAGCCATCTATAAATAGTGTAGAAGGAGAGAAATAAAGGCATCCAATTAGTGAATCAGAATTGAACTAGGAGAAGTCGCATTCTCTCGAAAGACCTGAAGTGTATCGTTTGAATATTGGAGCTACTCACCTTGAGAGCAAGGTGAATGTTTGACAAGGGAGTAGGTAGGAGGATGCCAGCACTTCAGTTCTAATGCATGTAATAAGAAGTTTTGTAATTGCGCTCGATCATTTATTTCTATATTAATCACGTCGAGGACTTGTTGGACTTTGTTAAGATCTGTTAGTAATTAATTGTAATGGGTTAACCACCTATAAATAGTCCAGAGGGAGGGATATAGAGGCATTCAATTAGTGAATCGGATTTGAATTAGGAGAGGTTAGGTTCTCTTAAACAACCTGAAGTGCATCAATTACTCATTTGAATAGAGTTCTTTCAATTCTTATTATAACTGGTTTGGCATAAATGGTTTATTATCTGCATTTGGGAGGTGTTTCTTATATGCAGGCTACCCAACCAGTTTCTGAACACAGCTGGTTTGCAATGCTACTCAGATTTGCTAAAAAATCTTGAACAATAGTACAAGAAAGGTAGACTCACATGCTTTCTTTTCAGCAGCTGATTTGAGTGGCTAACATTACCATGGGCATGGCATGGAGGAGTGTAGATACTGTATGGATCTATATCACCCATTTCTTTATAAGCAATTTCCATTACTTTTTCACATGATTTGGACGGGTGCTCCACAGACTGAAAAACACATAGCAGGTTCAAGAGCTTGTATGTTTTATCCGAAATCAAACCACTTGACCACATGAACTGGAAAATCCCCAATTGATCACGAAAATCATCTGTTAGAGCATTTCCAACCTGCAGCAGAGACATATATAATGATTGGATTGGATTGTATTTAGCTAAGGAACTAACTTTTATGCAAAAATGGAATCCATATTACCATGTAACCTTTCAGATTGATAGCATTTTCTTTAGTATCCGAGTTGTACTTCACAACAGCTTGGCTAAGTTGGGGAACATAATGTCCTGGAAAACATTATTGATGATAATTCACCAATACAATACTCTCATACTTATAATAAGAAACAAAGGAGTCCATGTTTTTTGGTCCTATTTATAGAAACATTGACATAATGTTTCCAAATGCATTAAACGTTAAATATTAAATTCAATTTATGCCCTTATTTATTGTGATATTATTAAAAGACTCAAACATTCTCCATGCAAATGGAAATAAGAGTTACTAATAAGGGAGAATTTGTGGAGTGCAATTTAAATTTACAGGAGTTTTAATCAAAATCAACTGATTTCAGTATTTTATTTATTTTCCTGAGAATATTTCACTACTTTTGGCTTGGTCTTGATGAATTAGGATTTTGTTTCTTATAATAAGGACCACCGAACAAAGTATATATATATATATATATATATATACAATACAATATAAATGGAAGATTAAAAATATCTGAATAAAATAATTAAATAAAAGAGAATCAGAGTGTTTACCTGCATAGCTCTCACCACTGATGAAAAAGTCGGTTTTTTTGTACTGTGGAAAACGCTCAAACCAGTTCAATAGAAATATGAGAGAGTCCTCAGCTGCACAAAAACTATTATTCAACTTATTTATATAAAAGCAGAAGAGAAAAGAAGGGAGGGATAATAAATACCTGTCCTCTTATCACCATTGTTGAGAATATCAGATGAAGTATTTGAATATGAAAATCCAACTCCAACAGGAGACTCAAGAAAAAGAATGTTTGCAACTAGAAAAAGAACAAATTGTTAAACATAGCTCCTATGGTTAAAAAACAAGGATTCAGATCCTCTAATGCAAACACTCTTCCACAACTTAATTCAACAATCATCCTAACTTGTCTTTTTGCCAGCACATGGTTTTTGTCTCGAACAAATGTGCAGTGTTGAAGAGATTCCAAACACGGAGAATGAGTCACTGACCTTGATTCCAAGAATGAGGATTAAGATAAAGGGTTTTGCCATCTGGCCTTATATGAAAAGGACCAATTTCCTCTGCCTCTCCATAAGCGATGGATGAACATCCAGGCCCTGCAAATTACATCACAAATTTCTTCATCAATTCCAAATTAAAATGATTTGGATTGCGCAACAAAAAAGCAAAGGAAACTTAAATTAAAATAAAAAATTAGGTTTGAGGTTAAGGTTGACCTCCATTGAGCCATAAAAGAAGGGGTTTAGAGGTAGGATCTTGATGTTCTGCCTCAAAAAACCAGTAGAACAGTGCCCTACCAGATTTCTCGTTAACCGTGACATACCCAGAATAGTGTTCAAAACTGATGTTGAAGTTTTGACCTGGAAGCCTACCAACCCTGTCGCTGGAAGAAGATGCTGCTCTGCATACGGAAAGGGTGGCCAGTGTTATGGATATGCGTAAAATTTGAGACCACCCACAAAAAGAATGCGCCATTTGCCACACACAGGCGCCGGCATTTCTTTCTCGGCTTTGTTTCTTTATATGATATGATTGGTGGGTGAATCATGTACTCCCTCCTTAAAATTAACGATTACATTTCCTAAAAATGTTGTTTCTATTTTTAACTGATCTTTTATCAATATTACTCTCTAATTAATACCATGATCATCACTCTCTTAAGGCATTACAATGTATTTTGTATTTTTGATAATAGTGAATATACCAATTACGAATACAAGTTGTATTATTTCTCTTCGACTAAAGTAAGAGACACATCTCTCTCCTCTATTTCTGTTCTCATTCCCTTTAACTAAAAAACACATCTATTCTACTCTAATTATCACCTCTTTCTTCTGTTATCCTCTCTCACCTCTTTCGTTCTTCCCTCTTTTCCTTCTTAACCGAACCCACCCTCATTGTGATATTTGTTGTCATTAATTTAATCTTTTTTTTACAAAATTAATTTAATATTTTACATCATATATTTGTTACGTCAAACATCTTGTTAGTCCCTATAACATTTCAAAATTTTGTTTTTAGTTTCTATAAAAACTAGTACTATACCCGTGCATCCGCACGGGCCGATCGCGTTACGTCATACGATTACCTCAAATAGAAACGTTAGTTTGAAATCTCAATAATCTAAAATCAATTGTAAAATATAGAGGATGACTTGCATACGGACATGTGCTGTCGTGTTCTTTTTAGGAATGAATTTAGACAGTATTTAAATAGTCTGAACATTACCCCGTGAAAATAAAGAAAAATTTAAAGTA
Organism: Astragalus membranaceus; assembly: GCA_039519185.1. Lineage (NCBI taxonomy): Eukaryota > Viridiplantae > Streptophyta > Magnoliopsida > Fabales > Fabaceae > Astragalus > Astragalus membranaceus. The sequence goes on from CM076851.1 coordinate 87,976,116, forward strand.
GATAAAAAAGGAGTTTCAAATAAAGAATTGAAAAATATTAAAACTAAAAATGTAAAAGTATCATTTAAAAACAATATGTGCATTTATCCCGTGTGTTTTTATATATCAGTGCAGTGTTTTTTTATATATCAGTGTTGTTATCCCATGTTTTTTTATATATCAGTGCAACTATCCCGTGTTTTTATATGTATCATTGCAATTATCCCCGTATTTTTTTATATATCAGTGCAGTTGTCCAGTGTTTTTTTATGTATCAGTGCAGTTATCTAATAGTTTCAATTGATTATTTGAGTTGATTAGTAGATTATTGTAGATAGTGAAAAATAGATAGTAGATTATCAATAACAAATATTTATCCCGTGTTTTTTTTTATATATCAATAACAATTATTTGTCCTTTTTTAGGTATTAGTGACAAATATTTGTCGCGTGTGTTTTAAATATTAATCAGTTTAAATAGTCATTAAGCCTTCTTGTTTTTTTAGATAGTAGTTTTCAAAAACTATAATTATCAATGGCAAATATTAATCCCGTGTTTTTTTATATATCACTGCAGTTATCCCCGTGTTTTTTATATATCCGTGTAGTTATCTGGTAGTTTCAATTGATTATTTTTGTTGATAGTAGATTATAGTAGATAGTAAATTTGTTAGATAGTAGATTATCAATAAGAAATAATTGTTTTAAATATTAATTAGTAATTTAAATAGTCATTAAGCCTGCTTATTTTTTAGATAGTAGGTTTGTAGTAGTAGGTTTCAAAAAATTTAATTATCAATGACAAATATTAATCTCGTGTTTTTTATATACCAGTGCAGTTATCTCGTAGTTTCAATTAATTATTTTAGTTAATTAATAGATTATAGTAAATAGTAAAAGAGAGATAGTAGATTATCAATAAGAAATATTTTATTTTAAATATTAATCAGTAGTTTAAATAGTCATTAAATATTATTGTTTTTTAGATAGTAGGTTTATAGTAGTCTTCCAAAAATTTAATTATCAATGACAAATATTAATCCTTTGTCTTTTTATATATTTGTGTAGTTATCCCGTGTGTTTTTATATATCATTGCAGTTATCTCATAGTTTCAATTGATTATTTGAGTTGATTAGTAGATTATTGCAGTTATCCCGTATTTTTATATTAGATTATTTGAGTTGATTAGTAGATTATAGTAGATTATTGCAGTTATCACGTGTTTTTTTAATAGTAGTTTTATAGTAGTTTTCCAAAATTATAATTATCAATGGTAAATATTAATTATAAATTGTCAAAAAAAATTATAAATATCAATGGTAAATATTAATCCCGTGTTTTTTTATATATCACTGCAGTTATCCCGTGTTTTTTATTTATCAGTGCACTTATCTCGTAGTTTCAATTGATTATTTTAGATGATTAGTAGATTATAGTAGATAATAAAAGTTAGATATTAGATTATCAATAAGAGATATTTGTTTTAAATATTAATTACTAATTTAAATAGTCATCAAGTCTTCTTGTATTTTAGATAGTAGGTTTATAGTAGTAGTCTTCAAAATTTTTAATTAAAGTTGAGTTTGTATAAATTTAGAAATTTAGTTAAAAGAATTAAAGTGAAGTGATAAGAGAAAGAGAAAAAAAGGAAGAAAGAGAGTGTAAGAGAAAAGTGAAAAGTAAGAAAGAGAGTGTAAGAATAAAGAGAAAAAAAAAGTGTGTAAAAGAAAAGTGAAAATGAGGAAAGAGAGTGTAAGAAGAAAGAGAAAAAATGAAGAAAGAGAGTGTAAGAAAAAAGTGAAAAGTAAGAAAGAGAGTGTAAAAATAAAGAGAGAAAAAAAGAAGAAATATAGTGTAATGACATTTTTACCCTAAAAAATTTGAGGTGTCTTTTAGATAGAACTAGTAACATACCCGTGCATCCGCACGGGTTGATCGCGTTGTCTGGTATAGTTTGAATCAGATTGATTTCTAGAATTTAAATAATGTAAATCGAAGCTATGTTTGTAAGAGGTAGATAGACGAAGTTAAAGTAAGTTTTGTGGTTACGATAAATAAAATTTCTCTTTTATTTTGGTAATAATGATATTTAAAAAAAGTTTCTTCATACTATTAATTTTTGTTAATTAATGACATATTAGTATTAAATTGAATAGTAATGATGTAAATGAAACAGTTCCATAGAAATTTCAATGTCTCAAACTTAAAATACAAAAGCAGATATTAATAGTTGTTTAATGCTTTAAAACACAGTTAAATAGTCTGAACATTACCTCGTGAAAATAAAGACAAATTTAAAGTAGATAAAAATAGTTTCAAATATAAAATATATAAATATTAAAATCTAAAAATGTAAAAGTATCATTTAGAAACAATATGTGCATTTATCCTGTGTTTTTTATATATCAGTGTTGTTATCTTGTGTTTTTTAATATATCAGTGCGGCTATCCCGTGTTTTTATATATATCATTGAAGTTATCCCCGTGTTTTTATATATATCAGTGCCGTCATCCCGTGTTTTTTATGTATCAGTACAGTTATCTCATAGTTTCAATTGATTGTTTGAGTTGATTAGTAGATTATAGTAGATAGTTAAAGATATATATTAGATTATCAATAAGAAATATTTATCCTGTATTTTTTATAAATCAGTGACAATTATTTGTCCTTTTTTAGATATTAGTGACAATTTGTCACGTGTGTTTTAAATATTAATCATTTTAAATAGTCATTAAGTCTTCTTGTTTTTTTAGATAGTAGGTTTATAGTAGTATTCAAAAATTATAATTATCAATGACAAATATTAATCCCGTATTTTTTTATATATCACTACAGTTATCCCGTGTTTTTTTTATATATCATTGCAGTTTTCTCGTAGTTTCAATTGATTATTTTAGTTGATTAGTAGATTATAGTAGATAGTAAAAGTTAGATAGTAGATTATCAATGAGAAATATTTGTTTTAAATATTAATTATTAGTTTAAATAGCATTAAGTCTTCTTGTTTTTTAGGTAGTAGGTTTGTAGTAGTAGTCTTCACAATTTTTAATTATCAATGACAAATATTAATCTCGTGTTTTTTTATATATCAGTGCAGTTATCCCGTGTTTTTTATATATCAGTGCAGTTATCTCGTAGTTTCAATTGCTTGTTTTAGTTGATTAGTAGATAATAATAGATAGTAAAAGAGAGATAGTAGATTGGTCAAAAAAAAAGAGATAGTAGATTATCAATAAGAAATATTTGTTTTAAATATTAATCAGTAGTTTAAATAGTCATTAAATCTTCTTGTTTTTTAGATAATAGTTTTATAGTAGTCTTCAAAAATTTTAATTATCAATTACAAATATTAATCATGTGTTTTTTTATATATTATTGCAGTTATCCTGTGTTTTTTTATATATCATTGCAGTTATCTCGTAGTTTCAATTGATTATTTGAGTTGATTAGTAGATTATATATAGTAGATAGTAAAAGATAGATAGTAGATTATCAGATTATCAATAAGAAATATTTATCCCGTGTTTTTTACAAATCAGTGACAATTATTTGTTCTTTTTTAGGTATTAGTGACAAATATTTGTCACGTGTGTTTAAATATTAATCAGTTTAAATAGTCACTAAGCCTTCTTGTTTTTTAGATAGTAGGTTTATAGTAGTTTTCAAAAATTATAATTATCAATGACAAATATTAATCTCGTGTTTTTTTTTATATCAGTGCAGTTATCCCGTGTTTTTTATATAACATTGCTGTTATCTCGTAGTTTTAATTGATTATTTTAGTTGATTAGTAGATTATAGTAGATAGTAAAAGTTAGATAGTAGATTATCAATGAGAAATATTTGTTTTAAATATTAATCAGTAGTTTAAATAGTCATTACATCTTCTTGTTTTTTAGATAATAGGTTCATAGTATGCTTCAATAATTTTAATTATCAATTACAAATATTAATCCCGTGTTTTGTATATATCAGTGCAGTTATCCCGTGTTTTTTATATATCATTGCAGTTATCTCGTAGTTTCAATTGATTTTTTTAGTTGATTAGTAGATTATAGTAGGTTATCAATGAGAAATATTTGTTTTAAATATTAATCAGTAGTTTAATCCTATGTTTTTTATATATCAGTACAGTTATCCCATATTTTTTATATATATAATTGCAGTTATCCCGTAGTTTCAATTGATTATTTTAGTTGATTAGTAGATTATATTAGATAGTAAAAGATAAATATCAATAAGAGGTGATATTCGATTATCAATAAGAGTATAAACAAATTTCGGAGAGAAAAATTAAAATTTTAGTAGATTATAGTAGATAGTAAAAGATAGATAGTAGATTATCAATAAGAGTGTATAAATTTAGAAATTTAGTTAAAAAACTAAAGTATAATGATAATAGAAAGAGAAAGATTATTTATGGAAAAAGTAAAAGTAAAGTAAAAAGAAAAAAAAAAAGAAGAAAGAGAGTGTAAGAGAGAAGTGAAAAGGAGGAAAGAGAGTGTAAGAAGAGAGAAAAAAAAAAGGAAGAAATAGAGTGTAAAAAGGAAAAAGGAAGAAAGAGAGTGTAAGAGAAAAGTGAAAAAGAGAAAAGAGAGTGTAAAAAAAAAAGAAAGGAAGAGAGGGTAATGACCTAAATACCCTTTGGAGTTATTATAGAGTGGCAAGGTGTCAAGTAAGTGTGAAGGCTTTTATGGGTAATTTAGGTGTGGTTTATTAGTATAAATAGATATTAGATAATCAGTAGTTTAATCCTATGTTTTTTATATATCAGTACAGTTATCCCATATTTTTTATATATATAATTGCAGTTATCTCGTAGTTTCAATTGATTATTTTTGTTGATTAGTAGATTATATTAGATAGTAAAAGATAAATATCAATAAGAGGTGATATTCGATTATCAATAAGAGTATAAACAAATTTCGGAGAGAAAAATTAAAATTTTAGTAGATTATAGTAGATAGTAAAAGATAGATAGTAGATTATCAATAAGAGTGTATAAATTTAGAAATTTAGTTAAAAAACTAAAGTATAATAATAATAGAAAGAGAAAAATTATTTATGGAAAAAGTAAAAGTAAAGTAAAAAGAAAAAAAAAGAAGAAAGAGAGTGTAAGAGAGAAGTGAAAAGGAGGAAAGAGAGTGTAAGAAGAGAGAGAGAAAAAAAAGGAAGAAATAGAGTGTAAAAAGGAAAAAGGAAGAAAGAGAGTGTAAGAGAAAAGTGAAAAAGAGAAAAGAGAGTGTAAAAAAAAGAAAGGAAGAGAGGGTAATGACCTAAATACCCTTTGGAGTTATTATAGAGTGGCAAGGTGTCAAGTAAGTGTGAAGGCTTTTATGGGTAATTTAGGTGTGGTTTATTAGTATAAATAGATATTAGATTAGATAGGAGTATTGGTAAAATCATATGTGGTGAATTTGTATAAATCTATAGTAAATTTTCATCAACTTTTAATCTTTACAATATTTTCCATCAGAAAATTAATCCCTATAAAATATAAACTCATATATACCCTTCAAATTTTTTAATGATCATTTACATGTTAAGAACATTATAAACATCTCCTGCACAAAAATTTAGAAATTTTTAACAAGCGGTGAATTAAATGAGTTTTTTAAGCACAAAAAACTCAAGAAACAAAATAAAAGGAAATATGGACTTAAAAATCGAATTTAGAGCTTTTTTTCTATAGACTTTTATTGTAACAAAGAGAGTCTATTTGCAAAACTTCATTCCAAAATTTGAAGGATATACATGAGTTTACATTGTATAGGAACTAAAATTGCTGACGAAAAATATTACGGAGACTAAAGTCGGTGAAGTTTTTTTACAGTACTATAAACAAAAATTGTGAAATTTTTTAAGAACCAAAAACAAAATTATGAAACTTTTTAGGCACTAAATGTTAGAATTTTGGATCACAGATGTAATATTTAAATGTGTTAGGGTCATTATTTAATTAGCCAGACTTAAATTGGTCTATTTGATACTAAGTTTATGGCTAAGGGCATATGTGTCATGGAAGGTTATTGTGTAGATACCATAAGGCAATATTCTAATTTGATGAGGGGCTGAATTAGAAATATTGAAAATTGAGATGTAACTGAAAGCAGTTATATATATGGGTTATGGTCCCCATTTGTAGAGTAACGTAAAACAAAATAGGGTTTAGTTCTCTGGCTTTCTCTCTTCATCCCCATCATAAGAGAATCAAGAAACCCTAAGGTGCTCTACAATTGGAAGATCACATACCCAAACTTTCATCAATTCCCAATGGCAAATTCAGGTACGCTTCCGCATTCTATTTCATCGTGAATTTTGGGTATGGGTTCATAAACTGTTGATTTAGGATTGTGCTCTTTTGATTTCTATATGGGTAGAGACATGTGATTAGGCACAAACCTTAATTGTTAGAAACCCATCAAGTGGTATCAGAGCCACCTATACTTGATTCATGTTTGATTTTTGGGAATTCTTGAAATTAGGGTTCCAAAATTGGGCTTTTTTATTGTTAATTGATTATTGAGAAAAAGTAAAGTGTTTCTAGATCATCGAATTTGTTGAGGAAACTACGTTTTGATTCAACACAAACATTATATTTTATTCAACACAGACGTTATATTTTTTACGGCAACTACGTTTTGATCATCGTATTTGTTACGGATTGGGCCTCTATGGCCGATCCACCAAAAGGCCCAATAATAAAGGGTCAAATTCAGCTAAAGGTGGAGATCTCAGACCTAGATCCAATGGTCCTCCTTCACTCCAAATACCTATAAATAAGCATTCAATGCTAGCATTAATGGTACTCACTTTTTCGATACTCTTACTTGTAATTGACTCACTCACTGACTTGAGCGTCGGAGTGTCATTGCAGGTACCACCCCACCTCGGATCGGAGCACCAACTCGGACTGACCAAGAACATAAATACCAACTATCTCGGACCGGACTTCGTATCCAAGATCGGACACTTAGTCAGAGATACGGTACCGAACATTGGCGACCACAGTGGAAGAGTCTTATACTCTAGTCATTCCCCCAACCTCCTTGGTCAGCAATGGCTCCAGAACTACGACGGAGGAACGTCTCCAGCGTCGTGGTTAGACCCGACCAACAGCAAGAAACCCCCGAGGGGGTAGCAGTTACTCTCCCTCGCAGCTCGGCCCACGGCCACAACTCGTCCAGAGCAATGGTTCCCATAAGCTCCGCCAGGAACCAGTTTCCACCTCCTGTCCAAACAGTCCCGGTACCGGTCGACGCTGTTCAACAGCTCGTCCAATTGCTGACAAGGCAAGCCGAGGCTGAACAACAAAGGAGTCAGCGTTACTCCCAGCTGGAGGCTGAGATTGCCGAAATCCGGGTCCGAGACATCCCGGATCGGTCTTCTCCTCAAACCTACTCTCCCAGCAGAAGAACCTCCAGTAAAAGGCGTCACTAGTCTCCTGCTTGGAGGAGACACCACCATTGCTCGCCACCACGCCGAAAAGGGAGACGAGGATCTGGAACTCCCCCAAGCGAGACTCGGGACGACACTTATTACCCCGAGGACTCTCCTCACCAGAACTCATCATTAGCATCCTCGTCCCCGAGGCGACGTTCTATAAGCCGGGGAAGTCCCCCGAGGCATGAACGTCGGCGTCCTCGGTCTCCCGGATCCCCTGTTCGACGCCCTATCGAGAGGCCTCCTCCGAGGGAAAGATTGACGGTGCGAAAGGGACCCTTTACAGCGAAAATCGACTACTTTCCGGTGCCCAAGCACTTAGAGAAACCCCCGGAGGGTTTGAAGATGCACGACGGTACTGGCGATCCCGATCGTCACCTTGATTACTTCGACACGATGATGCAATACCGGAATGTCCTGGAGGAGATCAAGTGTCGGATCTTCCCTCTTACCCTGGAAAAATTGGCACTGGACTGGTTCAGAGCCCTCAAGCCAAACTCGATATCCTCGTGGGATCAGCTTGCGAAGCTCTTTTCGGCCCAGTTCGCCCACTCCAAGATGAAACCAAAGTCTCGAAAAGTCTTACAAGCCATCCGGCAAGGGGAGAACGAGTCTCTCCGGGACTACATCGAAAGATTCAATAAGGAAGCGGCTCAGGTCCGGAACTTGGACGATTCATTCCGACTGTTCTTCATGGAAGTCGGTCTTCGGGAAGGAAGTCTATTTCAGATTGATGTCGGTGTAAACCAAACTGAGTCGCTTGCCGAGTTCCTCCAGCGATCTCAGAAGTACATTGATCATGAAGGGGGCAGTTGCAAGAAAGTCGGATGCCGACCCTGGAATGAGCAAGCCTCGATATGAAAAGGAGGCCCGGAACGACGGTAGACTCCGACCTCGGAACCGACACCAACAATATTCCGACCTTAATGAAACAAGGGCCAGGATTTTGGCGGAATGTATGAACACGGAATTCAAGGAAGTCAAGTTCCCCGATCCGCTCCCACACAGGCCGGGACAGAGATCCAACAAGTACTGTCGGTATAACCGGAGCAAAGGGCACGACACCAATCGATGCAATGCTTTGAAGGATGACATTGAGGACCTGATCAAGAAAGGAAAATTGAGCCAATACGTGGCTAAAACATCCCGGCATAGGTCGACCCTAAGAAGAAGGGTAAAGCCCCCCAAGAAAGAGAAGAAAGCTCGGAGGATGAGCGCGATTTTCGAAAATCAAAGGGCCGACCTGTAATGATGGTTATCTCTGGGGGCCGCCCTGTCGAGGTATCGGGCAGAACAATGAAAAGAAAGTGGAAGGAGGTCATGTGTGCTGCTTCCACCTCTGCGGTAAGCTCAGCCCCGGAGCGCCCCCCTTGGCGTTCGGCGACCGAGACTTACTGGACGGCAAGCCAAATAAGCACATACCCCTTATAATCAGGGCGGTCATGGCCAACCACGAGATAAGAAGAATTTTGGTCAACCAAGGAAGCTCCGCTGATATCATCTTCACCGACCTTGTAAGAAAACTGCAGATCTCAGAGGAAGACTTCACCCCTTACAGAGGATCGGACCTTTCGGGCTTCAACGGGTCTCGAACTAAACCCCTCGGCTATCTGGAAATGATGGTCACCTATGGAGAGGAACCGCTAGAAAGGACGGTCAAGACCAAATTCTTAGTGCTGCCATGCCCTTTGGTCTACAACTGCATCATCGGGAGACCGACTCTTGGAAGGCTCGGACCCGACCCAAACTGTCCAGATCGGATCCGATCTCCCCGAAGAAGTAAGAGCAAAGCTCACCCTCTGCCTGAAATCTCACGCCGATCTTTTCGCTTGGTCGGCAAAAGACATGCCCGGGATTCCCCCCGAAGTCGCCTGTCACCAGCTGGCAGTTAACCCCGGGGCTAAGTGGGTCGCCCAACGCAAAAGAGCTCAAAGCCAGGAGAAAGCAGCTGCTACGGCCAAAGTCGTAGATGATTTAATTAAAGCTGATTTTGTAAAAGAAGTCAAGTATACAACTTGGCTTTCAAACCCTGTACTTGTTAAGAAAAGCAATGGAAAGTGGCGAATGTGCGTTGACTATACCGATCTTAATAAGGCCTGTCCTAAGGACGCCTTCCCTGTTCCTAGCATTGATCGGCTCGTCGATAATGCTTCAGGTTTTCGTTTACTATCGTTCATGGATGCTTATTCCGTATATAACCAAATCCCCCGACCAAGAGAAGACGACCTTTATGACTCACCGCGGTAATTTTTGCTACCGGGTCGTGCCATTTGGTTTGAAAAATGCAGGGGCCACCTATCAAAGGATGATGAACAAGGTGTTCCGAAAGCAGATTGGCCGTAACGTGGAAGTCTACCTCGACGATATGATCGCAAAAAGCGAAAGGGAAGACCTCCACATAACCGACCTGGAAGAGATCTTTACTGAAATCCGAAGAAACAATATGAGGCTAAACCCGGAAAAATGCACTTTCGGGGTCCGGGCTAGAAAATTCCTTGGTTTCTATCTCACAGAAAGGGGCATTGAAGCCAACCCAGATAAATGCCGAGCTGTAACGGAAATGCGAACCCCGTCCACTAAAAAAGAGCTCCAAAAGCTCAACGGTATGATAGCTGCACTATCTCGCTTCATTTCCAACGCCGCCTTCAAATCACTCCCTTTGTTTAAACTGCTTAAGAAAGAAGCAACTTTCGAATGGACCCCGGAGCGGGACGAGGCCCTCTCCCAGCTCAAAAAGGTTTTGACCGAACCACCGATACTGACTCGGCCAAGCCCAGGGGAAGACTTATTCCTGTACCTAGCCATCTCGGATGAGGCCATTGGTGCCGTACTTATCAGGGAAACAGAGACTGGTCAGAGCCCGGTATACTTCGTGAGTAAAGCTTTGCATGGATCAAAAGTTAGATATCAGAAAATAGAAAAAATCGCCTTTGCTCTGCTCATCTCGGCACGCCGTCTCCGATCTTACTTCGTCGCTCATCAAATCGTGGTACGAACAAACTATCCGATCCGACAAATCCTGCATCGACCCGACTTAGCAGAACGAATGATCAAATAGGCAGTAGAACTCTCCGAGTTCGGAATCAAATACGAAACAAGGCCGGCCATGAAAGCTCAGATACTTGCCGACTTTATCACGGAGATGGCACCCGCCGACCCGGAGGACGGGTTATGGACGCTCCATGTAGATGGGTCCTCAAATCCAAAAGGAAGCGGTGCAGGGCTAATGCTCGAGAGCCCGACGGGCGTTGTAATCGAAGTTTCGCTCACGTTTGGTTTCCCTACCTCAAACAACCAGGCAGAATACGAGGCATGCATAGCTGGACTCCGACTTGCTATCGACCTCCGAGTTTCTCTGTTGGTAGTCTCTCAAATCGGGAAACAGTACGAAGCCAAAGATCCGACCTTGCAGAGGTATTTAACCCGTGTGCGGGAGCTGCTCTCCTTTTTCGCATTCACGGAGGTTAAACACGTTCCCAGGACAGAAAATATCAGGGCGGATATTCTTTCCAAGCTCGCCAGCACCAAAATTCCAGGGAACCACCGGCCAATAATCCAGGAAACACTGAGCAAGCCGAGCGTCATCCCAAACCCGAAAGCCAATTTTTCTGTCAATGTGGTTGAGGAAAGCAAGGGTTGGATCTCGCCGTTAATGGATTACATCAAATTGGGGGATGAGCCTCCGGACTCAAACGAAGCCAAGATCCTCCGGAGGAAGGCCTCATCTTTTTCCATAATCGACGGAAACCTCTACAGAAGAAGCTTGTCCGCGCCACTGTTAAAATGCGTTGAAGGAGGAGAGGCAGACTACGTCTTGGCCGAGATCCACAAAGGAATCTATGGGCAGCACCTTGGAGGTCGGTCTCTAGCTCGGAAGGCATTAAGAGCAGGATATTTCTGGCCAACCATGGAGACCGATGCAAGAAACTATGTAAAGAAATGCAGCAAGTGTCAAATCCACGCCAAGGTCCACATAGCACCTCCTACGGAGCTCACCAGCCTCACCTCGCCATGGCCATTTGCATGGTGGGGAATAGATATCCTAGGCCCATTCCCAACTGCCCCCGGCCAGATCAAGTACCTAATAGTGGCGGTGGATTACTCCACAAAATGGATCGAAGCCGAGCCTCTAGCCATCATCAGCGCAAAGAACTGCATCAAGTTCTTCAAAAAGAATATAATGACTAGATTCGGGATTCCCAAGGTAATAATCACTGACAACTGAACCCAGTTCGCCGACAAAGGCTTCAGAAAACTCATGTCCGACCTTCGAATCAAGCACCGGTTCATCTCAGTAGAACACCCGCAAACGAACGGACAGGCAGAAGCCGCCAACAAAGTTCTCCTCAATGGGTTGAGAAAGCGGCTCGATGAAGCAAAGGGAAACTGGGTTGAAGAGCTACCCTATGTGCTGTGGGCCTACAGAACCACCCCACAGAGCTCAACGGGGGAGACCCCTTTCCGGCTTTCGTACGGGACGGAGGCGGTAATCCCGGTAGAGATCGGAGAGCTGAGCTGGAGGACGCTCCACCCAAAGTCTCTGGAGGACAATAATCAAGCGTTAAAAGAGAACCTCGACCTCGTCGACGAGGTCCGAGGCCAGACTTCCCTTAAAGAAGCAATAATAAAGCAGAGGGTAGCAGCACGATATAACTCGAAAGTAATCCCCAGGGACCTTGAGGTCGGTGATTTAGTTTTACGAAGAGCCGACGTCGGTTTAAAGAACGCCGCGCAAGGCAAGCTCGCCCCTAATTGGGAAGGACCATACCGAGTTTTATCTAAAATTGGTAAAGGTGCCTACGAGTTGGAGACCTTGGCCGGGAAGACGATCCCAAGGACTTGGAACGCCACTAAATTAAAAAAGTACTACAGTTGATTCCCATTTTTGCGAAGAACGGTGTATACCGATGTTATCAATTAATTTATTTGAAGAACGGTGTATACCGATGTTGTCAATTATTTTATCTGAAGAACGGTGTATACCGATGTTATCAATTAGTTTATTTGAAGAACGGTGTATACCGATGTTGTCAATTATTTTATCTGAAGAACGGTGTATACCGATGTTATCAATTAGTTTATTTGAAGAACGGTGTATACCGATGTTGTCAATTATTTTATCTGAAGAACGGTGTATACCGATGTTATCAATTATTTTATCTGAAGAAACGGTGTCTACCGATGTTATCACCTATTTTATCTCTTTCTAACTGACCGAGGTTGTCACTACCCTAAGGGGCGAGTTCGATCTGGGCCGAGTCCCGGTAAACTGCCCCGAAGGCGGCCATCAATACGCAAACAAACTAGTTGCCCGAGGTTGCCACTACCCTAAAAGGCGAGTTCGATCTGGGCCGCGTCCCGGTAAACTGCCCCTAAGGCGACGCTTACCACTTGAGCGAATCAAACGCAAGTGCACGAATTTAAAACAACAGAATAAAGCTCAACCGAGGTAGATGAAACCGGAAGCGCATTAAATTAAATTTCTATTACAAATTACCCCGGATACGGCCATGTACTCTAGTTCAAAAAGATGGCAAAATGTTACAAATTCTGGTTCCGCCCGGAACCCGGGGCTTTCTCCCCCACCAGTTCCACCCGGAACCCAAAAAACAACTAACCCAGAGCTATCTTATCAACACAAGTCACGACAAGGAAGGGCGAGGGTAAATGACCTCACACTCTTCAGAGTCGGGACTGAGCTTGACGATCCGCCCACTTTCTACTATATGTTCCACACGAAGAATCTCCCGGTCCAAAGGCAAAGATGGATGGATAACGGCGACCTGAGCAAGCGCCTTCTCGTAACTCTCCCTAGCCACATCCATTGCCATCTGGGCACCTCGACCATCTCATTCTCAGCAGCCTCAGCTTTGGCGCGTGCCTCCTAGAGTTCCTTTTCCAACTCGGCAATCCGAGGCGAGGAATTAACACTGGTCCCGACTTGGGCCTGTCTCGCTTTCAGGATATCGGCCTCGAGCTCAGAAATTCGGGCCTTCAGAGAGGAAATCACCTCCTCAGACTGCCTCCCTTGGCTCTCAAGATCTGAAATACGGACCTCATGCTCCATGCACTGGTTAAGGGCAGAGTCCCTCTCCCTTTCAAGCTTATCCGCCACCGCCTTAAGCGCGGTCTGGTCCTCCTGAGACTTCAAAAGAGTTGAGGACAGCAACTCGTATTTTTTCTGAAGCTCTACCCGGATTTTCCGTTCATTATCCCTCTCTGCCAGGGCCCCTGAAATAGCGGAAACAAGAAAGTCAGGAACGGAAGTGACCAAAAGAAAAATCAAATAGAATACCTCGGAACTTGGTGTTACCTTTCGCCTGATTCTCAGCTTCGACCCTTTGACGCTTGGACACATCGGCCAGATGCCGAAACAACCTGGCAGCGGCCTCGACCGGGTCAACCCGGGAATCCTCCACATGCTTCTTCAAGAACTCGGCATCAATCGAGATACCAGAAGACCTCGAAGTTCTATGCTTCCCGTGACGACTTTTCTTGGAAGCCCGGGGAGAACCGGCTCGACCAGGTTGCCCCTGCTGCTCCGGAGCATGGGAAGTGGAGGCAGGATCTCCTTGCGGTGAGGGACGCTGCCTTTTCCGATGTGAAAGATCAGCCGCCTGATCTTCGACACCAGCCAAGCTGGCCTCTGTGACAGTATTGATCGGAACGGCATGAACGGGCTTTTCCTACTGGACCCCGGCTTTCCTTTCCGCAATAGCCATCAAGCGGGAGAACTTGTCAGGTCCCATGCTGTCTGCAAAATAAGGAAAAGAAACAATGTTAAAAGAGACGGCAGTCAAAAAATTATGGGCGGGATTGTCTATCAAAAACCTACCAAGCACGGCCGCCACTTGAGACTTAGAGCCAGCCCCAACCAATCGGGCTACATCAACCCCAAATTTTTTGGGGTCCCGGTGGATAATCAGGTCAGCGAAGTTCGTCAAGATCGCCAGCGAGTCCTGATCAACCGGGGATAGCCGGCTTAAGCTGACAGTGTAGGAGTGAGGTCGCCGGTTGAAATGAGAAAGAGACCACCCTATTTGAAACTTAGTGGACTCCAGTGATTCCCCATCCGCAGCATATTGACCGACGTGCCTCACTGCCTCCTCGTTCACAGGCTCAACAAAAAAGTACTTGTTCTTCCAGTTTTTCAAGGAATCGGAATAGAGCATGAAAATATTTATACCCCTCCTAGCCCGAAAGCTCACGTGCTCCCACCGATTCTTGGTGCCGTCCTCGTGCCTCCGGTTGACCTCAAAAAGGTAAAAGAACAGATCACAGGAGATCGGCCTCTCCAAGTGAATGCACATCAGCTCGAAAGCCCGGAGGAACGCCCATGAGTTGGGATGAAGTTGAGAGGGAGCGAGGTTCAAGATTCCCAGGGCCTCTTGCTGGAAGGCGGTGAAGGGGGGGCTAATATGAATGCAAGGATCGTCACTCCATACATGACAAATTTCAAAGCTCTTGGCTAGACAGCTACGTGTTGACCTACGGCCATCCCCTCCACGTTCCAGACCTGATCCTTCCTGGAAACGCGCTTGACGAGGAAGCTCATGTCATCCCCGGTCCTGTAGACGGACTGAATTCCCCTCAACGTCTCCGACACCCATGAGTACTCCCGAGGGACATTGAGAGGTTGGGACAAGGGAACATTAACCGGCCCGACTTGATCGGTATCACCTCCCTCATGCACGGGATCCCCGTGATGTCCGAGTCCGTCTTCATTGTTGCGACTTTCAGCAACCTCCGCTTCACTGTCGTCAGAGCTCCAGCTAGTACTCCCCTGTTCTTCATAATCATGCTCGGCGTCGGACCCCTCCGAGTCAAGGACCACTATCTCGGCGTTGTCTTCATCCGCCAGCTCGTTACTGGGAACCCCGGGAGAACGGTCTTCAGCATGAAAACTCAAAGGAGCAGAGCCCAAATCATCTTGAACCTCGGGAACAACCGACCCGGGGGGACTAGTACGAACTTCCACCGACTCTCTAGCACCGGAAGCCATTGCTTTTGCGAGGATAGGGCGAGCTAAGTTGGCAACCCGACGAGTCTGTTTTGTCCTCGCCAGATCGATCCTGCAGAAATGGGGGTTTGACGTGTCAGGTTGATACTTAAATAGTGGGTCCACAACCAAGTCGGAACCCGACCTGACGACCCCCACTCTGTATCAATAAATACGGGTTCTAAGAGAACCCGACTGTGAACTAAAGCCGGAAGCAATAAATAAAAGAAGGGAACTAACCTTGTGAAACAGGAAGCTCGTCAACACTTGAAACGGGTCACGAACTGCAACGGTCTCACCGAGACTCACCATGGAACTCTGAAAGACGAAGTCTACTCAAGAACGAGTTTAAGATTGGGAGCGGAGCAATTCTCAAAAAATAGTACAAAGTGAGAGAGGTCCCCTCTCCTATTTATAGGAAACAAAAAGGCCTCTGATGGACCTGGGCCTAGGCTACGCGATCCATTGCTAGCCCCTAGGCAGGCGCGTCGTTTCAAGCGCCATCATTGCCCCAATCATCCTCGAACGACGCGTCCCATCAATGACCTCATTAGCTGGCGCAGAAATCAAGACATAACTATAACTGGAACGCCTCGAATCCCTCGGCCCGCCCCGGTCTTCTAACCCCGCCATGACATGAGTCTCTCACAAACGGACCGCCTCGAGTCACTCGACGCGACCTGAGTCCCTCAGCTCGTCCCGGTCCTCCAATCTCGGTATGACATGAGTCTCTCACTCCGGAGTTTGGGGACAACACGAACTCTAAAGCAACAAGTCTAGCCCACCCTAAGGCGACCCGACTTGGGGGGGCTACTGTTACGGATTGGGCCTCTATGGCCAATTCAGTCAAAGGTGGAGATCTCAGACCTAGATCCAATGGTCCTCCTTCACTCCAAATACCTATAAATAAGCATTCAATGCTAGCATTAATGGTACTCACTTTTCCAATACTCTTACTTGTAATTGACTCACTCACTGACTTGAGCATCGGAGTGTCATTGCAGGTACCACCTCACCTCGGATCGGAGCACCAACTCGGACTGACCAAGAACATAAATACCAACTATCTCGGACCGGACTTCGTATCCACGATCGGACACTTAGTTAGAGATACGGTACCGATATTCAATTTTTATTCCGGGTACATATTTTATTCAACGCATAAGACAAATTAAGGCAATTGCCATTCCAATTGCAACTACGGTGTTTTTTTTTTCAGAATGGAACACGGGCAGGTCGTATTGGTTTGCACGGGCGTGTTCCTTACTTATATATATTTTTTTTAATTTGTATAATTTGGTTCAAATTTTGGCTATGGTTTGTATTTGATACAGTTGTTTAATATTTTAAATGAGCTAATTGAATCAAGAAGTCGCCAAAGTGACCTCTCTTGCATAGATTGTTCGTAAGATATGTTAAATATTTGTGTGTGTGTTTATCTATGTGAGTATTAATTGACCCAAATGTAGATTAGTGCTTGGCCGGATTTCATACGCACCTATGATGGTAAACATGTGATAATTATAAGATTTTACGTGTGAATGATAAATCAATCCAAAGAGGGGTTTATTATTTGACATGTTTTATTATCAATGTTTAATCATTACAACAAGAGTACCACTAGCAATTAATATTACTGTCCAAAGACTTGATATTGATGGTGCACTAGGTATCTTGAGATGAGTTGTGCTATTATTTGAACATATTGATGATGAATTTATTATTATTTTGTTGTGAGTATATTTATAGTGTTTATTTTGTTCTCTTTCCAGCTACTATTGCTTCGATATCTGCTAATCTGAATTCAGTTCCGGTCCTTAATGGGACAAATTTTAAGGACTGGAAAGAGAACATGGAAATTGTTCTTGGCTGCATGGATCTTGATCTTGCATTAAGGATGGTGCAACCCCCTTCTCCTACGGAATCTAGTACCTCCGAACAGAGGAAAGATTATGAGAAGTGGGAGCGCTCCAATCGCATGAGTCTCATGATCATTAAGCGCGGCATTCATGAGGTCTTTAGGGGTACTATCTCGGAAGAGATAACAAGTGCCAAAGATTTCCCTGCTGAAATTGAAAAGCGTTTTGCAAAAAGCGATAAGGCGGAAACAAGTACTCTTCTTCAGAACTTGATTTCCATGAAGTATCAAGGCAAAGGAAATATAAGGGAACACATTATGGGCATGTCAAACATTGTTTCAAAACTTAAGACGCTAAAGCTTGAGCTGTCGGAAGACTTACTCATTCATTTAGTATTTCTTTCTCTTCCTTCACAATACAGTCAGTTTAAGATATCCTATAACTGTCAAAAGGAGAAATGGTCTCTTAATGAGCTCATTTCATTTTGTGTGCAAGAAGAGGAAAGGTTGAAGCAAGATAAGACAGAAAGTGCTCATTTTGCTAGCACCTCTAAAGACAAGGGCAAAAGAAAGAAAACTAATGAGCCCAAGAGTGAAGCTGCTAATGGTCCAGCACCAAAGAAACAAAATCAGGGTGATAGCTGTTTCTTTTGCAAAACATCTGGACATGTGAAGAAGAAATGTCCTAAATATCACGCTTGGCGTGCAAGGAAAGGTACATTTCACAGTTTGGTCTGTTCTGAGGTCAATTTAGCTTCAGTACCTGGAAACACTTGGTGGTTAGACTCAGGTACAACTACTAACATCAGTGTTTCAATGCAGGGTTGCCTGAGCTACCGGAAGCCAAATGATGTTGAAAGATACATATATGTTGGAGATGGCAAGTCGGTAGAAGTGGAAGCTATAGGGCATTTTAGGTTATTATTGTGTACTGGATTTTATTTGGATTTGAAAGACACTTTTGTGGTACCGACTTTTAGACAGAATTTAATTTCAGTTTCTTATTTGGACAAATCAGGTTATTTATGTTCATTTGGAAACTTGGATTCAATTTGTCTTTTAATTCAAATATTATTGGAACTGGTTCACTTATGACATATGATAATCTATATTTGCTCGACACTGTAGCTACCTATAGTGAATCCTTAAATGTGGAATCACGTGGTACTAAGCGTAATATTGATAATAACAACTCTGGAGCAATATGGCACAAGCGCCTAGGTCACATCTCTAAAAATAGAGTTGAGCGACTTGTGTCGGAAGGGATCTTGGATTCCATTGACTTCACAAACTTTAAAGTTAGTGTTGAATGCGTTAAGGGTAAACAGACCAAAACAAAGAAATTAGGTGCATATACACTACAAGAAACATTGGACTTTTCGGCGGACAAAATCCGCAGGAAAAACCAAAAATCCGTCGAAAATGTGGACTTGTCGGCGGATTTTTTGGACTTTCCGGTGGATTTTTGGCGCCGGTAGATAGCTCGTGGCAAACGCTTTCCGGCGGATTTTGTGGCGTCGAAAAATCCGCCGAAAAATCCAAAAAATCCGCCGGAAATTTACTGGCGGATTTTTGGAATTTCCGGCGGATTTAAAAAAAAATTATTTTTTTTTTTTTAAAAATCTGCCGGAAATTCAAAAAATCCGCCGGAAAATAAAAAAAAAATTTTAAAAAAATCCGCCGGAAATTTACCAGCGGATTTTAAAAAAAAAATTTAATTTTTAAAGTTTTTTTTTACATTTTTTTCGAATTTTTGTATTTTAATTAAATAAGAAGTAATAAAAAATGAATTAGAATGTGAGAAAAAAATTATATAGAATAGAATAAGAAGTAATAGAGAAATTAGAATGAAAGAGAGTTGTGTCAAAAAAATAAGAATATATGAAAGAGTGTATGGAAAAATAAAGTAGGAGAGAATAAGAATAAATAAGTGATAAGGAATAAGAATAAATAAGAGTATGTGAATGAAGAAATAAGAAGAAGTGAGAAGGAAGAAGAAATGGGAAATATAGAAAAGTGATATGTAGAGAAATTTAATTAAGTTTGAAGAGTATATGAGAAAGAAGAAATAAGAATGAATAAGTAAGAATGAATGAGAAGGAAGAAGAAAAGAAATGTAGAAGAGTGTAGGAGAAAGTGAGAAGGAAATAAAGAGTGAAATAAGAGAATGAGAAGAGTGTAGGAGAAAGTTTTATTTATAGGAATTTCAAAATTTTCCGGCGGATTTACCGGCGGATTTTTAACATTTCCGGCGGATTTTTTGAAATTTTTTAATATTATTTTTAAACCAAATCTGCCGGAAATGTTAAAAATCCGCCGGAAAATTTTCGGCTACATTTCCGGCGGATTTTTGAAATTTTTTTTTTGGAAAAGCCGCCGGAAATTCAAAAAAATTCGCCGGAAAATTTCCGGCGGATTTTCAAAAAAATAATAATAATTTTTTCAAAAATCCGCCGGAAATACCATTTTTTCAGCCGGAAAGTTACCGACGGAACAAAATCCGCCGGAAATACCATTTTTTCCGCCGAAAAGTTCCCGACGGAAAAAATCCGCCGGAAACTTACCGTCGTCCGTCGGTAATACACGATATTCTTGTAGTGATAGAGCTACAGACGTCCTAGAATTGATACATACAGATATTTGTGGACCATTTCCTACACCTTCTCGGAATGGTCAACAATATTTTATATCATTTATAGATGATTACTCTAGATATGCATACTTACATGAAAAGTCTCAATCACTGGATGTGTTCAAATCATTTAAGGCTGAAGTTGAGAATCAACTCAACAAAAGAATTAAGAGTGTCAAATCTGACAGTGGTGGTGAATATTACGGTAGATATGACGGTTCAGGTGAACAACGTCCGGGGCCTTTTGCCAAATACCTAGAGGAATGTGGAATCGTACCACAGTACACCATGCCAGGGTCACCTAGCATGAATGGTGTGGCTGAAAGTCGAAACCGGACTCTTAAAGATATGGTAAAAAGTATGATTTGTCATTCTAGCTTGCCAGAGTCACTCTGGGGAGAGGCACTAAAGACTGCAGCTTACATTCTAAATAGAGTGCCAACCAAGGCAGCTGCCAAAACACCTTATGAACTTTGGATTGGGCGAAAGCCTAGTTTGAAACATTTTCATGTATGGGGATGTCCAGCTGAGGCAAGGACTTATAGGCCAAATGAAAAGAAATTGGACTCTCGAACAGTGAGCAGCTACTTTATTGGTTATTTTGAAAGATCAAGAGGCTACAAATTTTACGATCCCAAATTAAACACAATTTTTGAGACGGGGACAACCACGTTCTTTGAGGATATTGAGTTTGGGGGGAAGAATAAGGTTAGAGAATTTGTCTTAGAGGAAGAGTCGGTAACAGTTCCAAAACCGATTCATACAGTTGCTTTTGATGAAGCAAGTATGGAACCTCTACAAGATATTGTTGTTGAACCTTCTCCCACTCAAGATGATTTGGTTGTTCATGAAGAACAAACTCAAGACCCTCAAGAACAATTGTTTCAAGAACCAATACCTTTGCGTAGATCCACTAGAGAAAGGAGAAATGCTATTCCAAATGATTACGTGGTATTTCTCCAGGAACATGAGGAAACTGATGGTATGACGGAAGATGACCCAATCAACTTCCGCCAAGCCATCCAGGATTCCAACTCGAAAAAGTGGATTGAAGCAATGAAGGAGGAGTATAAGTCCATGCAAGACAATAAGGTTTGGGAACTTGTCCCATTACCAGAAGGTGTGAAACCCATTGGTTGCAAATAGATATTTAAGAC
This sequence comes from Astragalus membranaceus, assembly GCA_039519185.1. Classification (NCBI taxonomy): domain Eukaryota; kingdom Viridiplantae; phylum Streptophyta; class Magnoliopsida; order Fabales; family Fabaceae; genus Astragalus; species Astragalus membranaceus. The sequence goes on from CM076851.1 coordinate 87,997,185, forward strand.
CAAGCGGGATTCTAACGGTAATGTGGAGAGGTATAAGGCTCGTATTGTGGCTAAGGGTTATACCCAAAAGGAAGGGATTGACTTTAAAGAGACTTTTTCTCCGGTTTCATCGAAAGACTCTTTTAGGACAATCATGGCTCTTGTTGCACATTATGATCTGGAGCTCCATCAAATGGATGTCAAGACTGCGTTTCTCAATGGCAACATTGAAGAGACAATCTATATGGTGCAACCAGAATACTTTGTGTCAGGAGACCCAAAGGATATGGTTTGCAAATTGGAAAAATCCATTTATGGACTAAAGCAGGCATCTCGTCAGTGGTACCACAAGTTTCATGAAGTAATTCTCTCATTTGGTTTCGAGGTGAATGCTGTTGAGGATTGTGTGTATCACAAGTTCAGTGGGAGAAAGTACATTTTCTTGGTCTTGTATGTTGATGACATACTGCTTGCCACTAATGATATAGGCATGTTGCACGAAACCAAGAGATTTCTATCAAGAAAATTTGAAATGAAAGATCTTGGTGACGCCTCCTTTGTATTAGGAATTCAGATACACCGAGACCGATCTCAAGGTACTCTCGGATTGTCACAAAGGAGCTATATTGAAAAGGTACTTAAAAGGTTTGGCATGCAGGAATGTAAACCAGGGGATACTCCAGTTGCTAAGGGAGACAAATTTAGTCTAAATCAGTGCCCAAAAGGAAACTTAGAAATTCAAGAAATGCAAAAGATTCCTTATGCATCGGCTGTAGGGAGTCTGATGAATGCCCAAGTATGTACGCGTCCGGACATAGCGTTCATAGTTGGGATGTTAGGCAGATATTTAAGCAATCCAGGAATGGATCATTGGAAAGCAGCCAAAAGGGTTATGAGGTATTTAAAGAGAACAAAAGATTATATGCTCACATATAGGAGGTCAGACCAGTTGGAGATCACTGGATATTCTGACTCTGATTTTGCTGGATGCCAAGATAGTAAAAGATCCACTTCAGGCTATATCTATATGTTGGCTGGTGGTGCGGTTTCTTGGCACAGTGCCAAGCAAACTCTCATTGCTTCATCCACGATGGCAGCAGAATTTATAGCATGTTTTGAGGCATCTAACCATGGGATTTGGCTAAAGAACCTTGTCACTGGGCTGCGAATTGTGGAAGGAATTGAAAGGCCACTTAAGTTATACTGTGACAACAAATCAGCCGTCCTATATTCCAACAATAATAGGAGCTCGACCAAGTCAAAACAAATTGACATCAAGTTCCTAATTGTTAAGGAAAGGGTACAGAGTGGACAGATTTTTATAGAACACTTAGGGACAAACTCCATGATAGCGGATCCTCTTACAAAGGGTCTTCCACCCAAGGTCTTTCATGAGCACACTGCTCACATGGGTGTTTTGTAGTTTAAGGAATCTTTAATTTAGTGGGAGTTAATCACTTATGAATTTTGTGTTCTATATTTGGTATTATGTATGCATACTCTTGTATTTGGATATTTATACTTTGTACAATAAGGTTATTGAATGATCTCACTAAGGTAAAGTAGGACCAATTGAAAATTGACATGTACATGCCACCTTCTTGTGATTTTCATGCTACACATTTCATGATGAATCTATGTGATTTAGTTGTGTCAATATTAGTAATCATTGATGGGTTTAGTTATGATTGATATAACTAAAACCGCTTTGGTTCTATGTACTGGCATAGGTAACGGACGAGATTATTTGGATATGCTCAAGGTATATAATGACAAATTTTGAGCTCATAAAATCTAACACATTTGTAAAGTTACATATGTGACCAGTGGGAGATTGTTAGAATTTTGGGTCACAGATGTAATATTTAAATGTGTTAGGGTCATTATTTAATTAGCCAAACTTAAAGTGGTCTATTTGATACTAAGTTTATGGCTAAGGGCATATGTGTCATGGAAGGTTATTGTGTAGATACCATAAGGCAATATTCTAATTTGATGAGGGGCTGAATTAGAAATATTGAAAATTGAGATGTAACTGGAAGCAGTTATATATATGGGTTATGGTCCTCATTTGTAGAGTAACGTAAAACAAAATAGGGTTTAGTTCTCTGGCTTTCTCTCTTCATCCCCATCAGAAGAGAATCAAGAAACCCTAAGATGCTCTACAATTGAAAGATCACATACCCAAACCTTCATCAATTCCCAATGGCAAATTCAGGTACGCTTCCGCATTCTATTTCATCGTGAATTTTGGGTATGGGTTCATAAACTGTTGATTTAGGATTGTGCTCTTTTGATTTCTATATGGGTAGAGACATGTGATTAGGCACAAACCTTGATTGTTAGAAACCCATCACTAAAAACATGTTTAACCCAATTACTTTTAGAAGACATTGTATTGATAGGGACCACTCTTATTTTTGTATTACTCGTGAACAGGGGTGCTTATGGTTGGATAATATCCATAGTCAATCACTAACAATCCTTAAATACCAAGAATTTGAATTTTGTTATATAACACCTCATTTTCACATTGTCGAAAGTAGGACCTTAGGAAGGCTTTATTGATGTGTTTATGAGGTTAACAAAGTGCTTAAATAACCGGAAGAAACTACGCAGAAATTAGACGAGAACATAAAAAACTGTATTTTTAGCACAACACATTTAAATATTGAGAAGCAAATGTTTAAGCATGCCAACATTTAAACGTTGAGGAGTATGGGATAACTCCGATGTGACCACTCACAGAAAGACGTATGTTCAGTGGAGTAGCCTGCCCTCGTTACGTAGTGGGGGTCGACCCGGTTTGCTTTTGGGTTTGATTCCAGCCCACGTTAATTAAAACATGGTGTTGGCCGGCCTAATATTTGGTTCTAAGGGCGAGTAGTGATTAGTCTTTCGTTAAAAGCGTTGGGACACTCTATAATCAAAATATTACATGGGTTGTCGACGATGTGATAACTTCACGGTGAGGAAACAAACCAACGCTTAAATGTGGAAGTGCAACATTTAAGCAGATGCTAACGTCAGAGAGTGTCCGAACCAACATAAAATGTTGTGTTAATTATTCCATTTCCATTTCACTTCTTCTCTTTCCTTTGGGCTTGTTTGGACTTTGGACCATAGTGAGAGAAGGAAGCAATGGTTGATCCCATGGAAGCTCGTTTGCTTATATCTACATTTCCAAAACCCTAATATTATGTTTATATTGTTATGATTATAGCTTCCCCTTCTCTTCCTTTGTTCTTAATCCGAAGTTCATTCTGATGCTATTTTAGGTATCATAACGTTGATCTAACAACCGAGTTAGCAATAGTCTTACATGAGGCTTAGATATTACCTTTGAAGTTCATGAGATATCAATCTTGATGATTTTGAATTTAATTGATGGTAGTTTGGATCCTACCATTTTCATTTATAAACAAAATACTCTTATGCACGCCTATTAAGAACGGTTAAAAAAAGAAGTTTGATTCTTATATTACCTCTATAACTTTTCTTTAACACCATGAAAAAGATAGCAAAAGTTGAAAAATCAAGAGTTACTTGCATTGAGAAAAGAAAAAGTGGAACATTTAATATGGGTAAATTCAATACATTAATTAACTAAAAAAAGTTTTGACTTGTTTAAATTTAATAACTTAAGTTAGTAGATGTTTTTACTTATATTTAAAAATGGAGGGAGTACGTCGTTCTAGTCATGTTTTAGGTACCTATATGTTGATTCGGCTGCAAAAAGAGCTAAGATATGATCTTCAACTCTAGTCCTTGCTTATAGTCGGGGTGAGATATAGCCTCGAGTACAAAATCATCCTTTTGACTTTTTAATGCCGTTCATTTTGATTTTAGCCTCTAATGGTGTATTCTTTGAGTTTAAGGATACTGTTCCCAATTGGACCGGCCGGTATATTATAGGAGCTCTACCTCCACTCTGGCCGATCGGAGAGGGTAGAATCCTCCAACTTGACTGACCAGTCGGCTATAATTATTCCGCCTTCACCTACTCGGCTTCTCTCCCTTTAGGAAAGTTAGCGGAATCATAGGGGAAAATCCTTGATTTCTCTCCTATTTGTCTTGTAACGGTCAAATCGGCCATAATGTGTAAAAATGAGTAATAATCTCACTTTGTACTATAAATACAGCCCTCTGAGGCCAATATTCGGATCCAGAATCCATTATTCTATATTTCTTTATTGTTCATACTATTCTTACACGAATCATATAGTAATTCTATTCATATTGTGTTCGGTTTATTTCCTCCCGGAGATTAGATCGGAACATTGGCTCCCACTATGGGGCCAGGTGAAACTCTTCCCATGCCTCACACAAATAAGAAAAAATTCCCAAACACTTACCGATGGTAACCACTAGAAATGGGTAACTACCAGTTGTGGTGACCCCGGTGAGCCCACAGCCCAGTAACGCTGATTCAAGGGTGGAGGAGTTGATGACGACAGTTCAACTCCTTCAAGCCCAGAGCGCAGATTTGCAGCGACAAAATGAAGAACAGCTGCTTCACTCTCAAGCCCTAGAGGCGAGAGAGACACAACTACAGCAACAACTGACAGATATGAGAAGGTTTACCCAGGTATTAGAAGCCACTAGGACCCCGCTGCGAGCATTCCATCCGTTCACAGCAGAGATCCAAGCGGTGGAAATACCACCCGGTTTCAGAGAGCCAGTTATTGGGAATTACAATGGCACTAGGGATCCCCAAAGCCATGTGGACGCTTTCCAAACCCAAATGTTTATCAGTTGTAAAATGTTTGTGGGGACGTTAACGGAAGTAGTCCTCAAGTGGTTTAAGGGTCTCCCGGTGCGCTCAGTGACAGGCTTCGAGGATCTTGCAGGCAGGTTTGTACAACAATTTTCAGCTAACAAAAAGAAGGAACTATGGCTAGGTGATCTGTTCGACATACGCCAAGGACCATCCGAGTCTCTTAAGAACTACCTCGATCAGTTCAATAAGGCCACTGTATTGGTGGAGGAGCCGGATGAGAAATTATGCTGCCTTCATAAAAGGCCCACGCAGCGGAACCTTCAGCAAAGCGCTGATCGTGTGGAAGGCCCGCACAATGGACGAAGTGCGGGTGAGGGCAGAAAAGCATATAGAAGCTGAGGAATCGAACGTGGGAAAAAGAGAAAAGGAAAGTAGAAAGCAGGAACGTATTGCCGAACGGACAGAACCACAATGCTCTCAGCCAAACCAGAGAAGAGACAGAGGTAACCGAAGCAGAAACCGATCAACCAGACCTGTGACAGAAGAAGCGTACACCCCTCTGAACGCCAAGCTGTCAACCATCCTGGATAGCTCACTGCATGACGGCTCAATAAGGAGGCCCGCCCCCTTCGTAGGAACTATGGGAAGAAACTCTGATTCTTGTTGCAGGTATCATAAGACGGACGGTCACACGAGCAATGATTGTTGGACGCTAAAGCAGCAGATCGAGCAGCTAATGCAGAGAGGACACCTCAAAAAATTCGTGAAGGAGACTGAAGTTGGAGAAGGAAAGCGCCAAAGAGGCAACCCGAACCGTAAGCAGGAAAAAGAGGCGAGAGGAAGAACCAGAGGGACGCACGGGAAGAGATCGAGCATGAGAAGGATGATAAAGGTTTTGTGGGTTCCATTGTTGGAGAATTCTCAAGTGGAGGAGCAACCAAGTCTTCCAGAAGAACGTATGTTAAGTCAATCATGTCAGTAAATAATACCGAGGAGCTTGTTGTCCCAGAGTATCCAGGGATAACATTCGACGTTCAAGACTTCAATGGGATCCGACTTCACGCTGATGACCCGATAGTGATCTCAGTCACCACCGGTGGTTGCAAGATCTCTAGGGTCCTAGTGGACGAAGGCAGTTCGGCAAACGTGATATATGGGAAATGCTTCGAGGAGCTCCAACTCTCGACTAATATGTTGAAAGACTACTCCGGCATACTGGTGGGGTTCTCTGGTGAACAAGTGGTGGTCTGTGGCTACTTGAATCTCCGCACCACTTTCGGGGAGAAAAGCTGTGTCAAGACCCTGACGTTGCAGTACATGGGGGTTGAAGCCCCATCCTTCTATAACATCATCTTAGGGAGGCCGCCCCTCAACGCCCTAATGGTAGCAATTTCCTACCCGCATTTATGCATCAAGTCTCCCCTGACGAAGGGAAGGGTTGGAGTAATCAGGGGAGACCAAGCCTTAGCATGAAAATGCTACGCTGAAAGCGTGAAGGTAAAGTTAATCCAGGGAGCCAACACCATCAACTACAACAATCTGGACCTCAAAGTCAAAGTGACAGTGGAAGAAACCAAGCCCGCCACCGAGCGACATGAAAAAGGAAGCAAGAAAAAAGAAGCACCGGCTGCCGAGCACAAAAACTTGGAGAAGCCAGGATGAAGAAGGGGCCGAGCCAGAAAAGGCACCAACCCGATCCTCCTAAATAAAATAATTGTACTCTTGTAAGCGGCCATATAGGCCCTAATTGTACCCAATCTCGACAAAATAATAAAGAGGATCAGAACGTTTTTATACTTATCTTATGATCAAAATCTAGAACGAACCAATAACTTCAGATGTAAGTTCCAACAGGTAAGAACCGAGCAACTTCTCGACAGAAAATAGGCTGAATTGACGAGTTCATGCCCCACCCTTGGGCGAACCTTATGGGAAAAAGCAAGGCTGGCACGCTTGTCGCACCATAAGAAATCTTCTCAGACAAAAGGTGAAACAATTCACTGCAATAGAACCGAGCAGAACTATTGCCTTGAGAAGCCAAAAACTAAAGTTCCGACAGGTGAAGACTAGCGGAAGCCAACATGCACCCTTGGGCACTAACGCGAAGTGAATACACTCGCATTTGACTAAAGTCCTGACATGTGAAGATTGGCGAAAAGACGATATGCACCCTTGGGCACCCGACCATTCTATGAAAAACAAACAAGTGCTCGGTCAGAACCTACACTCTGACCCCTAAAAACTTGTCCCAAGAGACCAAACAACAAATAAGGCAATACAAGAAACAAGCGTTGAGATTGTTGAGTCTCACTTAGAGTGGTACCACAACTAGTGAGGTATATATTGTTATTATATATTAGTTTTCTTATAGGCAATGTTAGTGGAGGAGGGGGGAATGTTTGTTTCTCGGGTTTGAACTCGAGACCTCTTGCTTGCAGACCTTTGGTGCACTACTTCAATATATATTGTTATCATTTATTAGTTTGTGTACTCCATACGAATTGCGTTTTTTTTATGCTTTTGAGCATGTTTTAAAATTTCAAAATTTTCTCTATTATTTGGTGACGTACGTCGCTATTTTTATTATTATCCGTGTTACGATCGATTTCCCTGGGAAGGAAAAGGACCAAACACGAGTTATACTGTATTCTTTGTGTAATGACTAAGAACAAGTATGGAGTATGAAGAATGAATCTGGGATCTGTTTATTGGCCTCATAAGGCGTATATTTATAGTACAATGGTGATAAATGCACATAATTACAATTGATGGTCGAGTTGACCGTTACAGACAAATGGGAGGGAAATCAGGGATTTTCTTTATGATTGTGCTTCATTCCATATTGGGAGAGATGGGGGCGAGATATTTATGGTCGATCTATTAGTCATGTAGAGAGGTCCTTTCGTAGCTGCGTAGCCAAGCGTATGTGTATACTGACTGGTCCGATTCGGAACAATCTTTGTAACTCTTTGCAATAACATAATTAATGAGAAATGAGTTTATTCGTGTTTTTCTTTGACAAAAAAAACTTCCTTCACTTAATATGGAACAAAAATAAAAATTCAAAAATACCAAAAATTAAGCACAGAGAGAATATGAAACAAACACGCACTTGATTTGATTTTTTCCGAGCCACTTTCAGAGACCCCAGTCAGCAATTAATTTTGTTTTTGTAGGTAGTCAGCATCAGCAATTAGTTTTGCTTTCCCTGACTTGCCATTTCATCAGTTGCCTTCCATTACTCTTTTTCCCATCATTGAATTATTTAATGGTGAATCAGAGGACTCACGTCAATTGTCCCATCTAATATCTATTTATACAACTAACCCACAACTAAAAATACCAATTTGCCCACTTTAAAACATTGACACCTAAATTTTTTGAGGGTAAAAAAATCATTTACTTCTAATTCATTTACTTTTTTCTCTCTCTTCCTATCTCTTTTAAATTTGAATTTTACCCATTCATTCCTTTTCCCTTCTCTCTTTTCTCCTTTTCCCCTTTTCTCTCTGCCACCGTCTCTCTCTCTCTCTCTCTTTTCAGCTTTCCAACCTATGATTTCAGAAAATCTCTCTCTCTCTCTCTCTCTCCCTTTCTCTTTCTCTTTCTCCTTCTTCTCACGACGCTTCTACAAAAAAATTTAACTGATCTCTCTTCCAGTTTCTTCCTTCTTCTTCATCCTTCCAAATTTCTCCAAAAAAATCATTGCTTTCATCTGTAAATCTGAGAGATTAGGGAACAGCAAGATCAGAGAGAGAGGAAAAGTGCGCATTGAGAGAGGAAGAGAGTGAGAGAGAAACCGAGGGGGAGTCGGTGGCGGCGGCGGCAGTGGCAGGCCGGTGACTGTAACGGGATGGCAGCTGTGCCGAGGGTGGCGCTCATAGAGATTGCGACGGGAAAGGGAAGTGTTTTCTCCCTCTCTCTCTATTTCTCTGTCAAATTTTTTCTACTTCTCTATTTCTTATTGCATTTTGCAACCCTAACCCCAAAATCTCATCTCTATTTTGGCTAATCTTTGGACTTTGTTCACCACTCTTTCAATTTTAATGATTTTAGGTGTTTTAGGTTTTTTTTTTCTGATTTTGGGAATTTTATTGATTTTAGGAATGATTAAACTGGTCTTCTCCTCTTCCAATCTTCATTTTCATTTGGGGGTTGGATTTTATGCCATAGTTTTTGATCTTTTTAACATTTTTCATTTAACTAATCACTGCAGTTGCCATTTATTCATCTTCTTTACCTTTTTAAATAATCTCTTTTCCATGTTCTTTACATTTTTAAGTAATCAGTGTTTTGGGTGCATGTTATTGTTAGGTGCTTATTGGTAGAAATTAAAGCAACATGAGGTTTGGAATAATTGATGCTATTATTGTTTTTAAGGATATTTTGAGAAAGTGCCATTTGCATGTTTATCGAATATGGGAAAGAGTATGGAGAAATGGTATATGTACTCTCTGTTTTACCATGTGTATCTTATGTGATTTTTTTGCATATATGTCATTCATTGTGTGGGCAGTCTTGAAAATGTTGTGGTGTGATCAATTAGATAATGAAGAGCTATATTAGGCTGCAAGAGTTATATTTGCTTTTATTTCTAACAACTCAAAAATATGTAACAAAGTTTGCTTTACAAATGTTGATGCTGAGGAGTTCTGTTTGGCCCAAATATGTGGGCTGCTGAACATTATCATTTAGTTAATATATTGATTTTTGTTTTAATTGACTATATGTTGAAATGATCTATTAAGTTTTTATTGATTCAGATATGATTTGAATTCCAACTTAGAAATTTTGAACGATTAGAGCTTTCAAAATGTAATGGGGAAGTAAATTATCCATAAAAGTGTGTTATGGTGAGCAAGAACTTGAGATTATGCGAAGGTTTTGTGAGCTTTGCTCTGCAGTTAGTAAATTATCCATATTATAAGTATTGACACTATAGTGGCTTATTTTTCAGGTGTACATTGTTGGAGGAGTAAAAAATGTTGGTAGCACTGAGTTTTATCTAGCCTTAAGAGTTGGTGATTTAAGATCATTTTCTTTGTTGGATGTAAAGAGAGATCGACTATGTTAGAAATCATAACCATAGTAAAAAGAGATCTACATTTCGGTTTCCATTTTTCCACTAGAAATATGATTCTCATCTTATCTTTCCAACATTTCAACTGAACCAGAAGTTAGTTGGAGTTTTTGCTCAACCTTTGCATAGCATTTCAGAGAAGCAGAAGTTGAAGTGTTTGCTCAAGCTTGGCTACTTGAAGATTTCACATACTTTTTGCATTACACAACATTTCACAGGTACTTCAAAAGGCATTAATCAATATGCTGACCTTATGGAGCTGTTGAACCAGTATGGTTTGCTAATTCATGTTTTGATGTATGCTAATTCATGGGTTGATATTGTGCTTCAGTTGGAGAAGTCCAAGAAGAAAAATATTTGTATCCTCAGACAATTAGAAAAGGTTTGGCAATCATTTTTCAGCAATTTTGGTTTACACCATTTGTCATGGAAAATTTCCTTCAACTGAATCCTCCATAGTTTGCACTTCCTAAACTGATTTCAGACATTGGTTCCCTTCCGCAATCTTTTTTTGCTCATTAGTGGTGCTTCTGGGTTTGTTGTGGGAATTTCTAATTCCAGTGTTAGTTTTAAATAACTCCAAAAAATTACAAATAGATGAAGAACTTGAGAAATTTCATGATTGACTACTTACAGACGTGATTTTTGAGACCAACACATGTTAATTCAATCTCTGAGGATCATGAAAATGAAACAATAATAATGTTTGTGGTTATTTTTTCCAGGGAATCTTGAGTTTCTTAACTTTTAAGATGGAGTTTAATAACACTGAATGTAAATGAACAATGATTTTTGATATTTGCTTTGAAGTTGTTTTTTGCTTTAGGAAGCTGATAACCGATTGCAAGCTATAGGGGAAATGTCTAAAGGGTACTATCCATGAGATCCTATGTTAAACTGATTGGTATTCTTTTTTTAACAATGATTGTTTGGAGGGGGTTATATTACTTGAAATGTTATATTGTATTATGTTTATCTGCAAGTTGATATTGCTGAGGGACAAGTTTATTCACTCTAAATTTATTTTTAGTAGTCAAATTTTATCTTCTGCATGATTTATGTTTTTCCTTATCTTTCAGTCAATTGTGATTGGAATTATGTATTTTGTTGACATGTAATCTTTGCTCTTATTCTCCTTATAAGGTGATACAAAATTGGATGAGGACCGGATAAAATTGGAGGCAGAATCAAAGCAAGGTATACAAGGAAGTTTAGATCTATTGGTAGAAGTGGAAAATGCCTTTAACTAGAGTCTTATCATATTTAGTTTGTGTTAGCTAATAACTAATTTTCAATATTTGCTTGCAGCAAGTATTTTACTCTATTAAGTTGGTAATAAACAAGTCATTGGTTTGGTTTATTTTGGAGTGGTATTAATATATGCAATGCAAACTGTTTATCTTTAAGAACATGGAATTTTCAATTCTGCGGGACAGTTTTCATCTGTGACATCAGCTGCTTGGCGGAGTGCCTTTGGATCTCAATCTATTTATTGGGTGACTCTTATGGCCAAATGAAACCCCTTTTCATTGGAGCTTTCCAACTACATAGACTAACTTGCTCCCAACCAGTTAGTAAGAGGAATTGAACAATTGTTGGATAAAGGACATTCAAACCAGTTTACAATCTTTCTAGATAATATAAATTTCTGATTTAATATGATTTTTGTGTTGGATAAAGCACATGTATAATATGCAATTGTGTCATTTTCAGTAAATGAAGAAAATTATTTAAAGCTTTCATGGACCAACTCAGTAAATGTCTACACTGAAACTCGATTTCGTTTTTGCTTACTTTTGTGATTCTCTTGCATTTGGGAAACTTTTTGCTAGATCTATGGAAGATTAGGAAAGTTGGGCAAGTGAGAATCAACAAGCTCTTTTCCAAGTATATTGCTTTGTGGAATGGTGTGTTCATCTTAGTACTTTAAAAATAAGGTGATGTTTTTAGGATCCTGACTTCTTTGTTTTGACATATATTTGATAATAAGATATACCATGCTGTCCAAAAAATATAATAATATATACCAGTAAGGTGGATTACATTTCATATTAGGAGATAGCAAATCAATCTATAAAACTTAAATTTGGACAAAAACTTAGCTGATTGGTTGTTTAATATTTTGTTTCTAGAATGGCAAAGAAAATCAAAAACTTGATTGTTTAAGGTATTGCAATTTGGTTTCCTAATTGACAAGTACTTCGGGGATCAACCTTTTTGCTAATGGACGAGACAAAACTCACAGCTTCAATTTAGGATTCACATGGTCAGTTAGCTTTGACTTAATTTGATTACTTGCACATCAGCAAGTTTGTATGTTTCATGTTTAGCAGCCCTGTTATCAATCTCATAGTCATCTACACCTATAGGTTTGGTTGGTATGAAGTATGAACTCTGCATAATTTACACATATGGTGATAACTTACTTATGTTAAGCTTAGAGGCTTTTATGTGACAAGAATATGTCAAATGCCCATTTATTTTCTGTTAAATTGTTACATAAGTATATTTATTTTTGAACTCTGCAAATTGAAAATTCATGTACATACTCTACTTATAACTAACTACATGATCAAAGAAGACATCAAGCTAGCAATATCATTTTCCTTAATGTTGTAAAGTGCTATTGAAGTCTTTTATAGCAAGCATAATTGAGATTGATGGATTCAAAGCTTTGACAACATACATAATCCTAATCGTTATTTGTAATTCATATTTGCTTATGTTTTTAAAGGCTAATAACATTTGACTGGGGTTCTGTGAGGTTTTCAACTTCACCTGTCAATGAAGCTCACGGGTATGTAGTGTATCATTGTTCAGTTATCTGGCCATGTTGTGGATGTTTTTTATCAATGGTATTTCTGATATGCAGTTAGCTTAGCTTCTTTATTAGACTTCCTTTAGTAGATTTTCTTATTAATAAATGTTGCGGACTAATTAAAACATGCATTGAGTGTCTTTATTGCACAGTTTGAGGCTTTGCAGCTATAAATTTGAAGATTGTGTTCCCATCTTTACTAACATTTCAAATCATTATTCTCATTGACAATTTCAAGTAATAGCTCCTATAATCCTTAATAGCTTCTTGATTGTGTTTTGTTCTTCCTCTGCTTGGATTTTTTTAGATCTTCATGACTGATGCACCTCATTGAGTTTGTTATGGTATGCTTTATTTTTTTAAGAGATGTTTCTTTGGAGTGACCTCTTATGCCTTAATTATTTCTTAGTCATTTCTAATTGACTGATGTTTCTTATATGTGCAGAACATGTAAGGATCTAATATTAGGGAATGAAGAAAGCATGGGTGATGAAAAAATATGGGAAACCCTTCCTATACATGTTTGATTCAATTACTGTGTAACTTGATTGTTGTTTAGACTACCAAAACTTTGGCAGTATTATTTTCCTACTTATCAGTTTGATTTTAATTTTGAACTATTTCTGATTGTAATGATAATGAATTGATTTCAGGTTAATTGTTTCACTTTTTAATTTCTCAAATTATCTTTAGAACACCAAAACTATTACACTCTTTATACTGTACAACTGATTTTTGAAGAATGACATTTCAAATTAATATTTTTGTTTGAGTATAATCATGCCACGAAAAACGATCAACCCGTGCGGATGCACGGGTATGTTACTAGTTGTTGAGAAAAGTTTCCATCGACCCATACTGTACTACTAGTACTAATAGCCGCTAAGAGAAGCAACATGATGAGCTCCAAGGTCACAGGCACGTGCCACGTGAGTCTTTTCAGTTTTGTGATGACCTTTAAAGTAACTGGCGCTCGTACCCGTGTGATGCACGGGACAAAAGCATAATTTAATACATAAATATTGTAATATTGTATAAGTAAAAATAAAATTAATTATATATTGTTGAAATATATGAGAATGTAAATTATAATTAAAAATATCATTTTTAATTAACAAATACATTGACATTAAACATTTATAGACAATAAAAAAAATTTTTAAAGAATTTTAATAACATAATTCATATTCATTAAATGTAAATATAAAAATTTAACTCATAGTTTGAAAGAAAAGAAGACAACGCAATTAGAAAGTGAAAAACGTGGATATCATGCTGAGTTGAATGAGAATCACCAATAAAATGGAAGCAGCTAAACAAAGTTGAAGGAAACATGGTTTTTAAATTTTTTTTTTCGAAGCATATATAAATTATTTTTTTAAAGTGCAGAAAAATGTGGTCATGAAGAATATAAAGAAAAGACGTATAAAAAGAAGTTGATTTTTTAAACAGTTATCGATGAACGAACTTTAAGAATTTGAACAGTAATTTTTTTCGAACGCAAAAGTACCCACAAACACGTTGTTTAGCATCGTACCTTACATAGTCAGGTTAGCCAGACTGCTAGCTCTAACCAGGGACGCGGTACTTCACAACATCATGTGTCTTCTAGTATGACCCCAGTTACTTGTATCACATGTGGGAAGACGCATGCTGGTCATTGTAGGCAAAGATCTAGAGGATGTTATCAGTGTGGGCAAATTGGACACTTTGCAAGAAACTGCCCTACATTATCTACTCAACCTTCTTCTAGTGGGGTAGCATACCAGTGGCTGCAGGGAGACAAATTGCTTCTGGAATTCAACGGTCTGGTAGTTCTCAGAGTGGTGGCAGGGGATCAGGAGGCAGAGGATAGGGACAGGTTGGTGGTGGACAGGCTCGTGTGTTTGCTTTGACTCGTCAGGATGCCCAGACATCCAATGCTGTTGTGACGGGTATGCTTTCTATATGTTCTCAAGATGCACATGTTTTATTTGATCCCGGGGCTACACACTCTTTTGTATCCCCGTTATTTTCTTCTTGTCTTGGTAGAGAACCATCACTTTTAGATGAGCCTTTGTTAGTGGACACACCTATGGGTGGTTGTCTTTTAGCTAAGTCTGTGCACAGATCTTGTGAAGTTCTGATTGAAGACCAATCTTTGTTGGTAGATCTAGTAGAGCTTGACATGGTAGATTTTGATGTGATCTTAGGCATGGACTGATTGGCTTCTCATAATGCTACTTTGGATTGCCATAATAAGAGGGTAAAGTTTGATATGCCAGGAAAACCAGCTTTTGTTTTTCAGGGTGACCGAAATCGGTTATCGAGCAATTTAATTTCAGCTGTAATGGCTCGCAAGTTACTGAGAAAAGGTTGTTTGCTATGGTAAAGGATGTTGATAATGCAACCAATAACTTAGAGAACGTTCCTGTGGTATGTGAATATCCTGATATTTTCCCTGAGGAATTGCCGGGTTTACCACCTGATAGGGAGATAGAGTTTTGTATTGAGTTGCTTTCAGGAACTCAACCCATATCTATACCCCATATCGGATGACTCCAGCTGAACTTAAAGAGTTAAAAGAACAACTAAAAGATCTGCTTGACAAGGGTTTTATTCGCCCTAGTTGCTCTCCTTGGGGAGCACCCGTATTGTTTGTTAAGAAGAAAGATGGGTCATTTCGATTGTGTGTTGACTACCGGCAATTGAATAAAGTGACAGTGAAGAATAAATATCCTTTGCCTCATATTGACGATTTATTTGATCAACTCCAAGGATCTCAATGGTTTTCAAAAATTGATTTGCGGTCTGGGTATCATCAACTGAAAATAAAGGGTGAAGACATTCCAAAAACCACATTTCTTACTCGATACAGACATTATGAGTTTTTGGTTATGTCGTTTGGACTTACCAATGCTCCTGCCGCTTTTATGGACTTGATGAACAGAGTCTTTAAGCCGTTCCTGGATCAGTTTGTGGTAGTTTTCATTGATGACATCTTGGTGTACTCAAGGAGTAGAAAAGAGCATGAGCAACACTTGAGATTAGTTTTGCAAACTTTGAGAGAACATAAGCTATATGCGAAGCTCTCTAAATGTGAATTTTGGTTAGAAAGTGCGGCCTTCTTAGGTCATGTGGTGTCTAAGGATGGAATAAGTATAGATCTGCAAAAGGTGGAGGCAATTCAGAATTGGCAAAGGCCTACATCAGTGATAGAAATTCGTAGCTTCTTGGGTTTAGCCGGATACTATCGTCGATTCATCAAGGATTTTGCTAAGCTTGCAGCTCCTTTAACTAGACTAACACAGAAGCAGGTGAGATTTCAGTGGAATGATGCTTGTGAACAAAGCTTCCAACAGCTAAAGAAATGTTTGACATCTACCCCAGTCTTAGCCATACCTTCAAGTGGTGGAAGTTATGTAGTTTACTGCGATGCTTCTAGGGTTGGTCTCAGATGTGTTTTGATGCAACATGGTAAAGTAATTGCTTATGCCTCTAGACAACTTAAGAAGCATGAACAAAATTACCCTACACATGACTTGGAGATGGCAACAATCGTTTTTGCTCTCAAAATATGGAGGCACCACTTATATGGTGAAACATGTGAGATTTATACTGATCATAAGAGTCTTAAGTATATTTTTGAGCAGAAGGATTTGAATTTGAGACAGAGAAGGTGGATGGAACTTCTGAAGGATTATGATTGTACAATCTTGTATCATCCTGGAAAGGCAAATGTAGTTGCTGATGCTTTGAGTAGGAAGTCCATGGGTAGTTTTGCACACATAGCTGAAGTTAGGAGGCCAATAGTGAAGGAGTTTCAAAATCTTGTAGCTAATGGAGTAGAGTTTGAGACCACACACAAAGATGCATTTGTAGCACATGTTCAAGCTCGTTCTACTCTGGTGGACCAAATTAAAGCAAATCAAAACAAAGATCCTTTCTTGAGTAAGGTTATGGAGGATGTGCAAGCAGGAAAAGTTTCTGAATTTAAAGTGGATTCTAACGGTGTTTTATATTTTGGTACTCGTTTATGTGTACCTAATGTCGAAGAATTGAGGAAGAAGATTTTGGAGGAAACCCACCATTCTTGTTATACCATTCATCCAGGTTCTACCAAGATGTATCATGATTTGAAAGAATTCTATTGGTGGGAAGGGATGAAGAGAGATGTAGCTGAATTTGTATCTAAATGCTTGGTATGCCAACAAGTGAAAGCGGAACATCAGAAGCCTGCCGGTTTGCTTCAAAGGATTGGGATACCAGAGTGGAAGTGGGAAAGAATCACTATGGACTTTGTGACGGGGTTATCTAGAACCTCAAGAGGTTATGACTCAGCTTGGGTAATTGTGGATCGGTTAACAAAGTCTGCTCACTTTTTGCCCGTGAAAACTACCGTTTCGGCAACTGAATATGCTAAGCTTTATGTAAAGAAGATAGTGTCCTTGCATGGCGTACCATTATCTATAATATCTGATCGAGGACCTCAATTCACATCTCATTTTTGGAGATCCTTTCAAACTGCTCTAGGATCTCGATTGGATTTGAGCACTGCTTTCCATCCTCAAACAGATGGCCAGTCCGAAAGAACAATACAAATCTTAGAAGATATGCTTCGTGTGTGTGTGCTAGATCTTGGAGGGAGTTGGGATCAATATTTACCTTTGATGGAATTTGTTTATAATAATAGTTATCAATCTAGTATCCAAATGGCACCGTTTGAGGCATTGTAAGGAAGACGTTGTAGATCACCGATTGGTTGGTTTGAAGTTGGAGAGTCTAAACTTGAAGGTCCGAATTTGATTCAAGAAGCCATTGAGAAAGTCAAGGTAATTCGAGACTGTTTAGTGACAGCTCAAAGTAGACAAAAGTCATATGCAGATCGAAGGCGACGACCTTTAGAGTTTAGTGTTGGAGAGCATGTGTTCTTACGTGTGTCTCCAATGAAGGGCATTTTGAGGTTTGGAAGGAAGGGTAAGCTAAGTCCGAGATTTATCAGACCTTTTGAGATTTTAGAGAAAGTGGGGCAAGTGGCCTACCGTCTAGCACTTCCACCTGATCTTTCAGGTGTTCACCCAGTTTTTCATGTATCGATGCTTCGGAAGTATGTTTATGATCCGTCTCATATTATCCAACACCAGTCAGTACAACTTGATGAAAATCTCAGCTATACGGAGCAGCCTGTAGCTATAGTGAACAGATGCATCAGTCGCCTGCGGTCTAAGGATATTGCTTCTGTAAAAGTGGTTTGGTGAGGATCGGGTGGTGAGGAGATGATTTGGGAGCCAGAGTCTATTATACGCGAGAAGTACCCTCACTTGTTTGAAACCCATGGTTAGTATGACTTTAAGAAATCGAGGACGAATTCTCTTTTAAGGGGGCGGGGGAGAAAGAAACGACCTGTTTCATTAAGTTAGTTTAAAAAAAAATCAAACAAAAAAAAGAAAGAAAAGAAAAGTGAAAAAAAAAGAATATAATAATATAAGTGTGGGATGGGGTTGTGTCGAACAACAACAGCACCCCCTTTCATTTCTTTTACTCTCTCTTTCACCCACTCTTCTTTCCTCTTCTCTCCCGTAACCACTCTCTCTTTCCCTCTTCTTCTTCTTCAACATCTATTGTCTCTCCTTACATGTAGAATTTCATTCTCCTCTCTTCACCATAACTTTACATCAACTAGGATTGCAAGCTTGAAAATGATACCTTGAATTGGAAGTGGAAATACCCAATTTTTTTTGGGAATCTTTCTCTTTGGTGTTAGTAAGGTAAAACTCTACAATCTATTAAATTAAGAGTTGATAATTAGCATAAATGAGTAGTGAGTGATGGTATTGGGTAGTAGAATGTGTAAATTGCATTTTTTGAGCTTCTTTATGAAACCCTAGGTTCAATAATTTGGAGGTTTTGACAAATTAGTGTTACTTGATGTGTTGCATGACTTTTAATAAGTTTATAAAGGTTTGAAATTATTATATTGATGCTCAGATTCAGTGCAAGTTACTCCGGTGGTTCCTCCCGAAGGCAACAGAAGCGATCTAGCTCACTTTTCGTAGTTGTGAGTAGCTATTTACAATGTGGCAATTTTTGTATATCTATTTTCTTTATGGGAGAAGCAAATAAATTTTGTTAAATAGATTTTATTCCCAAATATGAGTTGAAAAGTATTTCTATTTTATGTGTTTTGTTTTGTTGTTGTTGCCGTTGTTGGACACCGTTAGCTGCAACGAAGAGATAATGCAGCATATGGGCTAAATGCTCATAGCCCTTTTAGATTACCGTTTTACCGTGACGAAGAGATAATACGACATGTGATTACCGTTTTGCCATGACGAAGAGATAATACGACCTATGACTACCGTTTGCCACGACGAAGAGATAATGTGGTCTAAGTGCACATAGTAGATAGCTTATCTTGTTTGTCATGTTTTTTGATATGACACATGTTGAAGAAGTATGATACTATGATTGTTGTACATATATATGTACAAGATAATATTGTTTTCCGTGTTTATTTCGTTTGTTGTATAAAAATCGTGTTTGATTGGAAACAACTCGTGCCATCTTTGCTTCTCCTTCCTGTCCACTTGTTTATTGTGCTCTCACTTAGTCTTTGTGACTCACCCTATCATTTCTTTATTGTTTTTTTTTCATATTTGCAGACATCACGGTAGATTGTCCTTTGGGATCTACGGTTCACCCCAGGACTAGTTGCATTTTGGGTAGGCCTCATCTTAAGCGATAACTATTATTTTGATGACTTTGGTTTGCAACTATAGGAATAGGAATTTTTGTGTCTAGAATGGTCTATGGTAAAATAGGAATTTTGTAAAGTTATATAACTGCTTCTTATTTTGAACCATATTGACAAAATTGTAATTATAAGATGAAGGTTTTGGTTGTTATATTCTGGATATATAATTCATAATTATGCAGGTTTATTTGTGTATGGAATGTCCGAAAAACAGAGGAGACTCTGCTAATTTTTTTTTTGTAGATATTTTGTAACCTTAAAAGTGTGTTAGGCTTGCCAAGCTTATGATGTGTTGGCCTTAGCTTGTGTGCCGGTCATGGCCTAACGGTGGGTCGTGACACTATGAGTGCAAAAAGCCTTGTCATATAAAGCAAGATTGTCCTCTTCTCAACAAAAAAGGGCTTCAGAAGGTATTCTTCAAAGAAGAAAACACTTATGCCAACATGGGATGACTCAGATGAATCCTCCTTAGAACCAGAAAGAGAAACTGCAAATCTATGTCTCATGGCAGAATCAATTCAAGACGAGGTATCTGATTCTGAACCTTCCAGATTTTATACTTGTAAAGAAATAGAATCATCTTTTGATAGTTTGCTTTATGATTCAAATACCTTATTGATTTTCCTAATTTAGTGTGTTTTTAGTGTTTAGTTTAAGTAAGTTGTTTGATTATTTAGTTCTATTCTAGAGCTATTTTACTACCTATTGTTAGTTTTTATTCTCAGGGTTAATTATGAAGCAAATGAGGAATTTTGATACTCAAAGAGCAAGGATCAAAAGACAATAGGATGGGGAGAATAAGTAAGCAATTTAAAGCTGAAAGACAGAAGTAGACGCACGATCCGTGCGTGACCTAGCACGGTCTGTGCGCTCCGTTCGTAGGAAGGAAGAAAAATAAAGAAAAGGAAGCGCACTATCCGTGCGCCCACTAAGCACGACCCGTGCGGACCGTTCACAAAATTAGAAGTCCAAAAGTTTCATAGCGCACGATCCGTGCGCCCACTAAGCACAAACCGTGCGCCCTGTGCCGTTTTGAATTCCAAGTTGATTTCACTGAGCACAATCCGTGCGCCTGCCTAGCACGATCCGTGCGTCCCATCTGAATTCCAAAGATGTTACAACCTCTTCCCATTCTCTTCTTTATGGATTGTAATTTGTATTTAGTGCTTTGTCTACTGATCCTACACTATAAAAAGGACCTCAATGTAGCTTCATAGTCATCTCTTACCATTGTAGTTTCATTCCAAAGTTTAATCTAAAGTTCTTGCATTTTCTCTTAAGGTTTTGTTCTATTGTTATTTTGTTCTTTCTATTCTTGCAACTTTACTTTCTGTCATTTATTTTCTAGCACTTTTATTTCCTTGTTATTTACATTCTGCTATTTAAATTATGTCATTCTCTTCTACTCCTTTGTCTACTATGATCATGTGTGAGTAGACTTCTTTAGTCTTGGGATTGTGGGAAACAATCCAATGATGGGTCCCTAAAACAATTCCAAGGCTAAACTCTATCTTATTAGAATTTGCTTTGTTTTAATCTAAGTTCATCGTACAAACTTTATAAAACAAATGTCAAGTGAAGTACCGAGAGGTGAAGCTTGACATTGGAACAAATGAATTTAGACAAGGTCAATCAAAGCATGAGAATAGCTTTGATAGCCTTGGGACAATAAGGTTGTGCTCAATGGGTTTTGCAATGATCAACCATGAGAATAGGCTTGATCGTTATTTCGAGACAGGTTCTTGTATTCTGAAAGGAAACTTGAATTACACCAAAGAATACTTTGTCCTTAAAACACAAATTTAATTATAAGATAGAGGATAGTTAAGGGGTTGTTTTAGCTCCGTCATTGGGATTTAACCATAATCCCAGGGCGTTTTTTTTGTATTCTTAATTTTAACCAAACATACTTTTCTACTAAATCATTCCTTTTCAGCTAATCACCACTAAAAATTAGATTGGTAATCACACTTAACTCCCTGTGGATCGATACTTTCCATTACGCGATATACCGTATACTTGCGGCGTATCAAGTTTTTGGCGCCATTGCCGGGGAGTTAGTGATATTAATCAACTTTTTGGTACCCGTTAGACTGAATTTTTATTTTCTTTTGTTTTCTTATTCTCTTCTTCTTTGAATGCAAAGAGTCCGAAGTCTCGGAGAAATTGTTCAACCAATTCTTGAGATTGAAAGATTTTTACATAGAAGAAGAAGAGAATTGCGCAATAACCAAGAAATGGCAGAAAATCAAAATCGTACTCTCAAAGAGTATGCTACGCCTTCTACGGCTGAACCCCATGGTGTTATTGTGCATCCTAATGTTGATGCTAATAATTTTGAACTCAAGCCATCTTTACTTTCTATGGTCCAATAGGATCAATTTTCTGGATCAGCCACTGATGATCCTAGTCTCCATCTATCTATTTTCCTTGAGTATTGTGGCAATCTAAAACTGAATGGAGTGACTCCTGAAGCCATAAGGCTGAAACTTTTTCCTTTCTCATTAAGAGATAAAGCCAGGGCTTGGTTTCACTCATTACCTAATGAGTCTGTCACAACTTGGGATCAAATAAGGCAAGCATTCCTTGCCAGATTCTTTCCCCCAAGCAAAACTACTCAACTGAGGAATCAAATTACAAGATTCACTCAGAATGATGGGGAGTCTCTTTATGATGCATGGGAGCGTTTCAAGGAAATGCTAAGGCTTTGCCCCCATCATGGACTAGAGAAATGGTTGATCATCCACACTTTCTATAATGGTTTGCTGTATACCACAAAAATGACTGTTGATGCAGCTGTAGGCGGTGCTTTGATGAACAAGAATATTGAAGAAGCTTATGCTCTGATTGAGGACATGGCGCAGAATCACTACCAATGGACAAGCGAGAGAGCTATCACAGCTCCATCTGCACAAAAGAAAGAACCAGGTAAGTACGATGTTTCTGCCCTTGATCATATAGCTTCTAAGGTAGATGCACTATTTGCCAAATTTGATAAGCTGAGTGTAAACGCTGTTTCTCCTCCTACGTCTTCTTCTTGTGAAATTTGTGGCGTAGGTTGCCACGTTGGTACAGAATGCCAACTAGGGGCATCTACTGCTGGTTCTGAGCAAGCTAATTTCGCTCAAAAGGGAGACCCTTTTTCAAACACATATAATCCCGGATGGAGGAATCATCCAAATTTTTCATATAAAAATCCTCCATCAACCCAACCAGCAGCTAGAACACCCTCCGGTTTTCAAAATCAAAGGAGCCCTCAAAAATCCAATTTGGAAACTTTGTTGGAAATTTTGTGTTAACTCAAATCAAACAAAATGAAGAGTTTAAAAACCAAAACTCATTTTTGAATGATACTCTTATAAAGTTAACATCAAAAGTAGACTCTATCACTACTCACAACAAAATGATGGAAACCCAAATTTCTCAAGTGGCTCAACAAGTCGCTTCATCCTCTAAATCCTCCGGAATATTTCCTGGACAGCCAGAGCCAAATCCCAAAGCCCAAATTAATGCTGTCACCTTAAGGAGTGGGAAACATTTAGAGGAACCAAAGGGTACTAATAATGAGAGTGAAAAAGAGAATCCACAAAGTGAGGGGGTAGAGGAAAAGAAAGAAAAAGAAACACCATATGTGTCACCTCCACCATACAAGCCCACCATTCCCTTCCCACAAAGGTTTGCAAAAACAAAACTTGATGAGCAGTTTAAGAAATTTGTTGATCTTTTGAATAAGCTCTACATAAACATTCCTTTCACAGATGAACTGTCTCAAATGCCATCTTATGCAAAACTTTTAAAAGAAATTCTGTCTAAGAAAAGAAAGATAGATGACATTGAGATAGTGGCTCTAACTGAAGAATGTAGTGCTATTGTTCAAAATAAACCGCCACCAAAGCTAAAAGACCCTGGTAGTTTTTCTATACCATGTGTGATAGGGAGTGAAACTATAAAAAAGCCATGTGTGATTTAGGAGCCAGTATGAGTCTAATTCCATTATCCCTTTTCAAGAGGCTAGGCCTAGGAGAGTTAAAACCCACCAAAATGACTATACAGTTGGCTGACCGCTCCATTAAATATCCAACCGGAATTTTAGAGGATGTTCCTATTAAGGTAGGACAAATTTTTATACCGGCTGATTTTGTTGTGATGGAGATAGAGGAGGATTCCCAAGTTCCAATTTTGTTGGGAAGACCTTTTCTTGCCACTGCAGGCAGTGGCGGACCTGGCTTGTTACCAGGGGGTTCAGTTGAACCCCCTGGAAAAAAATTTGCACTTATCACCCTATATAAATAGTCTAATTCTCCTGAAATTTTGATTTTGAACCCCCTGAAAATTTTAAATTGCATTAGTAGACCAAGTTTTGCACCCATTTGACATTGGCCTTAAAACATTTGACACCCCTGACGCCGGGGTCCTGGGTCCGCCACTGACTGCAGGGGTTATAATAGATGTAAAAAATGGTAAGTTGGCATTCAATGTGGGTGAAGAAAAGATAGAGTTTGAGTTTGCTAATCTTATGAAAAGTCCTTCCATTGAGGACTCTTGTTGTAGAGTTGATAATGTTGACAATTGCGTGGAAGACTGCTCTTTAGCATCATCTTCACACGATGGTTTAGAAACATGCCTAATAGGCAGCACAAGTTAAGAAATGGCTGAAGAAGCCCAAGCCTATGCCAAATTGCTGGATGAAAATCCTCCTATGAAAGGTTTGGGCATTGAAGACTTGGTTGAGGAATCTGATCCTCTTCCAAAAGGAGCTCCAAAGGTGGAACTAAAGCCTCTCCCTACATCTCTAAGGTATGAATTTCTAGGCCTAAACTCTACTTTTCCTGTTATTGTCAATGCAAACTTAAATGAGGTGGAAACAAAGAAATTACTTAATATTCTCAAGAAATACCCTAAAGCTATAGAATATACTATTGAGGATATTAAGGGAATAAATCCCTCATTATGTATGCATAGGATACTACTTGAAGAGGATTATAAACCCTCCATTGAGCATCAAAGGAGATTGAATCCTAACATGAAGGAAGTTGTGAAAAAAGAAGTACTTAAACTCCTTGATGCTGGGGTTATATATCCAATTTCAGACAGTAAATGGGTTAGTCCTGTTCAAGTAGTACCTAAAAAGGGAGGCCTTACAGTTATAAAAAATGAGAAAAATGAATTCATTGCTACTAGAACTGTCACGCGATGGAGAATGTGCATCGATTATAGGAAGCTTAATAAAGCAACCCTGTAAAGATCATTTTCCCTCCCTCTTATTGACCAAATGCTAGAAAGGTTAGCAAAGCATTCACACTTTTGCTATTTGGATGGGTACTCTGGATTTTTTCAAATACCCATTCATCCTAACTACCGAGAAAAAACAACTTTTACTTGTCCTTATGGCACTTATGCCTATAGAAGGATGCCTTTTGGTCTGTGTAATGCTCCTGCTACTTTTCAACGCTGTATGATGTCCATCTTTTCGGATTTTGTTGAAAATATAATGGAAATTTTTATGGACGATTTCTTAGTACATGGATCAAGTTTTGATAACTGTTTGGCTAACCTTGAAAAAGTTCTTGAAAGGTGTGAAAAGGTAAATCTTGTTTTGAACTGGGAAAAATGCCACTTTATGGTGAGGGAAGGTATTGTACTTGGGCATTTGGTTTCTGAATGAGGTATTGAGGTTGACAAGGCTAAAATTGAAATCATTGAAAAAATGTCACCTCCTACCTCGATCAAAGAGGTAAGAAATTTCTTGGGTCATGCGGGTTTTTACCGCCGGTTTATAAAAGATTTTTCCAAGATTACTAAGCCACTGACAAGCTTGCTCCTTAAGGATGCAACTTTTGTTTTTGATGATCTTTGTCATGAAGCATTTTGCAGGTCAAAAGAAGCTTTGACCACTACCCCAATCATGCAACCACCGGATTGGAATCTTCCATTCGAGATAATGTGTGATGCAAGTGACTATGCGGTTGGGGCAGTTCTGGGTCAAATGAAGGATAAGAAGATGCATGCTATCTACTATGCTAGTAGAACCTTGGATGATGCTCAAGTGAATTATGCCACAACAGAAAAAGAGCTATTGGCGGTGGTCTTTGCCATAGATAAATTCAGGTCATACTTGGTGGGGTCCAAAATCATCATCTACACGGATCACTCAACAATAAAATATTTGTTGAACAAAAAAGATGTTAAGCCGAGGTTGATCCGATGGATTTTGCTCCTCCAGGAATTTGACTTGGAGATAAGAGATAAAAAAGGTACAGAAAATGTTGTGGCTGATCACTTGTCAAGGTTTCAAGAGAACAATGAGAATGAGCTGCCGCTTGATGATTCCTCTCTGGATGATCAGCTATTCTCTTTGGTGCAAACTGAAGCACCTTGGTATGCCGATTATGTGAACTATCTTGCAGCTGGTGTGCTGCCTCCGGACTTGAACTACCAACAGAGGAAGAAATTCCTCTCTGATGTTAAACATTACTATTGGGATGAACCTCTCCTTTTCCAAAGGGGAGCAGATGGTGTTTTCAGAAGATGCATCCCAGAAGAAGAGGTAAGTAACATTCTTTTTTTTTTTGACAGCAAGTAACATTCTTATTCACTGTCATTCTTCTTCTTATGGTGGCCATGCCAGTTCTAAAAAACTGCTTTCAAAATTCTTCAAGCTGGTTTTTTCTGGCCATCACTCTTTAAAGATATGCATCATTTTGTTTCTAAATGTGATCAATGTCAATGCACTAGGAGTATTTCCAGAATAAACGAAATGCCTCTGAACAGTATTCTAGAAGTTGAAATTTTCGACATCTGGGGAATTGACTTCATGGGGCCATTTCCGTCTTCTTTTGGAAATCAATACATTCTAGTTGCAGTTGATTATGTTTCAAAGTGGATTGAAGTCGTTGCTTCTCCAACAAATGATGCACAAGTCGTAATCAAGCTTTTCAAGAAAATCATTTTTCCAAGATTTGGAGTACCAAGAGTAGTAATTAGTGATGGAGGATTTCATTTTATCTCCAAGCATTTTGAAAAGCTCTTACAAAAGTTTGGGGTGAGGCACAAAATTGCAACACCTTACCACTCCCAAACTAGTGGCCAAGTTGAGGTCTCCAATAGAGAGATAAAAAGTATTTTAGAAAAAATGGTCTCTCCTTCTAGAAAAGATTGGTCAATTAAGCTTGATGAAGCTCTCTGGGCTTATCGGACAGCATACAAGACTCCTATTGGGATGACTCCTTTTAAATTGATTTATGGGAAGTCTTGTCATCTTCCGGTTGAGCTAGAGCACAAGGCTTATTGGGCAATAAAAACTCTCAACTTGGATACAAAGTTAGCAGGTGATAAAAGAAAACTTCAGTTAAATGAGTTGGAAGAACTTAGGATGGACGCTTATGAAAATGCCCGAATTTACAAAGAAAGAACAAAGAAATGGCATGATAAGCATATCGCCCGAAGAGAATTCAAAGAAGGCGATCTTGTATTGCTCTTCAACTCAAGGCTGAAACTTTTTCCAGGGAAATTAAGGTCAAAATGGTCTGGTCCATTTCAAGTCCGTAAGGTATACCCTTTCGGAGCTGTTGATATATGGAGTGAAAAGACCGGTTCATTCAAAGTAAACGGACAAAGGTTGAAAACTTATTTGATTGGAGATGAGATTGAAAAGGGAACCACTTTGGTTCTACAAAATCCCAATTAAAGAAAAAGGTTTGGGTCAAGCTAGTGACGTTAAAAGAGCGCTGCGTGGGAGGCAACCCACGAGTTA
Organism: Astragalus membranaceus; assembly: GCA_039519185.1. NCBI lineage: Eukaryota > Viridiplantae > Streptophyta > Magnoliopsida > Fabales > Fabaceae > Astragalus > Astragalus membranaceus. The sequence continues at coordinate 88,024,268 of CM076851.1, forward strand.
ATGTTTTTGTTTTTTTTGTTTTTCCAGGAAATCCATAAAAATTACCCAAATCAATTACCCACAACCTCCTCTACAAAACCCAACCATAAAAAATCATCATATACCCACTCTCCATAAAATCCCCAAATTCGTGACCCACCATACCCATAACCCAAAACCTCCAAAAACACCCTCAAAACACCACCCAATCATCAAAATACCACTCCATACACAAAACCCACCATCAAAAACACTACATTCACCTAACATTTCTCAAAAACTCCAAATTTTTGAGAAAACCTAAAACCCCAAATTTGAGGGATTCTAAAATGGCTTCTAAAAAGGCAAAAGTCAGTGATGTTGCTGGTACATCTAATGGGAAAGGGCGGAAGAGGAGTGGCACAAGTTCAAGCAACCCGTACGGAATCATTTTCAAGGATAAGACTCAACGTGAGAGGTATGAATTGCTTGACAACAGGAAATTGGTCGCCACGAGGGGTCCCCATTTTATTCTTACTCTTGACACCCTAGGGATAGAAGACAATGTTATAATGTTATTGAATAATCTGGGTTGGATGGATTTTCTGAGGGCACAAAGGGCCACTTATGAAGGGCTTACTCGGGAATTTTTAAGTTCACTATGCCAAATTGATGATAGGCTGTCCTTTAGACTGTTTAATGAACATTTTGAAATGTCATTGGATGAATTTGGAGAGAAATTGGGATTTCCTAATGTGGGGTTGATTCATGATTCAAAAGGTAGGAGGGTGTACCCTTCTGGTCCTTTAGACCCAAATTAATGGACCCAAACTAAGTTGGAATAGTCAACCAAAAACTGTGCCAAACTTGATATAACAAAGCGGAATAGAAAATGAAACAAATTGGGGGGTTAATGAAGTGAAATTTTTTGGTGGTCAGGGTAATACATATATGCTAGGCTGCTGTTGCTGAGTAGTAAATCCCAAGGAGCAAAAAGCACAGTGGCTGAAAAATTTCAAATATGCCCTGACCGCCAATTGTTGGTATTAATAAACCCCAAGAAACAAAAGTCAAATCTATTTTTCTCTTTGTAATCAAGTGAAGCACAATCTAGGAAGACCATTTTTAAACAAAGCAAAGCGAGTTTTTGTGTCTATTTTGGTAACTAGACCGGACCTATGAGTGCACACACTCACTTTGAATAGGCTGTGGGCTGAAAAAAAATTCATGAAGGGCATAAAGGATTGTGAGAAGTGTACCCTGAGAACAAAGTCCTTGAAAAATAACTCTAATAGAAAATGCTTCTACCAAATTTTTTCTGCCACTTTTAGTTGCTCTTGCTTGAGGACAAGCAAAGACTCAAGCATGGGGGAGTTTGATAAGTCCTAATTTAGTGTGTTTTTAGTGTTTAGTTTAAGTAAGTTGTTTGATTATTTAGTTCTATTCTAGAGCTATTTTACTACCTATTGTTAGTTTTTATTCTCAGGGTTAATTATGAAGCAAATGAGGAATTTTGATACTCAAAGAGCAAGGATCAAAAGACAATAGGATGGGGAGAATAAGCAAGCAATTTAAAGCTGAAAGACAGAAGTAGACGCACAATCCGTGCGTGACCTAGCACGGTCCGTGCGCTCCATTCGTAAGAAGGAAGAAAAATAAAGAAAAGGAAGCGCACGATCCGTGCACCCACTAAGCACGACCCGTGCGGACCGTTCACAAAATCAGAAGTCCAAAAGTTTCATAGCGCACGATCCGTGCGCCCACTAAGCACGAATCGTGCGCCCTATGCCGTTTTGAATTCCAAGTTGATTTGACTGAGCATGATCCGTGCGCCTGCCTAGCACGATCCGTGCGTCCCATCTGAATTCCAAAGATGTTACAAACTCTTCCCATTCTCTTCTTTATGGATTGTAATTTGTATTTAGTGCTTTGTCTACTGATCCTACACTATAAAAAGGACCTCAATGTAGCTTCATAGTCATCTCTTACCATTGTAGTTTCATTCCAAAGTTTAATCTAAAGTTCTTGCATTTTCTCTTAAGGTTTTGTTCTATTGTTATTTTGTTCCTTCTATTCTTGCAACTTTACTTTCTGTCATTTATTTTCTAGCACTTTTATTTCCTTGTTATTTACATTCTGCTATTTAAAGCAACTCTTTGGATAATAGCAATAAGCTGACCATAGCTTAATTGTTGATAAGGGATGTTGCCATTGGGGTCATGATTACGAAGTTTATCCCTGACCTTATCACCTAAGGATTTGGGGAGACCTGCCAAGAATTTCTCTTTCCAGAAGGCCTGTTGGCTATCTTCCCTGGTATAAACCCTTGTAAGGAAGGTGTCTTTATACCATCTGAAGTCACCAATGAAAAACTGTTCATCCACCCTCGAACATGGTGATAGTAGTACCGGCAATGGTATGAAAAACTGTTCATCCACCCTTGAACATGGTGATCGTAGTGTCAGTATTGACACGAAAAACTGTTCAATTATTATTTTACTAACCAATTATTGTTTCTTGTTTACGTGGCTCCCCTTAGTCAAAGCCACAACACTCATGGCAGACAAGTGGAATACTCTTTCATCATATCATGCCATAGTAACCCTGCTTTTGTCCCCCACTAAGCAAAAGGCAGCAATCAAGGAATCTGCTTTTCCTTCAATCACGCCACTAATCAAGGCTCCCCTCAATCTTGCTGTACAGTCCAAGTCAGAAGACATTGGATGCCAAACAGTACAGGTCAGTAGTGCACAGTGCAGGTCACTTAAGTGCACAGTCCAAGTCATCAATCTTAGGATTCCAAATAGTAGTCATTTACTATTCTTTCCGGTTAGTAACCGGTTACTATTGAATCTTTCAATTGTATAAGCGTGCTTAGGCTATTGTTAGAGACACGCTTCAATTCAGACTTCACTCTACTTCTCTCTCTAGTTCTAGTGAGAAGCCAGAGCTTGTAAGCTTCAATCTTCTTCTTCTTCTCTTCTCTGATCTTCAAACTTCAATCTTCAATCTGTAACTCATAGACAGTTCACTGTCTCTTATGGAAGGCTCTGCCTCCTAAATCTATGTTATTTATGCTTTAGTTTTCTGCACTCTTTATTTATTTATTGTTGCATTCCGTATGCTACCTTCTTCCCCTCTGTCTCTTTAATTTATTTTATCTTTTGATTCCGATCCCCTCTTGGTATCAGAGCCAGATGGTGGAAGTAGGAATGTAGATATTAACTTTGAACTATTGGTTACTTATCTGAGTTATGCTTTGCAATTAATTATAATTTGTTCATAATCATATAAGTGCCGGTTATGGATATTAATTCTAAAAATTAATTAATTCTAAGTGTTATACTACTAGTGTACTCTTTGACTATAGCTAAACAGCCAAATGCGTACGTCAATACAGGCGTCAGGCAAGGGCAGTTTATCTGCTGTATTTACTCAGTTACACCACTGGGGGGCCCACTAACGTGGGTATGACCATGGTTCTGAGCAATCCTATGGTCAAGTAGCCTACTATTTTATAACTAATAAACATAATGGTAATTGTATGAGAAAATTATTCATCTATGTTTATACCTTGCAGGATTTACTTTTATTCTTAAATCAATTTGACAGAGTATTCTGCTATATATTTACTTTGAAATATTATTTATATATCTATGTTATATTTTGTAAATTTATTTATTAATGTTTATGATCAAAAATGGTTAAAGCTCTTTTTCAAATTATTTCATTATCTCTTTAACCTTAAAAGGATCTTGTAAGAGTATCTGGAAATCTCGTTAATGCCGAATGGTATGTAAGTGCGTAAGGCCCAGTTGTGGAAGGGCAGCAGAAATACCACCCAGTGAGATAAATATTCTTAATTATCCTTTGTTTGAAAGAAGAAATTTTGCGAAAAATCCTTTATTATTGATCATATAACAGACATACTTAAATACAAGATATAATTTAGAATATAAGATATAATTATAAGATAGATGATAGTTAAGGGGTTGTTTTAGCTCCGTCATTAGGATTTAACCATAATCCCAGGGCATTTTTTTTGTATTCTAAATTTTAACCAAACAAACTTTTGTACTAAATCATTCCCTTGTTACCAAGTGGCTTCAGTCTCAAGAGGGGGGTGAATTGAGATTTTTAAAATTTCTCCCCTTTTTAACGATTTAGATTAATTTTCGCACAGGTTTATGGAAGCAAAGAAAAAAGAAAATAAAGCAATAAAGAACACGACAGATTTATACTGGTTCGGTCACCTCCCAGTAACCTACGTCCAGTACTCACACCCTTGTGAGATTTTCCACTAACACAACAAGGCTTACGGGTGCCTTGGAAACCTTTACAGACTCAGGCACTCTTCCCTAGGATACCCCACCTATGAAGAGCCTTCAAATCTATTACAACAATAACAAGAGATACCCCACCCCTGTTACAACCAGTTGCCCCAGAAAGATACCCCACTTCCTAGTACAAACAGCTACCCTAGAGAGATACCCCACTCTGTAGTAGAAAATACAACAATAAAATGATTACAAATGTAAAGACAAAAGTACCTCTAGTGTAGGCAGATATTATAATTTGAAATTTCCCCAACCCGACTAACCCTTGAGAGAGATTAGCTCTGACAGATGCAAAATGCGTGAAGAGCAAAAGTGTAAGTGAAAGGGTTGTTTTTCGTTTGAGCATAATCGTAGCAACGGGTTGTGTGAAAAATGATTTGCAAAGCCTTTTATTTATAGGCTTAGAAAAATATGACCGTTGAAACAATTATGGAAATGATGAAATCGATTGTATGCCTGAATTGCCTAAAGATGATAATCGATTTGATGCTTAAATAGATCTAGGATGATGATCGATTATGTGCTTCCTTAAAACATGAGGAAATCGATTATGTGCTTCCTTAAAACATGAGGAAATCGATTTTGTGCTTCCTTTAATACATAAGAATCGATTATGTGCTTCCTTTAAAACATAAGAATCAATTATGTGCTTCCTTTAAAACATAAGAAATCGATTATGTGTTTTAGGGAAAATAGTAGGCATCGATTTCTTTCTTTTTGAAACATCTTGGAAATCGATTCTGTGCTTTAGAAAATAGTTGATGAATCGATTACTCTCTTTTATTGTGAGTTGAAAATCGATTTTGATGTTTAGTTCAAAGTAGTGAATTGATTTCTTAATTTCTCAAAAATGTTTTTTATGTTTACGTGTGCATGCATGTATTTTGAAAGAGTAAAGGCATGAGACTTTTGTGAGATGAGCTGGCCTTCGGAAGCGGCTTACAATTTTTCCTAAGACAATCCCAAACCCTAAAAACTACCCTTTAATTCTTGAGACTTTAATTCTTGATTGCCTTGGATTGTGACTTAGATAATTGTCACTTTGGCTTCGGTCACTTTCATCATCAAAACCTAACCTGCAATATAAGTAACCTGCAATACAAGGTATCCACATTCTCCCCCTTTTTGATGATGACAAAACTTGACTCATCTTTAGGCGGGAGGTTAGTTCATCAAAGCAAAATAATGTATATATGTGATACTCCCCCTAACTTGATGCTCCCCCTGTTTTATTGACTAGATGTAAAGTGACAATGCTATAATACTAACAATTTTTAAAAGCTTAATGTGACACTTAATGTGACACTATATTTCTTCCCCTTTTTGTCATGATCAAAAGGGTTGACATATGACAAAGTTTGCGAATCCAAACAGCATATGTTTCATTCAAATAGAAGAGGAGTTAATGATTCCAAGTTCTCTTTGAATGAAAAAGAAGCTTTCTTTTTGTAAAGGTTTCGTGAAAATATCAGCTAGCTGTTTTGACGATTCAACAAATTCAATCACACAATCGCCTTTTTGGACATGATCTCTAAGAAAATGATGTCTAATTTCTATATGCTTGGTCCTAGAGTGTTGAACGGGGTTCTTTGTAAGATTGATAGCGCTGGTGTTATCGCATTTTATCGGGATATGATCTAATTCTACACCATAGTCAAGAAGTTGTTGCTTCATCCAGAGGATTTGTGCGCAGCAACTTCCTGCTGCAACATATTCTGCTTCAGCAGTTGATAGTGCGACACTGACTTGTTTTTTACTATGCCATGAAACTAGTGCACTACCTAGAATGTGACATGTTCCACTAGTGCTTTTTCTATCCAATTTACAACCTGCAAAATCAGAGTCTGAGTATCCAATGAGACTACATGTGGCGCCTTTGGGGTACCATAGACCAACATTTTGTGTGCCTACAAGATATCTCATTATTCTTTTGACAGCTACTAAACGCGACTCTTTTGGATTTGCTTGATATCTAGCACACATGCAAACACTAAACATGATATCCGGTCTACTAGCAGTTAAATAGAGAAGAGAGCCAATCATACCTCGATATTTGCTTAGTTCTACTGGTTTACCTTCTTCAAGATCTTTGTCTAAGTAGCACGAGGTGCTCATTGGAGTGGACATTTCTTTTGCTTTATCCATTTCGAATCGCTTGAGTAGTTCTTTGCAATATTTTCATTGGAAGATGAAGATGCCGTTATTGGTTTGTTTTATTTGAAGCCCGAGGAAGAAGTTGAGCTCTCCCATCATCGACATTTCAAACTCACTCTGCATAATACCCTTTTGTTACATCACCTATAACATTTTCAAGCGAGTGATCCCTTGGGATTCTCCATTCCTTGGGTAGCTCACTGCTTGATCCTTCTTCAATCTCCTCTTGAGGAGTGGATTTTGTCCCTTCCTCTTTATCTTTCTTCTTTTCATCTAACTGTAAATCTTCAAGTTCATCTGCAACATCGTCAATAACCTTTCCCAGCCTTTTGGGGGTTAGTCTCATCAAATGTAACATGTACAGATTCCTCAATTACTTTATTTCTTTTATTGAAAATTCTAAAGGCCTTGCTAGATAAAGAGTAACCGAGAAAAATTCCTTCATCAGCCTTAGCATCGAATTTTCCTAAGTTATCCTTTCGATTGTTTAAAACAAAACATTTGCATCCAAATGTGTGTAAGTGTGCAATGTTTGGTTTTCTCCCCTTGTAAAGTTCATAGGGGGTTTTCTTTAAAATAGGCCTAATGAAAACTCTATTCATAACATAACAAGCAGTACTTACAGCATCCGCCCAAAAGTATTTTGGGATGTCCTGATCATTTAGAATTGTTCTGGAAAGTTCTTCCAATGATCGGTTTTTCCTTTCAACGACTCCATTTTGTTGAGGAGTTCTAGGTGCTGAGAAGTTGTGATTTATACCAAGTTCTTCACAAAAGCTTTCAAACCTTTCATTTTCAAATTCTCCACCGTGATCGGATCGAAAGGAGATGATTTTCAATTCTTTCTCATTTTGAATGCTACGAGCAAGCTTCTTGAATGCTCCAAATGCCTCGCTCTTATTTGCGAGAAAGAGTGTCCAGGTGTACCTTGAATAGTCATCTACTATAACGAGAGCATAGTAATTTCCACCATAACTTTTTGTCCTTGAGGGACCAAATAGATCCATGTGCAACAGCTGCAATGGTTTGTTAGTAGACACAATATTCTTTGATTTAAAAGACACTTTGACCTGTTTGCCCTTTTGGCATGCATCACACAGTTTATCCTTTTCAAACTTGATTTTAGGAAGACCACTAACTAGATCCTTAGACACTAACTTGTTAAGATGGTCCATATGAATATGAGTGGTTCTACGATGCCATAACCAAGAATTTTCTTCCTTACTAATGAGACAACATGCATTATGAGATGAAACACTATCAAGACTCATCATGTATATATTTTCTACTCTGTTTCCTATCATTCTAACTTGTTTGTTTTGTTTTGTTTTGTTTATCCTCAATGATGGATGAACCTGAATCAAATATTACCCTATTTCCTTTATCACATAGTTGGCTAATGCTTAGTAAGTTATGTTTAAGACCTTCAACATAAAGCACATTATCAATAGCAGTAGATAAATCTTTACCAATTTTACCTTCACCGAGGATTCTTCCTCTATTGTTGTCACCATAAGTCACATGACCACTTGATCTGGGGGTAAGAGTTAAGAACTTTGTTATATCTCTAGTCATGTGCTTTGAGCATCCACTGTCAAGGTACCAATCTGACCCCCGTACCTTGAAGCATACCTGCAGTAATTTAGAAAAAGGTTTTAGGTACCCAAATTTCTTTGGGTCCTTGTGGGTTAGAAATTGGTATGGTTCCTTTAGGAACCCACACCTTTTTCATATTTTGTTTACCTCTTGCCCTGCAAACAGAAGCTGTATGTCTAGGTTTATCACAATAATAACATTTAATATATGGTCTAGTGGAAAGCTTTGGTTTATAATGCACATGCCTTTTTATGAAATTGTTTCTAGGAGGTCTATGATGCACATTTCTTTTCACAGAATTATTTCTTGGAGCCCTAGGATGCACATGTTGTGAGTTGGACATTTTGCCTATTGTACATTCAAGTTCATGAACTTTCTTTTCAAATTCAACACATTTATCACACACATAATTGGCCTTAGAACATGCAAGACTATCATTTTCTTTTCTAAGCTCTAGTTTTTCTTTAGTTAAAGCAATAACTTCATGCTTACCTAGTTTTACGGAATCATCATGCAATTGAGTTAACCATAATCCCAGGGCATTTTTTTTGTATTCTAAATTTTAACCAAACAAACTTTTGTACAAAATCATTCCCTTGTTACCAAGTGGCTCAGTCTCAAGAGGGGGGATGAATTGAGATTTTAAAAACTTCTCCCATTTTTAATGACTTAGATTAATTTTCGCGCAGGTTTATGGAAGCAAAAAAAAAAGAAAATAAAGCAATAAAGAACACGGCAGATTTATACTGGTTCGGTCACCTCCCAGTGTCCTACGTCCAGTCCTCACACCCTTGTGAGATTTTCACTAACAAAACAAGGCTTACGGGTGCCTTGGAAACCTTTACAGACTCAGGCACTCTTCCCTAGGATACCCCACCTATGAAGAGCCCTCAAATCTATTACAACAATAACAAGAGATACCCCACCCCTGTTACAACCAGCTACCCCAGAAAGATACCCCACTTCCTAGTACAAACAACTACCCTAGAGAGATACCCCACTCCTTAGTACAAAATACAACAATAAAATGATTACAAATGTAAAGACAAAAGTACCTCTAGTGTAGGCAGATATTACAACTTGAAATTTCCCCAACCCGACTAACCCTTGAGAGAGATCAGCTCTGACAGATGCAAAATACGTGAAGAGCAAAAGTGTAAGTGAAAGGGTTGTTTTTCGTTTGAGCGTAACCGTAGAAATGGGTTGTGTGAAAAATGATTTGTAAAGCCTTCTATTTATAGGCCTGGAAAAATATGACCGTTGAAACAATTATGGAAATGATGAAATCGATTGTATGCCTGAATTGCCTAAAGATGATAATCGATTTTATGCTTAAATAGATCTTGGATGATGATTGATTATGTGCTTCCTTAAAAGATGAGGAAATCAATTATGTGCTTCCTTAAAACATGAGGAAATCGATTTTGTGCTTCATTTAATACATAAGAATCGATTATGTGCTTCCTTTAAAACATAAGAATCGACTATGTGGTTCCTTTAAAACATAAGAAATCGATTATGTGTTTTAGGGAAAATAGTAGGAATCGATTTCTTTCTTTTTGAAACATCTTGGAAATCGATTCTGTGCTTTAGAAAATAGTTGATGAATCGATTACTCTCTTTCATTCTGAGTTGAGAATCGATTTTGATGTTTAGTTCAAAGTAGTGAATCGATTTCTTAATTTCTCAAAAATGCTTTTTATGTTTACGTGTGCATGCATGCATTTTGAAAGAGTAAAGGCATGAGGCTTTTGTGAGATGAGCTGACCTTCGGAAGCGGCTTACAATTTTTCCTAAGACAATCCCAAACCCTAGAAACTACCCTTTAATTCTTGATTGCCTTGGATTGTGACTTAGATAATTTGTCACTTTGGCTTCGGTCACTTTCATCATCAAAACCTAACCTGCAATATAAGTAACCTGCAATACAAGGTATCCACATCCCTTTCAGCTAATCACCACTAAAAATTAGATTGATAATCACACTTAACTCCCTGTGGATCGATACTTTCTATTACGTGATATACCGTATACTTGCGGCGTATCACTTATCTCAAAATTGCATGCTTTTCAAACAACAACTATGTGATTCAAAGAGTGAGAATGACGAGCTTAGAGCTCAAAATGAAAGAATATCTAAAACCATTCATACTTTGCAGCAATCTCATTTCAAACTCTCTGAGCAACACAAGCTTCTGAACATGAAATTAACAAATGAGTCAAAAGATCCCAATGAGAAACTTATTTATGAAAACAAAAGCTTTAAAAGAGCAAGTAAAGGATTTGACACATGAGTTGCTTGTATGTGTACAAAATCTTAAATTTGCTCAAATATGTACCACTACATTTGAGAAAGCGAAGATTTTTAAGAAAAAGGCTTCTGTGAAAAACAGAAAACCAAAATCAAAATGCTCATAATGTAAACAGGTTGGACATTACATTTCAAACTGTTTCAAAAAGCAAAAAGGCAGATTTTGGAAACACACTCACCATCAAGGACCCAAAAGACAATGGGTACCTAAATCTTTGTTAACTACAATTTCAGGAGTGCCTCTTAGCATCAAGGAAAAGGCTGTTGTTCTTAGACAGTGAATGCTCAAGGCACATGGCTGGTGAGAAAGATAAATTTCTCTCCATGGAGAGCTTTGATGGAGGCTTTGTCATGTTTGGTAATGATGACAAAAGCTGGATCAAAGGTATAGGTACAATCGGTAAAATACACTCTGCCCAGATTCAAAATGTTCAATATGTTGAAGCCTTGAAATACAATCTACTTTGTGTGAGTCAATTGTGTGATGCTCGAAATGAAGTGAACTTTAGATCTGATGTATGCAAAATAATTAGTTTAGATTCTGGAAAAACAGTTTTTGAAGGTCATAGGACAAATAATCTATATAGTGTGTGTCTTGATGATTTGTCTGATCAAACTTGTCTTATTTCAAAAGAAGATTACAAATGGACATGACATATATAGGAGATTTGGTCATGTCAGTATGAGAACAATTTCAAAGTTATCCAAGTTAGACCTTGTAAGAGGGCTTCCAAAGATCAAGTTTGAGAAAGATAAATCATGTGAAGCATGTATCCAAGGGAAACATGTAAAATCATCTTTCAAAACCTTAAACATGATATCTACTCATAGACCTTTGGAACTTCTCCACATGGAGTTGTTTGGTCCAACAAAGCATGCAAGTCTAAGTGGAAAAAATATTGTTTTGTGATTGTCGATGATTATTCAAGGTATACATGGGTGTTGTTTTGGAAAAATAAAGATGATGCTTTCAATGAGTTTAAAACATTTTTCAAAAAGGTTCAGAATGAGGCTGGTTGTAACATCACTACAGTTAGAAGTGACCATGGAGGAGAATTTGAAAATTCTTCCTTCAAGGAATTCTTTGATGAAAATGGTGTATCACATAACTTTTCTTGTCCTAGAACTCCATAACAGAATGGAGTTTTGGAATGGAAAAATAGAACTCTGCCAAAGACGGCTAGAACCATGCTAAATGATTCTAAGATTGAAAAATATTTTTGGGCAGAAGCAGTTAACACTGCTTGCTACATTCTAAACAGAGTCACTATTAGAAAAATCTTAGAGAAAACCCCATATGAATTTTGGAAACAAAAGAAACCAATCATATCTTAATTTCATATCTTTGGTTGTGACTGCTATGTGTTGAACAACAGAGATAACTTAGGAAAATTTGATGCCAAATCTGATTCTGCTATATTTCTTGGTTATTCTTCATCATCTAAAGCATATAGAGTTTATAACCTTAGAACTAAAGTTATGAAAGAAAGCATGCACATTATGTTTCTTGAAGCTAACCATACATATGAAAGAGACAATGATGATGATGAGATAGAAAAGGAAAAAGACAAGGAGAAAGGAAATATTGAGAAGAAAAAAATCAAGCAGTACTCCTCAATCTTCTAAGAATCAAAAAGATCCACAAATTCAATCTCCACAAGTTTGAGTTACCTAGAAGTTGGAAAATGGTGGTAGATCACCCACAAGATCAAATCATTGGTGAAACCTTAGAACCAGTTACCAGAAGCTCATTTAAAAAGGAATATTCTCAAAGTGATTTCATTTCAGAAATAGAACCCAAAAACATCAATGAAGCCATATTAGATGTATCTTGGGTTGAAGCTATGCAAGAAGAACTTGCTTAGTTTGAGAAAAATGAGGTATGGATTCTAGTCCCTTCTCCTAAATATCAATCTGTGATTGGAACAAGATGGGTGTTCAGAAACAAAATGGATGACAGTGGTAAGGTTGTTAGAAACAAGACAAGACTTGTAGCTCAAGGAAACAATCAGCAAGAAAGTATTGATTACGATGAAACTTTTGCACCTGTTGCTAGATTAGAAGCTATTAGGATTCTTCTCTCTTATGTTGTTCACAAAAACTTTAAACTATTTCAAATGGATGTCAAGAGTGCCTTCTTGAATGGTTTTCTAAATGAGGAGGTGTATGTACACCAACCTCCTCGCTTTATTGATCAAAAGAAACCAAACCATGTTTTTAAACTAACTAAGGCTCTATATGGACTCCAACAAGCTCCTAGAGCTTGGTATGAGAGGCTTAGTTCCTTTTTGATCAAAAATGGTTTTTCAAGAGGCAAAATTGATGTTACACACTTTAGAAAAATCTACAAATATGAATAATTGATTTTTCAAATTTATGTTGATGATATCATCTTTGGGGCAACAAATGAAAAACTTTGCAAGGATTATGTTGATGATATCAAATTTATCCATTTCTTTAGTAACCACCCTTTGTATGTACAAGCTTCCTTCTAAGGTAAGTTATAACACCTCATGCTTCTTTAAATAATGTGTTGGGTGTATTAGAATAAGACACCTCATGCTAGATTAAGATAAATCACTATTTTAGTTCATGAGAATAGGACACCTCATGCGAGCTTAAGATGAATCACCATTTTAACCCACAAGAGCATGCCACCTAAAACAGATTACACCTCTTCCTTCTACATGCATGCATGAGAGTCTTCCACTTAGGTGCTTGCTTTAGATAACTCATCACTTAAGCTCATAAATTCATGCCACCAAAAAGTAGGTTAACACCTCATGCTTACAAGTGTTGTTTGTTGGTTTACTAAGATTTTGCCACTTAGATAGCTAATAGATTACACACTCCCTTGATCAAGCCTTAGAATCATGCCACCTAAAAGGTGAATTTTACACCTCATGCTTAGCATGATGTAAGCAAGGTCCATGGAATTACTATAAATAGCAAGCCATGTTCTTTGATTCATTCATCATTCCATAACCAAAACACCTACTTCTCATATTCCCTGAATCCTTCAATCACAAAACAACCAACATCTTGTGTTCGTAGTTTCGTAGCTTTGTTCGAGTATGTGTCGGTGTTGCCGGAGCAAGTATTACGTCTGTGCTATATTTCAGGTGGGGGAAAGATACCGGATTCGTCAGACGGTTAACGTAAAGTTTTAACTTAAATATGTGTAGAGTGACCCAAGCTCTACTAGAGTTAAAGAGTCAGCGATACCTAAAGATCATTTGACTACTGTTGATAGTTAAGGTTAAGTGAAGTTTAGACCGTCGATGACGGTTAATGCATTGGAAACTTCTATATTATTATTTGATTGATTAGGTGATTGATTGCTTGCGATATCGTGATTGGTTGCTTTGATTGTTTATATGTGATGAAATGTTTATGTGCTATTTGTGATTTTTTTGGAATTTCTTTAATGTTTTATTTTATAATTATGTTCAGAAGCATGATTTTATTTCATAATAGTAATGAAGTTAAGATTTCATAATGAACCTAGGTGTGTAAATAAGTGTGATGAGAAAACTAAGTTAAATGTTATGTAAACAATTGGTACAAGAAGTGATTATTGGTGGATCAGAAAGGGCTACCTACGGAGGGGCTGACCGGAATCACGTTAAGTGCCATAGTGTGCAGTGTTGACTCTCTGTCATATGATATAAGTTGCTCAATTTTAGGACCAAAACTGCATGAGTTTGATTGTAATTCTATCATTATCAGAGGAATTAGCATAGTTTAGATCAAATGTATTAGGAAGTCAATTGTAAGCAATTTCCAGCATTTTTGGTGTTATTCTGTACTTGAAGACCTCCAAGTGTTGTGGCGTCATCTAGCGAACCAGACATTTGCCTAGGGACGCAGCAGGACTTGGAAGGAGTGGTTTCTGGAAGATATCGCGTCGCGACCAGGAGGCGTCGCGTCGCGATGCAGATGATTTATTTTGCAGGATTTGGTTCTGGATGATTTTGCGTTGCGACGGCCTCGTGTCGCGTCGCGATGGTGCGGCAAAAATTAGGGTTTTTAAGCAGTTTTCAGCGAATTGTTCAGGGACTTCGTCTGGGGAGCAGTGCTAGGGTTTGGAGCAGCAGCTGGGGGCGAATTTGGAGGCTTTCGTACACCTTGGGAACAAGGGTTTGAAGGTTTTGATGGATTCCTACTTATGTAATCTTCTCCTACTCTTGATTTCTACTCTTAAGATGTTGTCTATTTAGTTTCTTTTGATTAGGGAGAGATGACTCTCCCCAAAACTCTCATATGAATTCTTTGCTATGATCAACTTAGTTTTTGTTTAATTTACCAATAGTCTATGCCTCTGAATGTAATGCTTTATAGTTACATATGATAATTATAATGATTTAGGGTATGTGATCACATAGGGATATGGGTTGCATGTTTGATATGGGTTTTAGATCATGTACTTGTGATCACCATAGGAATATGGGGTTGGATGCATGAATTCTCTAGTTCTTAAGTTTATTACTTTACCAATTGACATGATTCACCTAAGGAATTAGGGTAACTCAATTTGGTAAAAGGGATTTTGAGGCAAGGAATTGTCCATAATCTACCTTAGTGAATTGAATCTGGTAAATTAAATGATAATTCGAGATTGATTGAAGGTCATGTGGTAGCATAGGGAAGAGGAGTCAATCCCTAATCGCTTTTATCTTACTTTGTTTTACAAAGGTTTTGTTTCACTGTTACCGTTAACTCACTTTTAGTCCCATTGTCGCTTCAAAGAATTAAGTAACTTGCCTATTGATAATAAATCACAATCCCTGTGGATACGACCGGTACTTACCGTAATTTTATTACTTGCAACGTTTTCAGTACACTTGCTGAACCCTTAACAAGTTTTTGGCGCCATTGCCGGGGATTGTTGATTTCATTATTGACAAGGCAATTGAGTTATTTCTTAGTTGTTTTAATTTTATTTAATTCAGTATTTTATTTTTGTTTGATATATTTAGATCCTTAGTTATTGTGTGGACCTTTTGACGGTTTGTTTAGTGTTTCAGTGAGTTGTTATTCAAAAAAAAATGGAAAGCCAAATTAGCAAAAAGAAGTGATGGCTGAAGATCCACCTCCCAGGCGGACTCTTAGTGACTTTGGGAGGAGAAATCAGGGCATTCAGGCTTACACCTTCCAACCAGTGTGGGCTGCCACCTTTGACATAAAGTCATCCATTCTCACCGCACTGAAATCAGAGCAGTTTTCAGGGTCAGATGCTGAAGACCCCAACCAACACTTATCCCAGTTCCATGAGATTTGTGGAACCACATATCCTAAAGGGGTCGATGAAAACTCCAAGAAAGTGCGCCTGTTTCCATTCACTCTAACAGGCCAGGCAAAAGACTGGTTAAATACTCTCCCTCCAGGAACTGTCAAAGCTTGGAGCGACCTTGAAAACAAGTTCCTAGAGAGGTTCTTCCCAATCTCCAAGTTCCTATATGATTCCTGGGAAAGATTTAAGTTGTTATTGAAAAAATGTCCAGGGCATGGTGTTGATGATTTCCTGCAGTTGCAAACCTTCTGTTATGGATTGCTACCTCAAACCAGGATGATGCTAGATGCCTCAACAGGAGGGTCCTTAGGTACTAAAACTTGGGAGGAAGCTAAACAGCTGGTAGAAGATATGACTTCAAATGAGTACAGATTGCAAAATGACCGTGGAGATGTAGCTAAGAAAGGTATGTTGGAGTTGGACTCTAATAGTGCAATATTGGCTCAACAAAAGCTAATGTCTCTCCAAATGGAACCTCTCACCAAACAAGTGGCAAACAAGTGGCTGCTTCTTTTGAAGTTAGATCTCACACTCCAACAACTGCTCATGTAATGCAACTTCATCACCATGGAACTCATTTGGAAGATGCTCTGAAACAATGCCTGCAAATGACTCAGACCACTTTTCACTCTCAAGAGCAAGCAATGAAAATTATGGAGAAAAACCATGAAACTTCGATGAAGAACTTGGAGGCTCAAATTAGGGAGTTATCAAGACAGCTTGCAGAAACATCTAACGGTGGAGCTCATGCTAGTACTAATCATCACTTCAGGTATGCCAGTTGTAATGCTATTTCATGGAGAAGTGGTAGAGAGCTGAATCCCGTTGAAGTGACCAAACCCAAGTTCGGAAAGGAGAGTAGTGAAACTGAGGTGTTAAGGGAGAAAGTGAAACAGAAAAAGGGAGGAGTCGAAAATGAGTTAAAGGAAAAAAGTGAGGGAGTTGTGAAGTCTAGCCAAAAAGAGATTGAACGGGAGGATCACATAGTTTGGAGGGAAGCTAAAAATTCCCAATGTTGGGAAGGTGTGAACATCCAAAAAGAAATAACCCAACAAATCATTTGCCCTACTAATCTTTCGAGCAACAAGGAAAGAAGTGAAGAGCTTGATCGATATCTAGATTCCTTCTATACCTTGTTCGTCATCCTTCACCTTGAGAGGGTATGGGAGCATCTGCAACTATACTTCAAATTCATGATGTTCTTGCCCCATAAGCGAAAGAAGAAGGATGATGTATTCTTTATGTCATATCAGCCACCTTGATAGTGGAATTGCAAACGTCAAGCTAATGACGTTAAAGAAGCGCTTGGTGGGAGGTAACCCACTGGTGAGCGCCATTTCTCCTTCCCTTGAGCAGGAGGCTCACCCTATCATTTACTGCTTTTTCAGACATTATTTTTTCAGCTTTTAGCTTTTTGCATTTGACTTTATTTTGCATTTGGTCTGCACTATAGTGACAAATTATTCTGTGATATTGAGGCACCACTTCCCTGAACTTTTTTTGGAAGCAGCTTCAATTATGATGAATTGTGGTATTTAGCTTATCATGTTTTACATTTACCTTGTGATTGCTAGTGTGTCAAATTTTATCATCAGGTATTGTCAGTGGTCCAGACAAAAGTTGAGGAAGAAAGAAATTATTTGTGGGCAAGTCATCTCAAGTTCCATCTCTTCAAATCCCAACCGTGAGGTGAGCCCAAACACTTATATCATGATTGTGTGTATATTCCTTGCTTGCATTAGTCTGCAGAACTTGAACTTGTACTCAACTATCATGCATGTGATTTACATACACACTGAGGCAATTTTTTGGAACCCCCTGAGCCTTTCAAGCCACCTAATAATTGTTTATCCTTTGTTAGCCCCTTTGAGCCTAATTGTTATTTTTATCTTTTTTCTACAAATCATATGCCTAGTTGTTTCATAACTTGGAGTTAGGTAGACAAACGTATGTGAGTGGGAAAAATTCTAAGTTTGGAGTTGCTCATGGAATAGCAACATTCTAAGTTTGGGGTGGTATACAAGAGAAGGGAACATACAAAGAAAAAAAGAGAAAAAAAAGAAAAATATATATATATATATACATATACAAAAAAAAAGAACACAAATTTCAAAAATCTTAGATATGTGAAATTCCCTCTCTTGTAGAATGCTTTGGGGAAATGGGTAAAGAAGTGGGATTGTTGAAATTGACAAAGAGAGAAGTAGGCCTAACTCCAAGTTGTAACCTACTTATCCAAATGTTATCCACCCTTACCTAAGCCCCGTTACAACCTTAAAGTCCTCAAATAGTGTGTATGTGTATCATGTGTATAGATGTGTATAGAACTTGTTCAAGCCTATGAAACGATGATGCAGGTATTGTGAATTGAGTGACCACCTTAGACACTTCAAAGAGAGATTGGTGAGATGTGTGAAAAAGAGAGAACTTGAGAACGCTTGCCTGCTTATGATCTTGTATTTTCCAATTCAGTTGTCTTGCTACTGCAGTAGGTTGATGATGATTTTTGACATGCTGTGTGGTGAACTGGTTTGTGTAGAATGTGTGACAACTAAATAAAAAAGTAGCCACAGCCTGAATTGAATGTTTGCTTGAGGACAAGCAAAAGTTTAAGTTTGAGGTTGTGTTGACTCTCTGTCATATGATATAAGTTGCTCAATTTTAGGACCAAAACTGTATGAGTTTGATTGTAATTCTGTCATTATCAGAGGAATTAGCATAGTTTAGATCAAATATATTAGGAAGTCAATTGTAAGCAATTTCCAGCATTTTTGGTGTTATTCTGTACTTGAAGACCTCCAAGTGTTGTGGCGTCATCTAGCAAACCAGACATTTGCCTAGGGACGCAGCAGGACTTGGAAGGAGTGGTTTCTGGAAGATATCGCATCGCGACCAGGAGGCATCGCGTCGCGATGCAGATGATTTATTTCACAGGATTTGCTTCTGGATGATTTCGCGTCGCGACGGCCTCGTGTCGCGTCGCGATGGTGCGGCAAAATTTAGGGTTTTTAAGCAGTTTTCAGCGAATTGTTCAGGGACTTCGTCTGGGGAGCAATGCTAGGGTTTGGAGCAGCAGCTGGGGGCGAATTTGGAGGCTTTCCTACACCTTGGGAACCAGGGTTTGAAGGTTTTGATGGATTCCTACTTATGTAATCTTCTCCTACTCTTGATTTCTACTCTTAAGATGTTGTCTATTTAGTTTCTTTTGATTAGGGAGAGATGACTCTCCCCAAAACTCTCATATGAATTCTTTGCTATGATCAACTCAGTTTTTGTTTAATTTACCAATAGTCTATGCCTCTGAATGTAATGCTTTATAGTTACATATGATAATTATAATGATTTAGGGTATGTGATCACATAGGGATATGGGTTGCATGTTTGATATGGGGTTTTAGATCATGTACTTGTGATCACCATAGGAATATGGGGTTGGATGCATGAATTCTCTAGTTCTTAAGTTTATTGCTTTACCAATTGGCATGATTCACCTAAGGAATTAGGGTACCTCAATTTGGTAAAAGGGGTTTTCAGGCAATGAATTGTCCTTAATCTACCTTAGTGAATTGAATCTGGTAAATTAAATGATAATTCGAGATTGATTGAAGGTCATGTGGTAGCATAGGGGAGAGGAGTCAATCCCTAATCGCTTTTATCTTACTTTGTTTTACAAAGGTTTTGTTTCACTGTTACCGTTAACTCACTTTTAGTCCCATTGTCACTTCTAAGAATTAAGTAACTTTCCTATTGATAATAAATCACAATCCCTGTGGATACGACCGGTACTTACCGTAATTTTATTACTTGCAACGTTTTCAGTACACTTGCTGACCCCTTAACATGCAGCCGTTGAGATATCGGTTCTCAGAGAGTCATGTAGATTGCATATATATTGTATGTCCACAAGCCGTGTG
The DNA here is from genome assembly GCA_039519185.1 of Astragalus membranaceus. NCBI lineage: Eukaryota > Viridiplantae > Streptophyta > Magnoliopsida > Fabales > Fabaceae > Astragalus > Astragalus membranaceus. The sequence continues at coordinate 88,043,831 of CM076851.1, forward strand.
GTATGGGACTCACGAGGTTAAGTACCTGTTCTGGTCCTTAGTAGGACATGTCTATGATTATAAGATGTAACACCCCATTCTACCCGGTAAAATAATACGAAACTCAGAGTTTATAAAAAATTTTCCAACAAACAATGGAGTGCCACACTTGCTTCGTAAAAACAGCAAACAGATTAATTCGCCTGTGAAAACAGATACATAACACTTTACTTTTTGGATGAACCAATAAACAACCTTTTAGTCTTAAAAAATAAGTCACTTCATTACTACGCAGCGGATTCGCAACAAAACTCAGTTCAAAATAATCGTGGCGTCTTTAACCAACTTAAGACAGCTCAAAAACAACAAAATAACGACTTAAGTTCCAACAACAAAATAACATAGCAAAACAATCATAATGAAAACATGTGTTCATTCCCCCTCGAGTGTTACGTATCAGAGCGACGACACCGACTCGATCAAACGAAGGTAAGCAGCCTTCATTCGTAATTACCTGCACGTTACCAACGAAAGGGTAACATTCAAACAGAAGGGGTGAGATATCAAACCATATAATAGGACATATGAAAAACAGTATATTAGAATCAGGGGATCTAAATTCACCACTTCACAGCCAACAAACAACTTTGATCAATCACAAGTCATCAACATAATCATTTAAGGATGCAACATGAATACGACTCGATACTATGCATATGCATGTGGTACCATCGGAGCAGAACTCCCAACGTAAAAATCTGCCAATAAATAGAGGCATCAACAACATAATCTTTCAACATAATTTGCCAATCCAGGCCAACGTGTAATGCCATGCATGCGACGCGATGATGAATACTCAGGCAGTCAATAACAATAGCTACGTAACAGCACAATAACAACGGGATCTCAACGTTGGCCACAGGCCTACAACATAACACCTGTCAATAAATAGAGGCAATACAACTAGGTGCAACATTATCAACAATTCAACAACGGAGTCAACAATTTAGCAACTTAACAATTTTAACAGTGTAACAACTCAACCAACGGTTAACAACTTTCACAATCAACGATTAATAATTTAACGACTTAACCAACAATTAGCCAACCGTGGGCCTAAATATATATTCAACATCAACAAATCGTCTCAAGCAACAACCATAGAATTCACACTTGGGCAGCCACATTTGGCGCCCTTGGCGCCCACTGCGCCCAGCAACAACACAGGGCAGCCACACTTGGCGCCCTTGGCGCCCACTCCGCCCAGAACAACAACAAGGCAGCCACACTTGGCGCCCTTGGCGCCCAAGGCGCCCAGCAACAGAACAGGGCAGCCAACATGGCGCCCACTGCGCCCAGAACAACAACAGGGCAGCCACACTTGGCGCCCATGGCGCCCAATGCGCCAGAAACATCAGCAACAGGGAAGCCAGACTTGGCGCCCATGGCTCCCAGTGCGCCAGCAACATCAGCAACAGGGCAGCCAGACTTGGCGCCCAGTGCGCCAGCAACATCAGCAACAGGGCAGCCAGACTTGGCACCCTTGGCGCCCAGTGCGCCAGAACAGCAACAACATCAAAACGGCGCCCATGGCGCCCAGCAACCAAACGGGCGGCCACCTACGGCGCCCAGCGCACCAGCGCCCAGCAACAACCACAATCGGCGCCCATGGCGCCCAGGACCAAATTTTCGCATCATTGTTCAAAAACCCTAAACCGAATTCATCATCAACATAAATATTTCAAGCATCAACAAATCAATTCAAGCATCAACAATAGGTTTCAAGGATTAATCAAACACCTAGGGTTCCTTATCTTCCTACATAAAACCCTTCATATACCCGATTATAGAGTTAGAACCCCACCCTTACCTTGGATTGAAGTTGAAACTCTCCTTGGTCCTTGCCCTAGCTCCCTTCGCCGCTCCCTCTCTATGGCTCTCTCTCAATCCTTATTTTTTTCTTCTAAATGAGCAAACCCTAAAATAACACCTATTTATAATTTATTTAGTTTTATGGGCTTTCTCATACACTTATGCGACTTTAGCTTCATGGGCCTTTTTTACACCCCTTATTTTACTACTCCTAACACCAACAATAGGCCCACATACGAAAATATATTTTTACTCTAATATTTTCCTACCACTTAATTTCTTAAATAATTCAATTAAATAATTAATTAAATATTCGGGCGTTACAACTCTCCCCCACTTAGAATATTTTCGTCCTCGAAAATTTACCTGACTCGAACAACTCGGGATAAGATTCCCGCATCTTGCTTTTCAGCTCCCACATCATGCTTTCTCTGGCAGCTCCCAACCAGACTACTTTCACCAAAGCGATCTCCTTGCCTCTTAGAGTCTTCACCTCATGATCCTCGATTCGTACAGGCATCGTCTCCACACTGAGATTATCCCGTACTTGCACATCATCCATATGAATTACATGAGATGGATCTGAAATATACTTTCGAAGTTGCGACACATGAAACACATCGTGCAAACTCGAAAGATTAGGCGGTAAGGCCACCCTATAAGCAACATTTCCAACTCTTTCCGAAATCTGATACAGACTGATAAAACGAGGCGTGAGCTTCATAGACTTCAAAGCGCGTCCAACACCGGTCACCGGAGTGACTCTCAAAAACACATGCTCACCTGCTTGAAATTATAATTCCTTTCTTCGCTTATCATGATAACTCTGTTGTCTACTTTGCGAAGCTTTCATCTTCTCCCGAATCAACTTCACCTTCTCAGTAGTCTCTCGAACAATTTCGGGTCCAAGCACTACACTTTCTCCAGATTCATACCAACATAAAGGAATCCTACACCTCCGACCATACAACGCTTCAAAAGGTGCCATCCCAATACTAGAATGGTAACTGTTATTATAAGTGAACTCTATCAACGAAAGGTAGGTATCCCACGAACCTCCTCGCTCCAGAACACAAGCTCTCAACAAATCCTCCAACGACTGAATAGTCCTCTCTGACTGACCATCCGTCTGAGGGTGATACGCCGAACTCAATCTCAACTTAGAACCCAACTCCTTTTGCAAACTCTTCCAAAAATCAGACGTAAACCTCGGATCCCTATCCGAAACGACACATAGAGGAACACCATGCAGCTTTACAATCTCTCGGATATAAATCTCTGCCAACTTCGGTACTGGATATGTGATGTTAATAGGAACAAAATGAGCCGACTTCGTCAGCCTATCAACAATCACCCAAATCGCATCATGACCTCTTGCGGTATTAGGCAATCCCGTCACAAAGTCCATTGAAATACTATCCCATTTCCATTCTGGAACCTCTAACGGTTGCATCAACCCTGCAGGCTTCTGATGTTCCACTTTCGACTTCTGACAAGTTAAACATGCATACACAAACTGCGCTACATCACGCTTCATCCCTTCCCACCAAAACAAATTCTTCAAGTCCTGATACATCTTAATAGCTCCCGGATGAATACTCAACTTACTCCTATGACTCTCTTCAAGAATTGCTTTCTTCATCTCTGCGTCATCAGGAATACAAATTCTATTACGGAACCTCAACACACCTTGCGCATCCATCTTGAAATCATTATTCTCAGACTGATCGATTCCAACCATCGAATCCACCAGTTTAACATCCAACTTCTGAGCTTCTCTGATACTGTCGAAAAAGTCATTATTAATCTTTAACATTCCCAACCTGACATTCTGCGGTGTCACTTCACGGACCAAACTCATATCTCTGAACTGCTCAATTAATTCCAACTCCTTAACCATCATTGCTGACATGTGTAAGGTCTTTCGGCTTAACGCATCAGCCACGACATTAGCTTTTCCTGGATGATAATTCAATCCGAAATCATAATCCTTTAATAACTCCAACCACCGTCGTTGCCTCATATTCAATTCCTTCTGATCAAATAAATACTTCAAACTCTTATGGTCACTAAATACTTCAAATCTAGAACCATAAAGATAATGCCTCCAAATTTTCAGCACAAAAACAACCGCAGCAAGCTCTAAGTCATGCGTAGGATAATTCTTTTCATGAGTCCTCAACTGCCTCGACGCATAAGCAACTACCTTTCCATTCTGCATAAGCACACCTCCTAAACCCATCTTGGAAGCATCACAATACACCACAAAAGACTCTCCCGGATTGGGCAACGTCAAAATAGGAGACGTCGTCAATCTCTTCTTCAATTCGGTGAAACTCTCTTCACAACGAGTGTCCCATATAAAGGCTTTACCTTTGCAAGTCAGCTGAGTTAACGGAAGTGCTAACTTAGAAAAACCCTCGATGAACCTTCTATAATAACCAGCTAACCCCAAAAAGCGTCTAATCTCGGTAGCCGACTTCGGGGCTTCCCACTGCAACACAACATCTACTTTAGACGGATCCACCGCAATGCCACTACCTGAAATGACGTGACCAGGGAAACTCACTTCCTTCAACCAGAATTCACATTTAGACAGTTTTGCATATAACTTCTTCTCTTTCAGGACCTCCAATACTAATCTCAAATGCTCTGCATGCTCTTCTTCTGACTTAGAGTAGACATGAATGTCATCGATGAATACCACCACAAACTGATCCAAGTAAGTGTGGAAGATACCGTTCATGTATTCCATAAATACTCCCGGCGCGTTGGTAACACCAAAAGGCATCACCGAATATTCATAATGCCTGTAACGAGTTCTAAAGGCTGTCTTCTGAATATCCTCATCTTTCACTTTAATCTGATGGTAACCCGATCGCAAATCAATCTTACTAAACACTTGAGCACCCACCAGCTGATCCATCAAATCATCTATCCTTGGGAGTGGATACTTGTTCTTAACAGTTACCTTATTCAACTGTCTATAATCAACACAGAGCCTCATACTTCCATCTTTCTTCTTTACTAGCAACACAGGAGCTCCCCACGGTGACACACTTGGTCTCACAAACTTCTTTTCGAGCAAATCTTCCAGTTGCTTCTTCAATTCGGACAATTCAGATGCTGACATTGTAACGCCCCAAATATTTAATTAATTATTTAATTAATTTATTCGATAATTAGGTGTGAGAATTGTTGAAGTTGAGAATTATTAGTATAGTTGCTACGTAGACTTTTATTTAATTAATAGGTTAATTAAGTGGTACAAAAATAATAGAATAATAATATGCTAGTACATGTGGGCCTATTGTTAGGGTTAGGAGTAGTAAAATGAGAGGTGTTAAGGAAAGCCCATGATGTTAAGTCGAATTAAGCTAAGAAAAGCCCATAAGACTAAGTGAGATTATAAGAGGGGAAATTAGGTTAGGGTTTGCTCAGTTAGAAGAAAAACAAAAAGGTTTGAGAGAGAGCACTAGAGAAGGGCGCGACGGCCAAGAGGGAAAGAGAGAGAGGAACGGCGCAAGAGGAGAGGAATAGGGCAAGGAACTTCGAATCTTTCAAGGCTAAGGTAAGGGTGAGGTTCTAACTCTATAATAGGGTACATGAAGGGCTTTATGTGGGTTCTACGAATTTGCTTCTGTTTTTAGTTTAAAAACATGTGTATCTCTGAATTGGGTTGACGATGTGTTTGATTATTGAAATTTGATGAATGTTTGAGGCCAATTTTGTTGCTAAACTCATTGTTTGGGGTGATCTGGGTATAGGTTCGGTTATACAGTAATTGGGAACAATCTAGTGATCCAAAAATTATGTGGTTTACCTTTTCAGAAACTAGACTTAATGCTTGTTAATTTGGCACTAGTTTGGTTGCATTTGGAGTTGTATAGCTCGAGTTATAGGTGTCACAAGTTAGGTTAAAATTCTGGAAACAATCTGGATATAGGTTCGGTATTTCGTGTATAACGTTTTCGTTTGAACTCCTTTTTGAATGATTCTTGATTCATTGAAAACTACACTCAAGTTGTTTCGGGTTAGGCTCCAGTCCCATGTCATTTGACTGCGTTTTGATAATTCTAGAGGTGTTACAAGCTAGGTCATGGTGGCTGTCCTGTTTTCTGAACCTTGTTGCTTATTTACTGAAACTGTACGAATTGGACCATTATTTTGCAAAACAACAATTATGGTCAAGAACTATACATTCTTAGCTTTCCATAGAGGGGTCCTTTGCTAAGTTTCGATACCGTTTGATAGGTTAATTAATTCACCGAAGTAGAGGTATGTTTGATGGAAAATTGTCTGTTGTTGTTGCTGGGAGCCAAGTCTGGCTGCCCGTTGCCTGTGTTGCTGATGTTGCTGGGTGCCATGGGCGCCAAGGGCGCCAAGTCTGGCTGCCCGTTGCTTGTGTTGCTGATGTTGTTGGGTGCCATGTGCGCCAAGGGTGCCAAGTCTGGCTGCCCGTTGCTTGTGTTGCTGATGTTGCTGGGCGCCATGGGTGTCAAGGGAGCCATGTCTGGCTGCCCGTTGCTTGTGTTGCAGATGTTGCTGGGCGCCATGGGCGCCAAGGGCGCCAAGTCTGGCTGCCCGTTGCTTGTGTTGCTGATGTTGCTGGGCGCCTTGGGTGCCAAGGGTGCCATGTCTGGCTGCCTGTTGCTTGTGTTGCTGATGTTGCTGGGGGGCATGGGCGCCAAGGGCGCCAAGTCTGGCTGCCCGTTGCTTGTGTTGCTGATGTTGCTGGGCGCCATGGGCGCCAAGTCTGGCTGCCCGTTGCTTGTGTTGCTGATGTTGCTGGGCGCCATGGGCGCCAAGGGTGCCAAGTCTGGCTGTCCGTTGCTTGTGTTGCTGGGCGCCATGGGCGCCAAGGGCGCCAAGTCTGGCTGCCCGTTGCTTGTGTTGCTGATGTTGCTGGGCGCCATGTGTGGCTTCCCGTTGCTGGGCGCCATGGGCGCCCTTGGCGCCAAGTCTGGCTGCCCGTTGCTTGTGTTGCTGGGCGCCAAGGGCGCCAAGTCTGGCTGCCCGTTGCTTGTGTTGTTGATGTTGCTGGGCACCATGGGCGCCAAGGGCGCCAAGTCTGGCTGCCCGTTGCTTGTGTTGCTGATGTTGCTGGGCGCCATGGGTGCCAAGGGCGCCAAGTCTGGCTGCCCGTTGCTTGTGTTGCTAATGTTGCTAGGCGCCATGGGCGCCAAGTCTGGCTGCCCGTTGCTTGTATTGCTTATGTTGCTGGGCGCCATGTGTGGCTGCCTGTTGCCTGTTGTCTGTTGATTGCTGGGCGCACTGGGCGCCATGTCTGGCTGCCTGTTGCCTGTTGTCTGTTGGTTGCTGGGTGCACTGGGCCCCATGGGCGCCATGTCTGGCTGCCTGTTGCTGGTTGTATGTCGGTTGCTGGGCGCACTGGGCGCCATGGGTGCCATGTCTGGCTGCCTGTTGCTGGTTGTCTGTTGTTCCCTGGGCGCACTGGGCGCCATGTGTGGCTGCCTGTTGCTTGTTGTCTGCTGGTTGCTGGGCGCACTGGGTGCCATGGGCGCCATGTGTGGCTGCCTCGTTCGTTTGCTGGGCGCATTAGACGCCGTCTTGTGGGTTGTTGGGCGTTTTAGGCGCATTAGGCCCACGGCTGGCTAATTGTTGGTTAAGTCGTTGAATTGTTAATTGTTAATTGTTGAGTTGCTAACTGTTGGTTGAGTTGTGAAACTGTTAACTTGTTAAGTTGCTAAATTGTTGGCTCAGTTGTTGATTTGTTGATGATGTTGCACCTAGTTGTGATCACCATTGAGTGAAGTTGGCGACGTGTATCTGGTTGGATTGCCTCTATTTATTGGCAAGATATTATGTTGTAGGCCTATGGCCAACGTTGAATTCCGCTGTTGTTGTGTTGCTAGGTAATCATTGTTGATTGTTTGTGCATTCACATCGCGTCGCATACATAGCATTTTCATGTTGGAGCTATGCTCAAAACACGATGGCCTAGACTGGCAAAGTGACGTGAAGGCTTATGCCTTGTTGATGCCTCTATTTACTGGCAGATTTTTAAGACGACGACGGGAGTTCTGTAACACCCCGGTATTTCTAACATGTAGAGAGACCGAAGGAGCACAGATGCGGAAGTTCAGAGGACACAGTTCCTGTTTAAGTATTGGACATACAAACTTTTTCCGAAATAAAAACATAATTGGAATAACATTACTTCATAAATAGAAGTTTATCGGTTCCACACCGAATGGATTACAATATCCAAGTCCAAATACCAAACAGAAACATAAAACGGTTCATATAACTCATAATCAATACAAGTTTATGCAACCATTAAGACAACAAAAGAACAAAGGATCCAACGCCTAAGTCTTCAGCACCTCCGAGAGTATACCAACTACTCGTGCACAATAGTCTTCCTTTTACCCTGCTTCTCTGAAAAACAAAAAATATGGATTGGGTGAGATAACACTATCTCAGTGAGTCCTACCGTGCCCCCTCACTGACACTCGGTTCAATTCATTAAACCGTTACAACAAAAACTGACATAACAATGTCTTATTATTAATCGAATTACCGACCGCACAACAACTGCTAATCCCGGCAAATTCGTGAAGAGAACTTAACATGATCCGGCCGCACAACAATCTGCTAATCCCGGTAAACACGTGTTTAGACTTAGCACAAACCGGCCGCACAACAACTGCTAATCCCGGTAACCCACGAATTGACCACGCCAAGACGTATACAGGGCCTAGGGTGAGGGCTCATGACTTCCCTTTCTAGTATGCTACTTGTCGGGTCGTCACCCAACGCAATACATATGACAATATGCATCAAATTCGCGAGAGTTAGATAATTTTATATCTTTTCGATCACCAAATGGATCAATTTCATAACAGTTGGATAAACAATATCCTTATCGATCTATAACCCGTTTTGAGGAATTCATAATTTAGACCTCCGGCATTATAATCATTTTCATTTAACATATATAAACATATATATTCAATCAGTTCATAGGTTGGTGTACCCACTCGTATCCTAGGGTTTCGGTTTTTCAATTAAATATGCTTTCGAAGCTCTTTCCAAAAACATAAGTTGAACAAGTTCGAAATACGGTTTTCAATAAGGCAACTTCATTTTAAATGATTGAGAAAGAGATTAGAAAAGGTTTGGGATCAAACGGAGCGACAAAACGAGAAAACGGAAGTCGGTAACAGGACCTCACGCACGACCCGTGCCCAGGGGCGCACGACCCGTGCATGGTGCACTACTCAGAACCCATCTACCAGAAAGAAACGCACGATCCGTGCCCAGGGGCGCACGACCCGTGCGTCCCGTTCGGTTTCCAATTCTTCCAACCCGAAGCAGGCGAACGATCCGTGCGACCTGTGTCTGTTACCAAAATTTCACGTATTCCTCAATTTCGCTCTCCGTTCTCGTCCAATTCGATTTCTAATTTCAATCACCTGAAATCCAGAAAATTTCCAACTATTCCAGAATATATATAAGTTGTTTCATTTCAATGATTCATTAAAAATTCTCAATAAACCGTAAAATACCATTTTGACTCAAAAATCGCTTTTCGGTTCTAAGTCTTTCGAAAACGGGATTGTTGCCTTATTATTTGAAACCACAAGTTTTCAGAATACACGAAATGTCCCTAATCCGTGAGTAAAACTCACCGGTGAGTAGAAATTCCGAGAATGGAGCCGGAGTATGTAGGTGTTGATCCGAATCACACGAACGCTCCCCGCTAGTACCCGAACCGCTTCCAAGACAGCCACTCTCTTCTGTCCAATCTCGAACCCAGCTGCACCACTACTCAAATCCTCCTTTCAATCAACCATGCAAGTCTGAAATCTCCTTCTTAGAAGCTTCCACTGAACATGCAAGACAGCTATTGCTCAAAACTCCATCTTCTTCCTCACTTGGAGCTTTGATATGCGAAAATGGCAAAGAGGGATATAGGGAGAATCAGGCTTTGCAACTTGGCTCATTAGAAAGGAATTGGAAAATGGAGTAGGAATGTTGAAGAAGGACTTACATGCAAGAAGAAAATCTGAGCTTCCTCTCCTCTTCTCCTCCACTTGCGCCCTCTCTCCTTCCTTTCTCAACTTCTTTCTTTCTTCTGAAATTTCAGAATTGAATGAATGAGGGTGGTGTGGCTGAGTGGCTTCAAAGTTGAAGTATTTATATGAGGGGTGCGAAATTACCATTTTGCCCTTCAGCTTAAATACATTAATTAATCATGACTAAGCCATAATTAATTAATAAATAGAGTTTCTTTGGACTTTTTCCTCAACTATAAATCCCCGAGACACGACCAATTATTCCCACAAATAATTAATCGGTCCCAGGCCTCTTAGTACGAGTCTTTAAAAATTCGGGATGTTACAAGTTCTGCTCCAATGGTACCCCATGCACGTGCATAGTATTGAGTCGCATTCATATTTTTTTCGGGATGTTACAAATAATTAATCGGTCCCAGGCCTCTTAGTACGAGTCTTTAAAAATTCGGGATGTTACAAGTTCTGCTCCAATGGTACCCCATGCACGTGCATAGTATTGAGTCGCATTCATAGTATTGAGTCGCATTCATATTTTATGTTCCTACTTTACGTGCATAGTATTGAGTCGCATTCATATTGCATACTTGAGTGACTATGTTGATGACTTGTGATTGATTGAAGTTGTTGATGACGGTGAAGTGGTGAACTTATGTCTTCTGATTCTAACATACTGCTTTTCATAAGTTCTATTATATGGTTGGATATCTCACCCCTTCTGTTTGAATGTTACCCTCCTGTTGGTAACGTGCAGGTAATCACGAATGAAGGCTGCTTACCTTCGTTTGATCGGGCCGGTGTCGTCGCTCTGATACGTAGCACTCGGGGGGGATGACCGCTTATTTTTCTATTACTTATGTCGTTTTATTTGTTGGATTTCAAGTTTATTGCTGTTATGAACCTTGCTTAGATGCCACGGTTAATTAAGTTGAACCTTTCGAATTTCCGCTGCGTAGTAAATGAAATTTGACTTGTTTTGAAAAGTGAAAACGTTGTGTGTCGGTTCATCCAAGTTAGGGTGTTATGTATCCGCTTTTCAGAAATGACCTTATTATGTTTGTTCATGGTTTTAAGTCGAAAAATGTAGCATCCGTTTGTTTGTGAAAACTCTGATTTTACTATATTTTACCGGGTAGAAATGGGTGTTACAGACATCCTGTACGGTGCCATAGAAACAGGCCTGGTACCAGGTGCAAGATCAATAGCGAATTCCACTTCTCTCTCTGGCGGCACACCTGGAATCTCATCAGGGAAGACTTCAGGAAATTCACACACTACCTGCAGCTCCTCAATTACGGCTCGGTTCTCGACAGACATTGATGCCATTAGCGAGAATAACTGGACTTCCTCCTGCATCAACTTCCGCAACTGTCTAGCAGACAACAAACCAGCTTCCTCCTCTTCAGGGGTAGAAAAACTCACAGACTTACTATGACAATTAATATGAACGTGGTTATACTCTAACCAGGTTCATACCTAAGATCACATCCAATCCGCTTAACGACAAACAAATCAAATCAACAACAAAGTCTCTGTCGAAAATTGACAAAGGACATTGAGAACACACAAGAGAAGTAGTCACCGACCCCTTAGCTGGAGTGTCGACGACCATCTCTCCATTCATAGAAGACAACGCAAGACCCAATCTTTCAACACAATCAGCAGCAATAAAACAATGAGTGGCACCGGTATCAACAATAGAAGTTAGAGGAATATTATTAATGAAGCATGTACCTCTAATAAGTCCATCTTCTTCAGAAGTCTCTGTCCCTGCCAAAGCGAACACTTTTCCACTGGCTGGCTCTTTCTTCGGTTTCTGACACTGACTACTAATGTGTCCTCCTTCGCCACAGTTGAAGCAAATCATCTCCTTATGCTCGCACCCAGATATTTCATGCCCTGTTTTACCACAACGGAAACACCTCTTCGTCTCAGCTTTGCACGCGTTACTCTTATGACCAGCTTTGCCACATTTGAAGCACACAATACCAGCCGGAGCATCTCCCCCACTAGTTCTCTTACCATCAACGACTTTCGGTTTACCTTTACCAGCAGGAGCATCATACGGCTTACCACGATTCGGATGCTTGCTCCTCTTCTCATTAATAATCTTATAATGAGCATTGTTATCCTCTTCATAGATCCTGCAGCTATCAATCAAATCAGAGAAGACACGGATTTTCTGGTACCCAATTTCCTTCTTGATCTCTGGCCGCAACCCGTTCTCAAACTTGATGCACTTCGAGAACTCGGCAGTTGCTTCACTATAGTGCGGATAGAACTTGGCTAACTCCACAAACTTAGCAGCATACTCAGTAACTGACAGGTTTCCCTGCTTCAGCTCAAGGAATTCAATTTCCTTCTTACCCCGAACATCCTCAGGGTAATACTTCCTCATAAATTCCCTACGGAACACAACCCAAGTGATCTCTTCACCTGCAGCTACCAATCTTTGACTAGTCTCTAGCCACCAGTCATCAGCCTCTTTTGCCAACATATGAGTACCATAACGAACCTTCTGCGCTGGAGTGCAGTCCATCACACGGAAGATTCTCTCCATCTCCTTCAGCCAAGCCAACGCTCCATCAGGATTATACTTGCCTTTGAAAGTAGGCGGATTCTCCCTTTGAAAGGTCGCCAAACTACGAGACCCAGCATTTTCACCAACGTTCTGCTGACCCTCCACGGCCTGAGCCATAGCCGCCAAAGCAGCAGCGATAGCAGCATCATTCCTTCCAGCCATCTTAACTTATCACTACAACACAAACAATAGTTAGAACCAAATGACAATACTCGATCGTCAATTGACACAATAACTGGACAACTTGGCCGGACAGACCGAAACAACTTTGATACCACTATGTAACACCGCATTCTACCCGGTAAAATAATACGAAAATCAGAGTTTATAAAAAAATTGTCCAACAAACAATGGAGTGCCACACTTGCTTCCTAAAAACAACAAATAGATTAATTCGCCTGTGAAAACAGATACATAACACTCTACTTTTTGGATGAACCAATAAACAACCTTTTAGTCTTCAAAAATAAGTCACTTCATTACTACGCAGCGGATTCGCAACAAAACTCAGTTCAAAATAATCGTGGCGTCTTTAACCAACTTAAGACAGCTCAAAAACAACAAAATAACGACTTAAGTTCCAACAACAAAATAACATAGCAAAACAATCATAATGAAAACATGTGTTCATTCCCCCCGAGTGTTACGTATCAGAGCGACGACACCGACTCGATCAAACGAAGGTAAGCAGCCTTCATTCGTGATTACCTGCACGTTACCAACGAAAGGGTAACATTCAAACAGAAGGGGTGAGATATCAAACCATATAATAGGACATATGAAAAACAGTATATTAGAATCAGGGGATCTAAATTCACCACTTCACAGCCAACAAACAACTTTGATCAATCACAAGTCATCAACATAATCATTTAAGGATGCAACATGAATACGACTCGATACTATGCATATGCATGTGGTACCATCGGAGCAGAACTCCCAACGTAAAAATCTGCCAATAAATAGAGGCATCAACAACATAATCTTTCAACATAATTTGCCAATCCAGGCCAACGTGTAATGCCATGCATGCGACGCGATGATGAATACTCAGGCAGTCAATAACAATAGCTACGTAACAGCACAACAACAACGGGATCTCAACGTTGGCCATAGGCCTACAACATAACACCTGTCAATAAATAGAGGCAATACAACTAGGTGCAACATTATCAACAATTCAACAACGGAGTCAACAATTTAGCAACTTAACAATTTTAACAGTGTAACAACTCAACCAACGGTTAACAACTTTCACAATCAACGATTAATAATTTAACGACTTAACCAACAATTAGCCAACCGTGGGCCTAAATATATATTCAACATCAACAAATCGTTTCAAGCAACAACCATAGAATTCACACTTGGGCAGCCACATTTGGCGCCCTTGGCGCCCACTGCGCCCAGCAACAACACAGGGCAGCCACACTTGGCGCCCTTGGCGTCCACTGCGCCCAGAACAACAACAGGGCAGCCACACTTGGCGCCCTTGGCGCCCAAGGCGCCCAGCAACAGAACAGGGCAGCCAACATGGCGCCCATGGCGCCCACTGCGCCCAGAACAACAACAGGGCAGCCACACTTGGCGCCCATGGCGCCCAGTGCGCCAGAAACATCAGCAACAGGGCAGCCAGACTTGGCGCCCATGGCTCCCAGTGTGCCAGCAACATCAGCAACATGGCAGCCAGACTTGGCGCCCATGGCGCCCAGTGCGCCAGCAACATCAGCAACAGGGCAGCCAGACTTGGCGCCCATGGCACCCAGTGCGCCAGAACGGAAACAACATCAAAACGGCGCCCATGGCGGCCAGTGCACCAGCGCCCAGCAACCAAACGGGCGGCCACCTACGGCGCCCTTGGTGCCCAGCGCACCAGCGCCCAGCAACAACCACAATCGGCGCCCAGTGTAACAGCCCAGGTCCAACGCATTGGCCACCCCGGCACTATTACATCACGGTCTTTTCTACCCCCCTTGTAGAATTTTTGCCTTCCGTGGGAATCGAACCTTGCACCTGAGGCATAAGTGCAAGTTAAACACACCTCCCACTACCAATTGAGCGCAACGCATTGGCCACCCCAGCACTATTACATCATGGTCTTCTACAAGAGGGGTAGAGAAGACCGTGAGGTAATAGTGCCTCAGGTGCAAGGTTCGATTCCCACGGAAGGCAAAAATTCTACAAGAGGGGTAGAGAAGACCGTGAGGTAATAGTGCCGGGGTGGCCAATGCGTTGGACCTGGGCTGTTACACCCAGGACCAAATTTTCGCATCATTGTTCAAAAACCCTAAACCGAATTCATCATCAACATAAATATTTCAAGCATCAACAGATCAATTCAAGCATCAACAATAGGTTTCAAGGATTAATCAAACACCTAGGGTTCCTTATCTTCCTACATAAAGCCCTTCATATACCCGATTATAGAGTTAGAACCCCACCCTTACCTTGGATTGAAGTTGAAACTCTCCTTGGTCCTTGCCCTAGCTCTCTTCGCCGCTCCCTCTCTATGGCTCTCTCTCAATCCTTATTTTTTTCTTCTAAATGAGCAAACCCTAAAATAACACCTATTTATAATTTATTTAGTCTTATGGGCTTTCTCATACACTTATGCGACTTTAGCTTCATGGGCCTTCTTTACACCCCTTATTTTACTACTCCTAACACCAACAATAGGCCCACATACGAAAATATATTTTTACTCTAATATTTTCCTATCACTTAATTTCTTAAATAATTCAATTAAATAATTAATTAAATATTCGGGCGTTACATAAGACGCCATATGGGGTAATGTTAGGTTTAGACTACTCCGATGAATCCTCAAATAGGGAGCAACTTTGAAGACTCTGACTCCATTGTGGCAGTCGAGTGGCTTCCGCGAATTAGTTTAATAGGGACGTTTGTGGCATCAGGATATGGCCAGAGTCAGCATATAGTATTGACACATAATAAGGATAAGAAATAAGATATTAATACATAATAAGGATAAGAAATAATTTGATGTGCTTGTAACATGTTTAAATTAAGCTTTACCTTATCTGCCCAATTTTCTGACTTATACATGTATCTTAGCCCAACGTGTTTTTCTTTTGTATATTTGTTGTATCGTTTAGACCCATTTGAGGAGCCGCTTGCAGCAGGATATTCTCTTCCTTCCACGATGGACGTTGATAGCACCGAGGATGCCGGTGTAGTATGATGGAGTAGTCAGGTGCCTCATTGAGAGAACCTGAGTTCTGTTTAGCCCGTGTGTCAGTCTTTTGAATCTCGTTTAAGTCATTTGGCTGACCTTGTTTTATGTTCCTACTTTCCGCTATTTTGTAAAACTTTGATATATGCATGAGTGGCGTTAGTATTGCCACATGTTTTGTAAAACTTATTAACAACTATGTTTATATATACATACATACATACATACATACATACATACATACATACATACATACATACATACATACATACATACATACATACATACATACATACATACATACATACATACATACATATATATATATATATATATATATATATATATATATATATATATCTGTGTGTGTGTGTGTGATGTATGTTTAGTCATATATGTCTTAAGTTTTAAATTTATCCATTTTTTTTAGAATAAGAATTTAAGTGTCAAGGGTTACTATGATGAGGACAAGGGTCGTCTCATTTAATGGTATCATCGGACTGTGAGTTAGGGTCACACTGACTGAGTCGATTTAGATCCATATCGGATACTTACCATGTATGGTAATGTGTAGAGTGTCTAACTGAGCCTTTAATTGGGCTATTCTCTATTTGCGTCATTCGTAAGATATATTCACATTAAGTGATATTTCTTATGTCTTATGGGTGTTGGATCATTCTTTTCAAGGTGATTTATGATTCCTAATAAGAAACCTCAAAATAGGAGTGGACTCTACACTAGACCAGCACATCAGACTACTGGAGTTAGAGTAGGAGGTGGTGATAGTAAGTTAGCCTTGAAGTGTTACTGTTGCGGAGGAACCCATTTGGCTAGGGCTTGTCCTCATAAGGTTCAGAGATTATGTTTTTAGTGTGGCAAGGATGGTCGCATGTCTAGGGATTGTTCAAAGCGACACAAACAAGAAGAGAGCCCAATTGAAGTAGGATGTGGAACTGAACCAATAGGTGGTCGTGGTGCAACTGCAGGTAGAGGTGCCAGTGGTGGACAGAGAGCATTAAGTGTAGGAGCATCAGTCACCAGACCCAGAATTTCGGATTATGTCTCTATTATGTGGGGTGCTGAAGTTTCACAATCAACAGATCTAGTGCAAGGTATGTAGGCAGGTTTAGATAGTCTCCTATCTTTGTTGTTTGATTTAGAAGTTACACATTTTTCTATAGATCTTCATATATGTGTGGATCAGTGGTGTTGACCTTGTCTGAATTTCAACGTCAACTTGTAGATACTATTTCTATCAACAAACCACTGCCACATACTCTGATTTATATGTTTAGGGATCATAGAAAGTAGACAGTTCCTTGTAGATCTTGAAATCTTACCTTTATAGTACATAGATGTTATTTTGTAGCTGGATTTCCATCTGAGGGAGAGGTAGAATTCACCATAGGTTTAAGGGAATTAGCCTTATATCCATAGTATCTTATAGGCATGATCTTAGTAGAATGAAATAGTATAAGACCATGAAGATCTCTTGTGTTTGGTTCATCTAGGATTTGAACGGATTATAGGAAATTGAATATAGTGATCATTAAGAGTACATATCCTTTGCCTAAGATAGATGATTTGATAGATTGATTGAAGGAAGTAATTGTTTTTTGGGTAAAATATGTTTTTAGTCCCTACAAAATCGGCTCCTTCTAAGTTTAGTCCCTACATTAACGAAATAGGCGTTTTGATCCTCATCTTATTTTTCCGTTTTCAATTTTAGTCCCTCATGACTTTTAATAGCGCTTCAAAACTTTTAATAGCGCTTATAAAAGGCCAAAAAAGTGCTATTAAAAGTTTTGAAGCGCTATTAAAAGTCATGAGGGACTAAAATTGAAAACGGCAAAATAAGATGAGGACCAAAACGCCTATTTCGTTAATGTAGGGACTAAACTTAGAAGGAGCCGATTTTGTAGGGACTAAAAACATATTTAACCCTTGTTTTTTTTAAGATTGACTTAAAGTTAGAGTGTTTTCAGATGAGAACCAAGAAGGAAGATATATGAGTCTGCCTTTAGATCTAAGTATGGATCTTATGATTTATTAGTTATTTTGTGTTTGACCAATATTCCTACAGTATTTATGGATTACACAAATCGAACTTTTCGACCCTTAGATAAATTTTTGAGGTATTTATATAAGATATTCTGATAAGTTTCATCATTAGGGAAGAGCATGACAACACAACATTGAACGGTACTCTAAGTTTTAAAGTAATAACAGATGAGTACTAACTTTTCTCAAGGTGACCTTTGATTAGAAGAAGTGGTTTACAGAAGTATGGTTGTGAACTCATCTAAGGTTGACCCCATAGTCAGACAGAAGCAATTTAAGAATGAGAGTAAGATTAGAAGTTTTCCCAAGATTAGCTAGATACCATATGAGATTAATTTATAAAAGTTAGCCTTGCCTATAACCCACTTAGCTAAGAAATATACATCTTATGTGTGATCAGACAAATGTGAAAAGAAATTTCAGGAATCAAAGGGAAGATTGACCACTTCCCCCGTGTTAGCATTACCTAAACTCTTAGGAGATATTAGAGTATATTAAGATGATTTCTTTTAGGATTTAAGTTATATTTTGGAATGTGAATGAGGACCTCATGATCTATGTTCTAGACAGTTGAGAATTCATTAATGGAAGAATCCTTCTCATGGCTTAGAAATAGTTGCCAATAGTTTATAGTGCTAAGTTCAGCTTGTTTAAAGATTACAAGAGTCTTAGATACCTATTGGTAAAAAGGAATTGAACATTTGAGAGATCAAGGAGATTTCTTAATGGTTGTGATTTTGGTTTGCTATGGCATCTTAAAGAGATAAATGTTATTATGGATCTTGATCTAATATAGGTGTACAATGATAGACTACATACAAGAAAATTGCGGATTTTTCCGGCAGAAAAAATCCGTTGGAAAATCCCAACGAAAATCATCTGCAGGTCACGTTTACCGGTGGATTTTTCGCCGGTAATTTCCGCCAGAAAATACCGGCGAAAAATCAGCCTGAAATCACCCAAAAATCCGCCGGAAACCGATTTCAAAAGGCGCCGGTGATACTAAAAATCCGCCAGAAAATCCGTCGAAATCACCCATAAATCTGCCGGTAATTTTTAAAAAAACCGCTAGTAATTTTTAACAATCCGCCGGTAATTTTTGAAAATCCGCTGGTAATTTACTTTTTTAAAAAAAAAAAGTGCTAAATCCGCCGGAAATTTTATAAAGTCCGCCGGTAATTTAATTATTTTTTTCAAAACAGGTTTTTTTTTTAATTCGTTTATTTAAAATATTAATATTATTTAATTATTTTGATTTTTTTAAAAATAGATTTTTGAATTGGTTTTTTTAATTAAAAAAATACGATTAATTTTATAATATTTATATTTATATTTATATTTATTATTTAAATATTCACTAATTAAACGAGAATTGAATAATGTTTCAATATGATTAAATTTTTATAATATCCATTACAAAATATAAATTGAAATATCAAACAAATGCAAATTAAAATATCTAACAAAACGACTAAAACTGCTAGTCATAGTAGCTTCTGGCGTTGTTGTTGGAGTCCACTTCAAACCATATACTAAAATCCTCGTTGGGTTCTGTGTTGGGTTGCTGCTGGAGCTGCTGCTGAGGGTGCTGCTGGAGCTGCTGCTGGGGCTGCTGCTGGGGTTGAGAGTTGAAACTAGAGTACGGCTGACCATATGGGCTATGGAAGGAAGACTGGAAGACACCACCAGAGTACGGCTGAAAAGCACCGCCGTAAGGCTACTGCATCTGGTACGGTGGATAAAATGATGATGATGATGGCATAGATGGCCTCGATTGTTGAGACATACTATCCATTATGTTTGTTCGTGTTTGTTCTGTCGCTCGTACATCTCACGATGTTCATCGCTTAATTTCTACGTCAATAGCCGAACATCGTTTAATTCTGAAGGAGTAGAGACATGAGAGCGACCAATACTCCTTTCTGAAGAAGATGATGGCTTCAGATTCGGAATAATGGAATCTTGGAAAGCAGACGAGCCCATACGACCAGCTCCTACTAAACAACCACTTTTTGATGGACCAACAAATTGCTGCCAAGCATGTAAAGCCCCTCGACTCTCCTCAGCGGGATCAATCTCAGTGCTGCACTACTCTGCTGAGTTTCACGGTACTCGGTCTGCCAATCAGAGAAAGTTTCCTGAAAGTAACAACCAAGAAACGAATAACTATTAGTATGTAATATATAATATAATATAATATAATAAAAACAATATATAAATAATAAACGTTATTTACTTGAATATTCCTCGACCGGTCATCAAGATACTCCCTCGTCGCCTCTCGCACATGAAGGTGGCAGTTTAACTTAGGCAAAGTGACTTTCCAACCATATATGACCTTCTTTATACATAGTTATTATTTAATATTATTATTTAATTAAATACGTATGTATAATATAAATTTAATCAATTAATAAATTTACCAAGCGTCTGAGATGTTCAGCAGCATTGATAGAACCAGCTGTGTTTATGCAACCACCTTTCTCAGAAGCACGGTTCTTCTTGGCTTTCTCACATTTGCCTTTATAGCCAGGGTGGTTCCATTTCAGTTTGAGCTCATGCCAATCAGAATCATCGATCCACGTGGGCTGCTTATCCTTATTACGCACATCCCGGAGCATTTCAGAAAAACGGTGAGAAGCTCTTGAATGGAATGTTTTCTCAACTTCCTTCGACTCCTCTGGGAGCCAAGCCATTTTTTCCTATTTAAACAAATTTAATTAACTTGTTAGTAAAAACAAATTAATCAATTCAACAAAATAAAAAAAATTGAAAATTAAGTAATTCGTAAAACAACTTAATCTGAAAGCATTCCACATCGTCTTTTTGGACTTCGGATTTTTTCTAATCTCCGTCCAATTCACCCAGGATTTAGTGTAATTCTCCTTGATGATATTTGTGATTGTGCTGGATACAGTCCTCTAAGGAATAATCCTGTACATAAAAAAGATAAATTTTTATATATTAATTTATATTTAAAATTTTAATAAATCAAGCAAATATCATTAATAAATACTTACTGCTGGCCGACAACCTTCACTATGATACGATCGTCAGACGTAACCTCGATCACCTCATTATTAATGTTATACGTACATATCCCATTTGAATCTGCCGGGGGTATGTCAGTACCGGGTGGAGGCACAAATGGCTGACTCACCTGCGACGGTCCACTGCCATACCAGGTGGAAGCACAAATGGGCCACTAACAACGACATGAGTTAGACGACGACGACACCAGCGTAAAGAAGTAGAAGTCTTCCTCCCAGTATCAATCGGTGGTATAGGTGAGTCATGAGGTGGGTCATGATCAGATCCTGATCCCGATGCCATGACTGTATCTATCTATATATATATATATATATATATATATATATATATATATATATATATATATATATATATAATATAATGAATAACATAAAAGATGAATAACATACATGAATCAAGTCTGATAAATATAAATATTATTTCATAACAACAGATTAATTAATTACAAATAAGATCATCTAATTAAATAGAATCCCAATCTTTCTCGAAATCACCATCATCATCAGATGAGTGAATTCCTGATACACCGACGTGATCTGCTGCATCCTCATCTGTATCTTCTTCTTCATTAATTTTATCACCCGTGTTTGGCTCATCACATAAACGAGTAATGGGTTCAACTTCAATCACTTCATTTACATTGGACATTTCATCCATTTGATATGGCACATCTTCCATTGTGTCATCATTTGTCTCAATGCGACCTCTTGGTTTTGTTTTAGTTGCGACACACCAACCACGCCGATCAGTCCGTGTTGATGGATAAGAGACATAATAGACTTGTCTCACATTTTGTGCAATGACGAATGGATCATACAGTCGATATCTACTATTCATTTTAATGTCCACTGTATTTGACTTTGGATTAAACTTTGTTCCTCGAGCGGACGGATCAAACCAATTACAATAAAAAACCACTACCTTTTGATTATAATCTAGATAAGGGTACGCAAGTTCATATATTTGTTCAAACACACCATAGAAATCATCTTCGCCTCTCCCAGTGACACCCTGCATGCAAACTCCACTATTGACAGTTTCTCTGCCCTCTGTCCATTCCTTAGTGTGAAATTTGTATCCATTGACAAAGTATGTGTATCATTCTTTAACACATCTTCGAGGACCGTCAGATAAGTTCCTCAAGTGTTGGTTGGTAGGAGTTGGCGGGAGGGAATAAACACGTTGCCTAAACCACATTGGAAAATGCACATGAATATGAGCAAAAGATTGTTCTTCACTTACTTCCTCTGATGACAAGAACTCCCTAATAAGAAATTATTAATTGTTACACAAGTATGTACTTTATTAACTAATTGAGATATCTAGGTTGAGAAATACATACTCAATGAATGGTTGGACCTCAATACAGTTTATCAAGACATGAACATGGGCTGAATTTAACTCTTCTTCTGTTAGCCAGTGAATTGACTCCTTTTCAGACTGACGGCCAGGTAGACAAAAGACAGACAAAGCTAAATGATGTCTTGGACATTCAATTTCCATTTCATTTCGACTACTTCTAGGAGCAAATTCATTCTTGAAATAATAAGAACAAAAAATGGGTTGTTTCACGGTGTAAGTAAGAAGAACATATCGATCCTTCAACTCTAGCTTTATTTTTAACAGATTTTTTGAATCACCCATGAACCTAGAAAATGATATGTTAATAATCATCTAATCTAGTTTATATGTATATTAAATTCTAACATATATTAAATGACCTTTCAAATGGATACATCCATCTGTATTGAACAAGTCCGCCAAGTTTAGCTTCATATGCGAGATGAACAGGAAGGTGCTCCATACAATCAAAGAAACCAGGAAGAAATATTCTCTCCAACTTGCATAAGATAAGTGGGATGTCTTGTTCCAATTTTGCAAGATCATCCACTTTTAACGTTGGAGAACACAAATTCTTAAAGTATTGACTTATTTCAATGAGCGGATTCAAAACGTGTGATGGCAATGAACTAAAGGCAATAGGAAGTAAGCACTCCATGAATACATGACAATCATGGCTCTTCATCCCATGTAACCTCCCATTATCCACATCCACACATCTTGCTAAATTGGAAGAGTAACCGTCTGACATTTTCAACTAAAAATCCATCGATAAACTGATTTCGCTTGCTCCATAGATAAATTATAATTGGCTTTGGGTTTCAATGTCCTACCGTAAGCTTGCTCAACCAACAACAAATCCTTTCACCTGCAGTAATGATCCACGTCCTTCTTAGCCTTCTCATTGTCTTTCGTTTTACCTTTCACGTTCATAACAGTGTTAAATATGTTATCAAAGAAATTCTTTTCAATATCCATTACATTGAGATTGTGTCTCAATATATTATCTTTCCAATATGGAAGTTCCCAAAAAATACTTTTTTTTGTCCGATTATGCCCATAGTCCATAACCATCTGGACGAGAAACAACACCCACAACGACTTCCATAGGAGGGATATCCTTGACACTGTTCCAAATTTCTTCTGGTGTCAACCTACGAGGAGGTTTAGCTGTTTCAACATTCCCCTTGATGAATGCATATTTTTGCTTTCTAAATGGATGATCACTAGGTAAAAACCTACGGTGCGAGTCAAACCATGAGGTTTTTTCCTCCATATTTAAAAGTAAAAGCCTTTGTGTCAACCATGCAAATCGGACACGCCATCGTACCATGTGTCCCCCATGCAGATAACATTCCATACGCAGGAAAGTCATTAATGGTTGTTGCGTTAAAAACACACTTAGAGCAAGTGTACTCTTTCGTAGAAGTAGTATAAAAGATTATCGTCTCCACAGGGATTAATTAACTAGTACTAAACTAATCAAGATTATTTATTGTTTAGGCGAACAAATAATTTGATGGTTATAGAAACTAAAATAAAAAGAAATAAATAGCAAGAATTAAAATACAAAATATAATTAATTGAGAGAGGAGGTCTAGGGTCACGGTTTCACTTGCAAGCTTCAATTCCGCTATGTCTAACTCTACCTGAATTCCTTTATTTTATTTAATTACCAATCCCTTTACTAAAACTATTAATCCGTTTGGTCATTCGCGATTAATATTCTTTTTCCTAAATTAACCCTTGTTTGGTCATGCAAGAATTTAAATTCAAGAAAAGTCATAAAGAACATGAAAATAGAAATTAGAGTCATGAATTACAGAGATAAAAATAACCCGAAAACTAGAGAAATTCTTATTGAGTCTTCAGTCTCTTTTCTCTGCTCCAAAGCTCCCTCTCAGTGTCAAGAACAGTACCCAATTGCTCAATCTCTCTCCTCCGCGGTGCCGTCAGTGTGCATTTCCTTCTATGTGTGTGGTGTACCGCCCTCTGTATTCATGTGCAGCTTGCTCTTTATACAATTTTAATTAATGCGTTCCTTTCTTTCTTATTGCTCAAGCTAGGGTAGAGTGCATGTGCATAAGGCAATTATGGATCTGATCTTTATTTTCCAAACAGGCCGTGGCCTTGTTTTTAGTTTATATCACAATTCTTTGTCAAATGTTGTGACCATCATTCATTCCTTCTCCCTTTGACTTCTTTCTTTATTTATATATATATAATATTTTCTTTTCTGCACAATATAGAGTAAATTGAGTCAGTAATTTCAACAATTAATAATAATTGCTCTAAAAGGAACTCAAAAATATCTCTAAAAAATGCACATAATTGGAGTTTATCAATTGTCCACATCAATGCCGCCATCATCATGAAATTTTGTCTACGTGCTGCATCATAAATTAAAACACCATTCCACAACCTTTTTAGGTCATCAATCAAAGGTTGCAAATATATGTCAATACCAGTTGTTGGATTAGTTGGCTCTGGTATTATAGCATTTAAAAACATGTAGGGTTTAGACATATACATTTCAGGAGGAAGGTTGTATGGGATAACAATAACTAGCCAACATGAATACGGTGTTGCTGACGCTTGAATATATGGTGTGAAACCATCAGAGCCTAAACCAAGCCGAACTTTGTGTGGATCATTGGCAAAATCTGGATGAACACGATCAAAATGCTTCCAAGCTTCACCATCAGATGGATGACGTAATTCATCAGAATTATTTCTATTTTCATAGTGCCACGTCATTTTACCCGCAGTTTCCATTGAAGTAAACATCCTCTTCAGCCTTGATATAATCGGCAGATAGAACATTGCTTTCCTTGGAACTTGTTTGCCTTTGCTTGTCCCTTTCCTGCTGACACGATACTATGGTTCTTGACAAAACTTGCATTCCAACAACTCTCCATCATTTATGCAAAACTCATTGTTATAATAGATCATGCAACCAGACAGACACACAACAATCAATTCTTATGGAATTTAAACCAAGCTTCGATACCAATCTTTTAGCATCATAATAACTCTGCGGCAAAAGTCCTCTAACGGGGGTTGCATCCAACATCATTTTAGTCATATATTCCATGCACAATTCCGCAACATTAAATTGAGACTTAAGACCCAACAACCGAACACACATTGATAATTTAGAGTCTTTAGATCCTTCAAATAATGGCTTATTTGTCTCACTCAAAAACATGAAAAACCTCTGAGCTTCCTCATTTGGAACTTCTTCAGCATCATATTGTGGTTCTTCAAAATCCAAATTTACACCGACAGCATTAGATATCATCCCCTGAACAACATCAAACGGCTGATATCCCGTAGTCGTTGGATTACTACTTGATGTGGAATCTTCTACGACTGGACTTGATGTGGGACCTTCTACTTGGACAAGAACATTATCAACCCCAGGAACTCCAATAATTTGGCTTAAACCCATTATTGTACAAATCAATTCGAACATCACCTTCCTTTTTTATAGATCGAAACACACATTTGGAGCAAGGACATCTAATTCCACCTTGTCGCTCAAATTCTTTTTGACGCTTAGAAAAAAGAACAAACTCTTCGACTCCTTGTAAAAAACGTCGCTTCAACCCAGGTCTTCCAGGATACATTTGATCATACATCCAACTACGATCCATTTTTTTGTGTATGTTCCTTAATATATATATATATATATATTACACAACATATATCATATATGTATATTAGAACAATACACATTGGTATTTTTATGTCTGACACAATATACAAAGTAAATTAAATAAACTATTAACTATTATTTTTGAATATATATACATATTTTAATTTTTTAGTAAATGGTAACATATTTTAATAATAATGGTACCATTTTATTTTACTAATAATTTTACTTTTTTTTACTAATATTATATATATATAGATATTATAATAATAATATTTCGTATTTATTTTATCTAAAAAAATACAAATAACAAACAATTATTACAATCTAATTTATTTTATTTTTTTGAATAATTTCAACTTATAACATCAATAATTTTTACTAAATAATAACTATTAATGTTTATGTTTTTAACTAATACATTAAAATAATTCGTATTTTAAAAATATAAAAAATTTCCGCTAATTATTATACAATCAGTGTAAACACAATCTATTTATTACACAACAAATTAAATTTATTTTATTTTCGCAAAAAATTTCAGCTAATAACATCAAATAATATTTTATAACAAATAATTTTGTTAACTAACCGGTAGTGAAGAGAAGTCTCTGGCTTGATGCTTTTCGGACTCTTTTGAACAAAACTTTTAAGCAAACTCCAAACTCCAATCAATTGCTAAACAAATAACATAAGAAATATTAACCAACTCATATTCAAAAACTAAATATTAACTAAAACAATCAAATATCAGTTAAAAAACATACCTTAAACAAAACTTAAGAAGATTCTCGCAGAGGGAAGAGAACATATTGGAGAAATGAAGTTTATGTGAGACGATAAGAAATTTGAGAAGAGAAGAGTGAGAGATTTCGAATGGAGTGGAGATTTGTGAATAGATTTCGAATGGAGGAGAGATTTGAGAAGAGAAGAGTGAGAGATTTCGGAGAAAGGAGTGGAGAGAAATAATAGTGAATTTCGAATGGTGCCGTATATATAGAGCCATGGGTCCAACGACTCATTTTTGAAATTAGAAAACGAGATCAGCCGGAAATGACGGGTACCGCGGATTTTATGATGTTACCAGCGGATTTTGGTAAACGGTCCGAACACAACTTCACATAAAGCAGTCCGCCGGAAATGGCAGGTACCGGTGGATTTTTTGGCTTACTAAGGGATTGTTAATTATCGGCGGATTTAGTTACACTACCGGCGGATTTTTGAATTTTGAATTTCAAAATATATCTGCCACAAAATCTGCTTACCAGCGGATTGTTTTAGTGAGTCATTACCGGCGGATTGCATGATATTAGCGGTGGATTTTCGAATCTCGAATTTTAAAATTTATCCGCCACAAATTCCACTTATCGGAACCCGTACTTACCGGCGGATTTTGTTTTAAATATTTTTTTTAAATTACCAAAATTATCCGTCGGAACATGTAATTATCGGCGGATTTGTTTAAAATTTTTTTACGCAAATAATTTCCGCCGGCGACACCTAAATAATCTGTCGATAAGTTACAGGCTAATTAAAATCCGCCGGAAACACCTGAAAAATCCGCCGGGAAGTTACTGGCGGAAAAAATCCACCGAAAACTGCCAAAATCCGCCGGAAATGTACTGGCGGATTTAATCCGCCGGAAATGTACTCGCGGATTAATCCGCCGGAAATTGCTCACAGGTAATACACGAAATTCAAAACTAAGGAAGATGGCAGTAAGCCATAAGTTTTGAAATGAGTAGAGGAGAAGTAAGGAGAGGATGAACATTTGAGTAAGTTGAATGATATATTAAATCATGAGCAAGTTCCTAACTAAGAAAGTTGTTAGTTAGGTAGTATCTATAAGATTTGTATATCATTTGATAGAGAAATAGGGAGATTGTTATACCCCAATTTTGTCCGATCATTTATCGCAATTGTTTTAGCCCCCGTGTCACAAGTCCATTACGAGAACGACATTTCGAGCGTTGTCTTGTTTTAATTTAGACCGGTTTGTCTAATTGGGCCAATTCTTAGTAAATGGGCCTATGTTCGGTATTTTGGACTTAATTTAGTCCTTTTGATAAAAAAGCCATAAAAATAATAATGAAATAAAATCAGAAAATAAAAAATATATATTACAATAAAGTGTCCAAATAATACAAAAAGCCCAAAAATACAAAAATAAGAATAATCCAAAAAAATAGAAAAGAACGAAAATAACAAAAAGGGGGTGTCAGTAGCATTAACCTTCGGCCCAACAAGCTGCTTGCCCAACAAGTCGACTTGCCCAACAAGTTAACTTGTCCAGCAAGTCTCTTCACCTAACCCTTCACCTATAAAAGGAGGCTCTGTCCACAGTGAAAAAGACACCACAGTGATTCAACAAGAACACTGAACACATTCTCTCCCTCTCCTAGCGAAGCTCTCGCTCCCTCTCTCTCCCCCTCCCTTTTTTATTTTTCTTTTAATTAGTTTATTTTTAAATATTCATGATAAATATTTTTCACTAGTTGCACTTTTCATTTTTTTCTTTTTTGTTAACTTTTTGTTCATATTCAAAACAAAAACAAGATATTCCTTTCCTCTCATAAATAAAGAAATATTTTCAAGAACAAAATAGGGGACTAAGTCGACTGTACAGTCGGGTTAGTCTGCTTTTTAGGTCACTAATGAACCGTTACGGATCATGGCCTAAAATCCCTATTTAAAACAAACAAATTTCTAAATTAAAATAAACACAAACACATTTCTTCCCACAAATCAAATTTTCAAAATAGGGGATTAAGTCGGCCGTACGGCCGGGTTAGTCAGCGTTCTAGGACGAATGGACCGTACGGATCAAGAGTCCTAAAACCCCTATTCAAATAAAATCAAACCAACATACATCAAACTATCATAAGATAGGGCCTAGCTTTGGGATTATTTAGGGACCATCATTGGGATTATTTAGGGACCATCATTGGATTGTTTCCCATAATCCCAAGACTAAGAGAAGTCTACTCACAATTGCTCATTGTAGACAAGGGAGTAGAAGAGAAGGACATAATGTAAATAGCGAGAAATAAAATAAAGCGTGTAAAAGACTGAATTGTAAAAAGGGCAAAATAACAATAACCTTAATAGAAACTTGCAAGAACTTTAACATAAACTTGGAGTGAAAATTACAAAGATCCAAGATCCTTATGAAGCTACATTGAGGCCCTTTTTATAGGCTAGGATTAGTAGACAAAGCACTAAATACATATTACAATCCATAAAGATGAGAATGGGAAGAGTTTGTAACATCAGCACTAAATTCGAATTACAATCCATAAAGATGAGAATGGGAAGAGTTTGTAACATCTTTTGAATTCATGGCTGATTTTTCCACTTTTATATTACTTGATTCTTTTCCCCATCCTATTGTCTTTTGATCCTTGCTCTTTAAACATCAAATTTCCTCATTTGCTCCATAATTAACCCTGAGAATAAAAACTAACAATAGGTAGTAAAATAGTTCTAAAATAGAATCAAAACATCAAATAAATTATTTAAAATAAATACTAAAAACACACTAAAATATGACTTATCAAACTCCCCCACACTTGAATCTTTGCTTGTCCTCAAGCAAAACTATGAAACTCACTGGGCCAATTTTTGGAAAAAATTCTGAATTCCTACAAAACTTCAAGTGGACCGGAGGTATATTTCTGCACTTCTCTTGTTTGAGACTTACTACTTTGGGCTTTTGTGATTTATGAGACAAGTTTTAGGTACTAGCACAATAGGAAGGATATCAATGTCAGCATAGAACTAGTTCCCTAGCATTCTTAAGCTTGGGTCTTCCATTCACTAGACCGGGTCTCAAAGGAGGGTCTTTATACACTGGGCATTCAAGCACTTTTCTTTTTTCTTTTTCTTTTTCTTTGATGCAGGACAACCACTTTTAATTAACAATTTTTTTTTTCTGAACTTAAAGTGGTCAGCCTTTGATGCTCTTTTTTTTTGATACCCCAACTCAGACGTTTTTCTCCAGTAACCTCGCATCCGGTGAATGTCACCAAGAGAACTAAGTTTCTAGTTTCATTTCTAAACCTCCTAATAGTACCAATAACAAAAAACAAATCTCAAGAGAGTGTGTGTGAAAACCCAAAAAGCAGTAACAAACAAACATTTATTTTTACCAGTCAGTCCACCTAGATGAATACTATGAATTTCAAAAAAAAAATAAATAATCCAAAAGAGGCCCTAACCAAATAAAACATGCTTTCAAAACTCACAAAGATTTGAGAAAAGGGGAGATGATATTTTATTCAAAAATAAACTAGACTAAAAATAACGAGAAAACAGTAAAGAAAAGGCAAGATGTAACATCAGCACTAAATTCGAATTACAATCCATAAAGATGAGAATGGGAAGAGTTTGTAACATCTTTTGAATTCATGGCTGATTTTTCCACTTTTATATTACTTGATTCTTTTCCCCATCCTATTGTCTTTTGATCCTTGCTCTTTAAACATCAAATTTCCTCATTTGCTCCATAATTAACCCTGAGAATAAAAACTAACAATAGGTAGTAAAATAGTTCTAAAATAGAATCAAAACATCAAATAAATTATTTAAAATAAATACTAAAAACACACTAAAATATGACTTATCAGTCACACCATCAGATAATCTACTAAGGGGTATGAGATCTCTTTTCTATAACTCCGTTAGTATTTTATATGATTCGGGTGCGACCCATTGTTTTATATCTCAAATCTGTGTTGAACAGTTGGGATTGGCTTTAACTCCTTTGCCCCAACCAATCTCCATTAAGACTGCTGCTGAGGGTAGTATTCAAACCCAAGCGATATGTGAAAACTGTCTTCTATCCATTGGAGACAGAAATTTTGTGGTGGACTTCATTTGTTTACCAATGAAAGGTATGGACGTTGTCCTAGGTATGAGTTGGATGACGGCCAACCATGTGACTATTGATTGTTTTCATCAGACTATCGGTTTCGCCTCCGAGTCAGTGGAGCTACAACCGCCCAATTCTGAAGCTGTTATTTCTTTCACTTCGGCCTGTAACTATCAGTTCCAAGGCGCAGAAGCTTATGTCATGATGTTGTCTGCATCCACTGAGACAGGTCTAGATTTATCTTCTGTGCAAGTTGTTAATGAATTTCTTGATGTGTTTCCTGATGAAGTTCCTTCGTTACCTCCGGATCGTGAGGTGGAGTTTTCTATAGAGTTGGTTCCGGGCACTGGACCAATTTCTATAGCCCCGTATAGAATGTCGCCGTTAGAGTTGAGAGAATTGAAAGTCCAATTGGAAGAGCTAATTTCCAAATAGTTTATCCGGCCGAGTGCCTCACCATGGGGTGCTCCAGTGTTGCTTGTCAAGAAGAAGGACGGAAGTATGAAATTGTGTATTGATTATCGTCAGTTGAATAAGGTGACTATCAAGAACAAGTACCCTCTACCGAGAATTGATGATTTGTTAGATCAATTGAGAGGAGCTTCTGTATTTTCAAAAATTGATTTGAGGTCCGGCTATCACCAATCAGGGTTCGAGCTTTGGACGTCCCGAAGACCGCTTTCCGTACGAGGTATGGACACTACGAATTTGTAGTGATGCCCTTTGGTTTGACCAATGCTCCAACCATATTCATGGACTATATGAATCGGATTTTTAATCCCTACCTGGATCAGTTTGTTGTGGTGTTCATTGATGATATCTTGGTGTACTCTAAGACAATTGAGGAGCATGTGCAACATCTCCGAATTGTTCTGAACGTACTCCGGGAGAAGAAGTTGTACGCTAAGCCATCCAAATGTGATTTTTGGATGCCCGAAGTTAAATTTCTGGGCCATGTGATATCTCAGGCTGGTGTTGCAGTGGATCCCAGTAAGATTGAAGCTGTGGTAGAATGGGAACAACCATCTACGGTTACTGAAGTGAGAAGTTTCTTGGGATTGGCTGGGTATTATCGAAGATTCATTCAAGGATTTTCCCAGCTGGTTCTTCCACTCACTCGGTTAACTCGCAAGGGTCAGCCGTTTGTTTGGGACTCAGATTGTGATGATTATTTTGCGGAATTGAAGAATCGTTTGACTTCTGCACCTGTCCTGATTCTTCCAGATCCGTCCGTAGGATTCCAAATCTATTGCGACGCCTCTGGTAAGGGTTTAGGATGTGTTCTAATGCAGAATCAACAAGTAGTTGCTTATGCCTCCAGACAGTTGAAACAGCATGAGGAGAATTACCCAACTCATGATTTAGAGTTGGCGGCGATTGTGTTTGCCCTAAAGATTTGGAGACATTACCTGTATGGGTCTTGTTTCGAAGTCTTTAGTGACCACAAGAGCCTTAAGTATTTGTTTGACCAAAAGGAGTTGAACAACAGACAGAGAAGATAGGTAGAGTTCCTGAAAGATTATGATTTTGAATTGAAGTACCATCCTGGTAAGGCTAATGTTGTGGCCGATGCTTTGAGCAGAAATTCTATCCACACTGCAGAACTGATGATTCATGAGATGTCATTGTTGGAATCGTTCAGAGACCTCAATTTGAAAGTGAAGCCGAGAAGGAACAGGTTGGTGTTGAGCCATATTCAGATTTCAAGTTCTTTGAGAAATTTGATTCGCTCAGCCCAAGAGGGTGATTTAGAGCTGCAAGCGCAGAAGAGGTTGCCGAGCTACACCGAAGATGGCGATGGTGTGATTTGTTTTGATGGTAGAATCTGTGTGCCGAATGATGAAGATATTAAGAGGCAAGTTTTAGAAGAGGCTCATAAGAGTCAGCTCTCAATACATCCTGGGTCTACCAAGATGTATCGAGATTTGAAGCAATTGTACTGGTGGCCGGGTATGAAAGTAGAAGTTGCAGAGTTTGTGTCTCGATGCTTGACTTGTCAAAGGGTCAAGATAGAGCACCAGAAGCCAGGCGGCCAGTTACAGCCGTTGAATGTGCCAGAATGGAAATGGGAAAGCATTTCTATGGATTTTGTCATGGGATTGCCACGGTCCCAAGCCGGAAATGATTCTATTTGGGTAGTGGTGGATCGCTTGACCAAGTCCGCCCATTTTATTCCGGTGCGTTCGAATCACAAGGTTGCTAGGTTAGCAGAGGAATATCTCAAGAATATTGTGAAGTTGCATGGAATTCCTACAAGTATCATCTGTGATCGAGATCCCAAGTTCACATCTCGATTTTGGAGAGCATTGAATATGGCGTTGGGGACAACGGTGTGTGCTAGCACTGCTTACCATCCACAGACAGACGGACAGACGGAGAGAACA
Source organism: Astragalus membranaceus (assembly GCA_039519185.1). NCBI lineage: Eukaryota > Viridiplantae > Streptophyta > Magnoliopsida > Fabales > Fabaceae > Astragalus > Astragalus membranaceus. The sequence goes on from CM076851.1 coordinate 88,076,860, forward strand.
ATTCAGACATTGGAGGATATGTTTAGGGCTTGTGTACTTGATAGTGGAGGCAGATGGGAGGATCATCTTCCATTGGTGGAATTTTCATACAATAACAGTTATCATTCTAGTATCGGAATGGCACCATACGAGGCATTATATGGAAGGAAGTGTAGAACACCATTGTGTTGGTGGGATGTAGGTGAGCAGAGATTGTTGGGACCATCGAACGTGGCGAGAAAACGCTCCGGACGAGATCAATTCCTATTGTCAAGGTGCTTTGGGACGGTGCATCACACGACGGAGCAACATGGGAAGTAGAGGAGAACATGCGGGTGAAATATCCCCATCTGCTCGAATGAGGTACGTTTTGTCAATTTTGAGGACAAAATTTTAAAAGTTGGGGTGATTGTAACATCCCGTAATTGGCTAAATTAATTTATTTAAATTAGCAAAGAGGTTAAGGTGAATTATTAGCTAAATGAAATATTTAGCACAAGAGGTTATCATGAAATGATTAGTTGGCAAACATTGCTAAATTATGTGGGGTTGAATTAAATAAAAGATTGTACTCATGCATAATTAAAATATTATGTTAAGTTGAAAAGAATTTGGCTAAGTTCATTAGATTAGGCCATATCATAGTATAGGAAGTAATCAAGTTGCTGAAGGGTACAATAGTCCTTGTACATGATTAAATGAGGGACATTATTGTCAATTCCTAGTGAGTGGGTCAGCTGGTCACCCAAGACCCAACCAACCACACACACACACCCCAAACACTCCCTCATTTTGAACTAAAACCAGAAAATTGAGAGAAGGAGAGTTGAGAGAGAAGGGAACTCGAGAGAGAGGGGAGGAGAAAGAGAGGTGGGACTTGCTTCAATTCCTGCATGCATGTTTAATCTAAAACCACCATCCTTCATCATTCTCCTTCTTCTTCCCATTGATCCCATTTTCTAAACAAACAACCAACCCACCTCCAAATCACCATTTTCGCAACCCTTCACCATTGTCATCCCTTTGAAGCTTCAAGCTCAAAAATGGAGTCTAGTGGCTAGATATGGCTTGCATGTTTGTTTTGAGAGCCACAAAGTGATAAACAACCTTCATAGGGTAGATTGGGAGCTGAAATTCGAAGTGGTAGAGGCCAAGCTCTATCGGTTCAGTTTTTGGAGCGTTTGGAGTAGCGTGGATTCGAGTTCGGGACCGTTCGTGAGGTTACTCCAACCGTGTCTTTCCGTTGATCCGTTGGTTGCGTGATTATCATCACGTTAGGTGAGTTCTATACTCGCTTAGGGACGTTTTTGATGTCGAGTCATTTTATTTTCTGAAACGATATTACTGAAATCCGCTTTGTGAAAACTTGACGAAAACGTTTTTATTGGAAAACCGTTAATGGTAAATTGCTCGAATTGATGAAATTGTTGATTGATGATATGTATTGTTTGATTGTTTAATCGCTTTCGCTGGTTTGGAACAATATTCGTTATGATAGGACATCGACCGGAACGAAATTGGAATCGAAATGGACTTGGAAAAATGTCACGAAACTGGAAAATTGGCCACTGTCAAGGATGCACGGATCGTGCCTCACAAGGGCACGGGTCGTGCGTCTGGTTCGGCATAAGCCTAGAAATAAATTTTTGACACAGCACGGGTCGTGCGCCCCTGAGCACGAACCGTGCGTGACCTACGCAAATCAGGTTTTTACAATTTTGGAAAACGCACGGATCGTGCGCCTTGGTAGCACGGATCGTGCGCCCTGTACGTTTTTCAAACTGAGTTTTAATTGATACGCACGGGTCGTGCGCCTCTGGAGCACGGACCGTGCAGATCCTTCTGTTACCCTAATTCAAAATCCTTTTTAATCAGTTCCAAACGATTCCGATTCCTTTCCGATTGATTCCCTAATGTTTCCCAAGAATGGAGACACACTTATGTCATGAAATGAAGGAAGTTTTTGGTAAATCTCATAAGTTATAAATGTTAAGGAAAATCGTACATTAGTAAGACGCGAGTGTACACACGTTAATTCATAGAAGTCAAGGTAAGAAACGTTAATTCACGGCAAGATACCTTCCCTTGTGGAAGGGTAGACGGTACATGAATGAATTCTAGACGGCCCAATGCGGGTACATGCATATATATATATATATATATATATATATATATATATATATATATATATATATATATACACAAGAGGTTAAGGGTGACGACCTTTAGAGGACTAGCATACTTAGGGGAGGGGAAGTCATGATCCCCAAAACCTAGACTCAAAAGGTTTCGCCCACTAGTAATAGCGGGATGGGTTCACCGAAAGCCAAAGAAGTGCCTAAAAATAGGTAGGCTGAAGTGTTATGCTAAGATAATGAAATGAAAGGAAAGGTAATGCGTAGTCGCTTAGTAGGGCTACAAATTACAAGAGGTAAAAGACAGGTCCACATCGTTGCTTAGTAGGACCATGAGTTCTCGCGTAAAGAATAATGAACCGCTAGAGTTAGTAAGGGGTCTCGATAGGACTCACTGAGATAATGTTTATCTCACCCTTCATATTTGTGGTTTTTACAGAGAAACAGGGGAAAGCAAAGGCGACGAAGCACGGTTAGCCGGTGCGACTCTTGGAGTCATTGAAGATCGAGTTTCATGTTTAGACCTTTATCCCATTTACTGTTTCTATGTTATCGATTGTATAACGATCATGTATCAGTTGTAAATCGTTTCCGCTACTTTATGTTTTGAGTATTGAACACCAGGATTTTGTATAAGTCTTAAGTTATGAAACTTAAGCATTTTGATGATGTTAAGTATGGTTCGGAGAACCTTTTGATATGTATTATCGAAATTTTTAGTTTGTGTTCAATATTCATTAACAGGAAGTTACTCTGATGTATGCCATTTAGTGCATTTCGGTAGTTCTACATGTTAGAATTTATCGGGGTGTTACACATTTTAATTGATATTGCATTAAATTCCACGTACCATACGGTTCAGGCACCTAATTAATTCAAAAATCAATATTCCGCAAATTTTGTAATTGTCCTAAATCAAAACAGCAAAAATTCGAAAATAAATCAATGTGGAAGAATCAATATGGTCAACTGTATTCAATGTTCTTCATTATTTTTCTCAATTCAAATTGTATTTCCAAATTTAAATTTAAAAACAAAATATTTACAGCATATCTACCAAAAAAAAAACTACAAAAAAAAGTATTTGCAGCATATTCGTTAAAACTCTTCCGGCCCATATGATCTAATATTTCCGCAAATTCCATAGGGTCTTCCATTGTGATATTGCCAAACGTGATATATTTTAAATTGAGTGATGTATTCTAAATTGAGTAAAGATTGATGTCAACTTAATATACAAATATACAAATAAAACAAAATCAAGAAGTGTCATTGGGTATTGTCCAAAAAGAAGTGTCATTGGGTCGTGTATACAAAATATACTATGGAAATAAAATAATTGATTTTTTAAACATTATTAGAAACAACTCAAAATAACACAAACCTCTTTAAACGTAGAAGGTCAACTTAAAATGGGAAATTAAATGAGAAATTAAACGGTGGAATCAATTTTTTGAGTTAACGGTGGAATCAATTGAAAGGATAACAAAATGGAAATCAAATAAATGATAATCATGTCAATTTGAAACCTATACATTATACATTATTTAGGGATACTTTTTGTTAGGTCCTCTTTAGTTTCTCTTGGGCCTTAGCTTGTATTTTGGGCCTTGCTTGCCTTTCAGCCCATTTACTTTTGTGTGTTGTTTTTCTGCTGAAGTTAGTTAACATTCAACTAACTCTCTGTTGAAACTCTCCATTGTATAAATTCATCTTTCTCATCAATGCAAATGAACAATTGCGAGTTCACATTTACAATTGGTATCACAGCAAAAGCGATCTGAAATAACCGTTTCTTGCAACCATGGATGAACGAGAACGCGAGCACTCCTTCGTCCCCAAATTTGATGGATATTACGAGCATTGGTCAATGCTCATGGAAAACCTGCTGAGATCCAAACAAATCTGGAACCTAATTGAAGATGGAGTTTACACTCCACCGGCGGAAGCCACGGCGGAGGAAACTCAACGTGGCGCAGAAAGTAAACTCAAAGATTTCAAGGCGAAAAATTATCTCTTTCAAGCCATAGATCGTGACATTCTTGAAACGATTCTCGACAAAGATTCAGCCAAAGATATCTGGGATTCAATGAAACAAAAGTATCAAGGCTCCAACAAGGTAAAGCGCGCACAATTGTTGAATGCAAAGAAGGAATTCGAAATCCTCGCAATGAAAGATGACGAGACGATTGACAATTACATTTCAAGAACGCTCGCAATAGCAAATCGTATGAAGATGTATGGAGAAACGGTGACCTCAGCGACGATTGTTGAAAAGACTCTATGATCTCTCACTCCTAAGTTCAATTACGTAGTTTGTTCAATCTTGGAATCGAATGATATTACGCAATTGTCCGTTGATGCTCTGCAAAGTAGTCTCAAGGTTCACGAACAACTGATGGTTGGTCAGAAAGAAGAGGAACAAGCTCTCAAAATTACGAGTGCAGGACGATTCGCAGGAAGGGGACGAGGTCGAAATCAAGGAAGAGGCAATCAAGGTAGAGGTGGTCGTGGCAGAGGCAGAAATCAATCAAAGGAAACCATTGAATGTTATCACTGTGGTAAATTGGGGCACTACCGCAATGAGTGCCCTAATTGGGAGGAGAAGGCCAATTATGCAGAGTTTGAAGAGGAAGAAGAGATTCTCCTGATGGCGTATACAGAGAAAGAACGGAAAACTGATGATGAGGTGTGGTTTTTAGATTCAGGGTGTAGCAATCACATGTGTGGGCATAAAGATTGGTTTCTTGACTTGAATGAACAAATTAGAGCCTCTGTGAAATTAGGGAATGGAATGAAATTGATGACAGAGGGCAAAGGGTCTGTAAAATTAGAAGTTAATGGAATTTCACAAATAGTAACAGATGTTTACTATATTCCTGGATTGGATAGCAACCTTCTCAGCATAGGACAGCTGCAAGAGAAGGGTTTAGAAGTGGTATTCAAGGGAAACTCATGCAAAGTCTATCATGAGGACAGAGGCTTGATCTTAGAATCAAAAATGGCTGCAAACAGGATGTTCAAGATTGCTGCTAAAACTGTGTTGGCCTCCTGCTTCAAAGCAACAACTGAAGAAGAGACACACCTATGGCATTGTAGGTATGGACATACGGGGTACAACGCTCTACACACTCTAGCTAGCAAAGGCATAGTGAATGGTCTACCTACACTTAACAAATCTGAGAAGGTATGCAGTGACTGTGTCAAAGGAAAACATCACAGAGAGTCATTTCCCAAGCAAAGTTCATGGAGAGCATCTGAAAAATTGGAGCTAATCCATGCAGACATTTGTGGCCCAATTAAACCAGAATCTCACAGTAAAAAGAGGTATTTTATAACCTTTATAGATGATTATAGTAGGAAGACTTGGGTGTTTTTCTTAGCTGAAAAGTCTAGTGCTTTTGAAACTTTTAAGAAGTTTAAAACTCTAGTAGAAAAAGAATCTGGCTGCTTGATTAAATGCTTGAGAACGGATAGAGGAGGTGAGTTCACCTCAAATGAATTTGACACATTTTGCAGTGCAAATGGAATTAAGAGGCAATTGACAGCTGCCTACACTCCTCAACAAAACGGAGTTGCAGAGAGAAAGAATAGGACCCTGTTAAACATGGTAAGATGCATGCTCTCTGAGAAGAACATGCCAAAGGAATTCTGGGCAGATGCAGTGAAGTGGTCCACCTTTATACAAAACAGAAGTATTACTGCAGCTCTAGATGACATCACACCAGAAGAAGTTTGGCAGGGATTGAAACCATCAGTGCACTTTTTCAAGGTGTTTGGATGTATTGGGTATGTGCATGTTCCCACACAACAAAGAAAGAAGCTAGATGATAGGAGTGTCAAGTGTATACATCTTGGTGTGAGTGAAGAATCAAAGGCATACAAAATGTATGACCCTGTGACAAAGAAAATCCTTGTTAGTAGAGATGTGAAATTCGTTGAAAATGAGCAGTGGAACTGGGAAAGCAACACAAAGAGTGGTGTTCAATTGATTGATGAAGAAGAAGAGGAACAAATGGAGAATTCCACTGACAAAGCAACTGTTAATGAACCAGTAGAAGTTGTCAACTCTGAACAGGGAGAACAACAACCAATTGGTGAAGAAGCAGGTCCAAGTGAAGGGAGGATACGAAGAAGACCAGCTTATCTAGATGACTATGATATGAATATGGCTAGAATTGAAGAAGAAATGTACCTGATATCTGCTATGCAAGCAGAAGATCCCCTGACATTCACTGAAGCCGTTAAGAATGATGTTTGGAGGCAAGCTATGGACAGTGAAATAAACTCCATAGAAAGGAACAACACTTGGGAACTCACTGACCTACCCAAAGATGGTAAGATTGTTGGAGTAAAATGGGTATTCAAAACTAAATTGAATGAAAAAGGTCAGTTTGAGAAACACAAAGCTCGCCTAGTTGCAAAGAGATTCTCACAGAAAGAAGGAACAGATTATAAAGAAGTGTTTGCCCCAGTTGCTAGGTGGGACACGATTAGAACAGTGGTGGCAATTGCAGCTCTAAGAGGGTGGCCCATATATCAGCTAGACGTGAAGAGTGCATTTCTGCACGGAGAGCTAACTGAGACAGTTTTCATTGAACAACCACCAGGGTATGTAAAGAAGGATCATGAAGGCAAAGTTTATAGACTCAAGAAGGCCCTATATGGCTTGAAGCAAGCCCCTAGGGCGTGGTACAGTAAAATAGATAGCTATTTCACTAAGGAAGGTTTCACCAAGTCATCCTCAGAATACACATTATATGTTAAAAAGCAAGACAAGACAAAATTGCTGATTATCAGTCTCTATGTAGATGACCTCATCTACACAGGGAATTGTAGTCAAATGATCAATGAATTCAAATTGTCAATGAAGAAACAATTTGATATGAGTGACTTGGGTAGAATGAACTACTTCCTAGGAGTGGAAGTAAGTCAAAACAGTGAAGGAATAACTTTGAAACAGAGCAAGTACACTGCTGAGTTGCTAGAAAAATTTGGTATGAGCAATTGCAGGCCTGTATCTACTCCTATTGCTACTGGAACAAGGTTAAATAAAGAAGGAAATGGTGAAAAAGTGGACATTACCTACTACAAACAGATAGTAGGATCATTGATGTACTTAACAGCTACACGCCCTGATATAATGTTTGCAGTTTCTCTGATAAGCAGATACATGGACTGTCCTACTGAGTTGCATCTACAGGCAGCAAAAAGGATAATGAGATACTTGAAAGGAACTGAAAATTTGGGAATCATGTACAAGAAAGGTGGAAATGAGACTCTATTGGCATACACTGATAGTGACTTTGCAGGTGACCTTGATGATCGAAAGAGCACATCAGGGTATGTTTTTCTGCTTGCTGATGGACCAATAAGTTGGTGTGCTAAGAAACAACCTGTTGTGTCCTTGTCCACAACTGAAGCAGAGTTTATTGCTGCTGCTGGTTGTGCTTGCCAAACTGTATGGCTTAGAAGAATTCTAATGAAGTTAGAGCTACCTCAAAATGAAACTACAATCATCAAATGTGATAACAGCTCCACCATTAAGCTCTCCAAGAATCCAATTCTACATGGTAGGAGCAAACACATAGATATACGATTCCACTTCCTCAGAGACTTGGTGAAGGAAGGAACAATTGAGCTAAGCTACATCAGAACTGAAGATCAGGTTGCTGATATCATGACTAAAGCACTAAAGACTGATACTTTTCAGAAGCTATGCACTGAGATGGGAGTAACCAGCATCAACAATGTGTAAATCAGATTACTGCTAGTAATTCAGATTTAAGGGAGGAATTTGTTAGGTCCTCTTTAGTTTCTCTTGGGCCTTAGCTTGTATTTTGGGCCTTGCTTGCCTTTCAGCCCATTTACTTTTGTGTGTTGTTTTTCTGCTGAAGTTAGTTAACATTCAACTAACTCTCTGTTGAAACTCTCCATTGTATAAATTCATCTTTCTCATCAATGCAAATGAACAATTGCGAGTTCACATTTACACTTTTTTCATAAATTTGTCAATTTCAAACTTTTTTGTAATTGACCATATATTGTCATTATATTAACACGTCGTTTTGATTTTGAATCATATCAAATCATCATATAGTAAAACAGTTGAGAAGACAATAGCCCACGGCAAAAAAATTCCTTCACACACAAATGCATCACTGACCAAGTACAATTTTCACAAATCGATTTCCTGTGCATTTTTATTTTGCTTCGAACAACTATGAATGAGTGATTATAATGAATTCCAATACTAAAGAACATATAAATTTTTTATTGTTAATTTGGTTGTTATTAGTTATGTTGGTTTAGTTATATGATGAAATTACTAACAAGTCAGACTTCCAATAGCACAGTACTCCTCATCCACTAGCTTTACATTTAACATAAGGGCTTTACCCATTGAAGCCTTCTTAGCATTATGGATAAAAACACGTGGCTTTGGAGGATGAAGTCCTACAAAGGCGATTGATTACATATAAATATATATATATATATATAGAGGTAACAAAAGTTCATACCTTAACTAATGTTTTAGTATTATCATTGTTCAATTTAATTTTGTCTGATTTCCAGTAGTTGCGAATATATTTGCCAAGGCAAAACTTCAGCTTATGGTTTCAGATTCATCATATGAGAGCGGAAATAGAAAGCGTTGGTCATTGTTGGATTAAAATAGGTAGAGATGGCATGAATCTTGAACGCATCATAGATAACTTATTTTTAAGTCATCATGCATTCTTCGTTTTCACTTGCTCTACTACCGACTTATACTGCTTAGTGGATTTTGGTCAAAAATCTACCCAGAGAAGTAATATTGTTAAAACTGGAACGAACTGGACACTCGGGCGGTTGGTTCAACCTCATTTGAACCGCAGGACAATTGAGTCGCTAAGAACCGGGTTGGACCGGATTGAACCAAGGTTCAACCGCTTTGAACCACTAATTGACTCGGGTTGAGCCGTCCGAAATGCATTTTTTGGTAATTTCAGTATTTTTATTTTTTATTTTATTATTACTCATCCGGTTCAACCATGGTTGAACCGAGTGAACCAATTGAACCATGACCCGAAGGTCTCTCCGGTTCAATCTCCGGTCCGTTTTTAAAAACATTGCATAGAAGTATAGTTCTCATAGTTTATATAATTTTTCTTTATACAATTTAGACTTTCTATTTTTGTTTCCAATTAACACTTTCTTTCGAATACATTAAGAGCCCATTTGGTGGTCAGGATAGGATAGAAACAAGATATGATATGAGACAGGATAGTGATAGGATATGATAGTGATAGGATTTGATAGATCCCGTTTCGAATACACTTTGTATTTCAATTGATTTTCAACTATGTGACATATAACATTTGATTATTCCTTTGTTAGATCAATCAAATAACATTTGTATACTTTATCTCCCCCTCTGTTTCTTATGCGATTTTTGTTGCATGTGTAGATTTTCTGTTTGGTATTTATATGAGTCATTGTTGTTGTTTTTTGTGTGACAGTATTTGATGTAAATTTGGTTCGAATGTGTTATATGTAGGAAGTGACTCAATTGCTGGTGAAGGGACACAAAATGTTTGTTAAAATTAATCAAGTGAACTTTTGGATGCTTTGAGAAGTGATTCAATTTCTAGGTGTGGTTTTCGTTCTCTTACACTGGCTTGACATTGATTCATGGTGTTCAATTGTTCATGTAATTTAGTACTTTATATTTGATGCTTTGGTTATTGGTGAATGAATGGAAGAGAATAAAACAAAATTGTTATTGACATTATATATTTCAACATTTATCATCAAGTTCCTCACCATTAAGTTTTTAACTCCAAAATCAATGGAGTGTATCTTACATATTTCAACATTTATCGTTTTGTTCCTCACCATATCCCACCTTCTCTGAATACTTATTTACCCTTTTGAATGTTATTGGGAAATAATCATTATTTGTGAATTGATTAATTCGAATAAAATATGGTCTAATCTGTGGCTAAAATGTTGTGTTTATAGCTACGTTCATTGGATTAATTCAATGCTATTTAACTTTGATACTAAAAATGATCTTTTATAGCTATAGTTGTGGGTTTAGTCCATCTTTTAAATTTCCAATTAGCTTGGCTATGGTTTTTTTTCCCTTCGCACTAAACCTGCTTTGCAATGTATATAAACATCGATAACTTCAAAGGATGAGATCATTGATGCTGAAACCTTGAATTCTATGTTCTATATGAGTAGAGTACACTTGAAATGTGAAATCCATCAACTTTAGCTTCTTTTCAAGTTGGATTTTATGAAGTTGTGTGATGTCATTATTTCAGAAGTTCCTAATAATTTTGTTTTCCTCGCCGTCACATTCTTAACTCTCAAAAATAATATTTCAAGGATGTTGTGCTTATAAATTTGTCTTTCTATGCACTAATGAAGGTAAATTCATAAAGATTTGAAGTTGGAGCCTTTTCCAGATGATTTTGGTCACTTCTTTATCCTCATTAGTCCTCTTTCTTCTTGAACCTTTGTTGTAATTTTTTTACGATATTTATTTAAATCGTTGTCATCTTACAGTTAATTGAGAATAGTTTCCCGGTTGCTTATAGGATTAATATGAATGCGCAATTTATGCTAATTTGAATGTGCAATAATGTGCGATTGAGTATGGTTTATTCGTTGATTATGTGATTAATATGAATGTGGTTAAAAAAATTGGTGATTGATCGTTTCAAGTATCGTAAATTATGTGAGAAGAATTTTAAGAGGTTGAATAACAACCAATTGAAATTGTTTTTGATGACTCAATAAAGTAATAATTGGAGTATTTCTTTTCATATATTCCTTTTTCGTCTTCCTTCAAAAAGAAAATGAGATGATAGAGAATAGTTATCACATTCTTGATAAAAATCTTCAATTACCTACTACAAAATCCATTTTATGCTTGAATAACAATACAAAGATAACAAATGTCTTGGTGTGCCTCATTTTGTATTGGTTCAAGGGAATTTTGGACTTGGCAAAGGGGTAATGCCTATTGCACTTACCTTCTCTCTTTGTGTCAAATCTCACTTATTTATTCAAGATAAACTAAATGTGTCTTATATATAAACTTTTAAGTAATCATCTTTTTCTTACATTTTTAATGTGTGATGTGCAACTATACTACAAATTTTTAATCCATGTAAAAATATGATGTATACCCGTGCAGCGCATGGATCATACATACTAGTAACATTATAAAATATTGAAATAGTAATTAAAGTACAATTGAATGCCTATATAAAATTTATATTACATTTATATACAGGAAAAACAACAACAAATATTCCTTTCTATATGATGAGAGCACGAGTTCCCTAAGCATGTGGAAGGAATTCTATAAAGAAAAATATTCTGCTCCAACATTTTAGAAGCCAAAACACATCAATAAGAAGCAATCATGGAATAACTAATATTTCCTATTTTATTTTTAATTTTCGTATTTAATTTTAATTAAATAATTTTAGGTGGTTTTTGATCTTTCCTAAGTTAGTTTGTTGGTTGTAAAGTCATTATGATGACTAGTGGAGTTTTATTTTTATAATTATGTTTATTTACTAGGTATTGAATAATGTAAATGCACTTATCAATTTATTTGATAAATGCATGATAGTGGAAATTTATTTAGTTTATTTCAAGAGTCACTTTAGGTTTCCAAAGGTTGTGAGTTTAGCCTATAAATAGGGATCTTTTGTACTACACAAATCAGATTATGAATATGAATGAAAATTGAGTTTCCTCCATTTGTGAGAGCTTCCCTCGTGTTCTTGGGTTAAAGAACCAAATTGATCTTATCAAGGCAACTTGTGGCGATCAAAATCCATGACTTATCACTCACCTTCTCATCTATTTCTTGAGTGTGGCGTCAATATCCTTCTTTTAAGTCTCATCATCAACGCGGTCTTTCCTAGTTTGCCATCATTCTCTCCTTCTTCGAGAAAATTCGACCTCGAATTTCTTACTCCAATACCTCCAGGGTCAAAAACAAGTCTAAAGAACTCATCACATGCAACTTTCACAATGGGGAAATTTCCATGTCCATTGGAAGGCTTTGAGTGATATACTTCCTCTTGAGTTTCTTGGACCAAATGATGGCAAACTAGGAAAGACCGCGTTGATGATGAGACTTAAAAGAAGGATATTGACGCCACACTCAAGAAATAGATGAGAAGGTGAGTGATAAGTCATGGATTTTGATCGCCACAAGTTGCCTTGATAAGATCAATTTGGTTCTTTAACCCAAGAACACGAGGGAAGCTCTCACAAATGGAGGAAACTCAATTTTCATTCATATTCATAATCTGATTTGTGTAGTACAAAAGATCCCTATTTATAGGCTAAACTCACAACCTTTGGAAACCTAAAGCGAGTCTTTAAATAAACTAAATAAATTTCTACTATCATGCATTTATCAAATAAATTGATAAGTGCATTTACATTATTCAATACCTAGTAAATAAACATAATTATAAAAATAAAACTCCACTAGTCATCATAATGACTTTACAAGCCTTTAAAACCCACAAACTAACTTAGGAAAGATCAAAAGACACCTAAAATTATTTAATTAAAATTAAATACGAAAATTAAAAATAAAATAGGAAATATTAGTTATTCCATGATTGCTTCTTATTGATGTGTTTTGGCTTCTAAAATGTTGGAGCAGAATATTTTTCTTTATAGAATTCCTTCCACATGCTTAGGGAACTCGTGCTCTCATCAATAGGGATAGTGATCCTCAAGGTCACCTATTTGAGAACTCTCAACCCAGAGATCAGTTGCATGAGTTGGAAAAGCGTTTAAGAGCCATAGAGGATTCAAAGACCAAAGCTAAAGACGCCCGTGATCTATGTCTTGTTCCAGACTTGGTTATTCCCCCAAAGATGAAGGTGCCAGTCTTTGACCAATATTGTGGTACCAGCTGCCCAAATAGACACGTAACCATGTACGCCCGAAGGATGACCGCATACAATCACGACGACAAACTGCTCATCCACTACTTCCAGTACAGCCTAACTGGGGCATCTCTGGATTGGTACATGCAGTTGCAGCCTTCCGACATCCACCGTTGGAAGGACCTTTCTGAAGCTTTCTTAAAGGAGTACGAATACAACAAAGACATGGCTCCAGATCGGATTCAACTGCAGTATATGAGCAAGAAAGATCATGAGTCCTTTAAGGAATATGCTCAAAAATGGAGGAGCATAGCTGCTCAGGTGAAGCCACCATTGACCGAAAAGGAGATGGTGTACATGTTTATGGAGACTCTCCCAGCTGTTTTCTATGAACGTCTGGTTGGAAGTGGGTCCTCAAGCTTTTCAGATGTGATCAAAGTAGGGGCAAGACTTGAAGTCGGGATGAAGATAGGAAGAATCCCCTGCAATCCTACTGGCGCCGACAATGCTAGTGATTTGCCTGCAAGGAAAAATGGAGAAATCAATGCTATAGTGGGACAAGGAAAGTCACGTCAGTACGACCCCATTCCTGTGTCGTACACTGATTTGTGCAGCTATCTAATCAACCATAGGTTGATCTCTCCTCGTAGGATGAAGCCAGTCCAACCTCCATTCCCAAGAAGGTATAATGCAAAGGCTACCTGTGAATTCCATTCTGGGGCAATTGGTCACTCTACTGAGAATTGTCATCCTTTGAAGCAGTCGGTTCAGGATCTTATCGATACAAAACAGTTGACCTTTGATGAGGGAGGTGAAGGACTAAACCCTTTGAGGTCAGGGCTATCAGGCCGGGATGGCAGTAGTTGAAGAGGATCGAGGTGTTGATCGTCAAGCATTTGTGTCTTAGTCATGCATTTTCATGTAGTTTTCAGTTCAAAGCAAATTTTATGTAATGCAATCCCCTAGCTCTGCCCAAGACCTTAGGATATTTCAATAAGGGCACGTGTTTCCTTTTCAGCATCGTCATCTATAAAAGTTACCCTTTTCAGTCACTTTTGTTCAAGATCGTCATTTCATAAGTCCATCAGTGCATATTTGACTTTTAGTTCAGTCTAACGCTTCAAGTCCTCCATGCTGGGGCAAGTCTGTGATCATTAATTCCCCTTGATTAATATCATACTCCTTCAGTGCAAGTCTCTCAAAAATAATAATAATATAATAAACAAGAAAACAAGCTCGCTAGGTTGAAAACCCGCAAAGGGCGGCCTAGGCAAAAAGGAGCGCCCGGTGGACTGAAAACTCGCAAAGAGCGGTCCAGGCAAAAATTAGGGCACAAAAAAGGAAAAAGAGCAAACACATGAAGATAGATAAATTATTGTTCTAAAGTTAAATCTTATAGGAATAAGCAATCGGGATTTGAAATGAAGTTTGGCCATCTCCTCAAAAACCCAAAGTCCCAGAAAGTCCCTTTCCTACCCACCTTGAGCCAAGAAAAACCAAAATCCAAAAATCACCCTAGACAAGGATCACCCCAAATAAAAAAAAAAAAAAAAAAAACAGTGCATCACTTTTTATCAACTCACCCCGAGTCAAAAAAAAAAAAAAAAAAAAAAAAAATCAAAAAAAGGGGGGATTCAAAAATGAAAATCCCAAAACAAAAGAAAATGGTGAGCTGGTACATGTTACCACAAAGTACAAGAGATCCTTGTCTAAATAAACCTTCAAACACTTCATCATTCCAACACCTGATTCCATAAACCTCCAAACACTTCCTTTGGCCTCAACATCAAACCCCTTAGTCATTCTACCATGAGACACGAATGTACTTTAACAGAACCCAAACAAGCCCAAAAACCATCTTCCTCATAGACCATTAACCGTCAATCAACGCCGAACAAAACTCATCCTCCCATTAGCCTCAAACACTTCATTAAGCCTAACCCTCCTTCCTCCACAAAACACCACAATCCCGAAAAGTCCATTCCGATCAATGACCGGTTGCTTTTGTTCACTTAAATTCTAATCTTAGGACGAACAAGCTTATCTATGTACAGTGTGTTTGCTCAAAAGAAAAACAAACGATCAGAAAAAAGAAAGCTGATCAAGAAAAATGAACCCTCAGAAAAAAGAGAACTGAGGAAACAAAAACAAACAGTCAGAAAAAAGAAAGCTGACAAAATAAAAAAGAGGGACTTGCACTCCAAAACACATTCAAGATGCATTAAAACAAGGTTTAGTGATCACCAGATAAGGATTCTTTCACACCAAAAGTCAAGACATCAGTCAGAACCAAAGATTTGCACTAAGAATACCACTCGGACCCAAAAGTTGGGGCATTCTCTTCACCACCCACACACCCTAGTCTTGGGAAAGTATGTTCAATGTCCATCCCATGTCATTTCCAGTTGTCAATATCATTCCAAAGCGGGGCAAGTGCATTCCCGTTCCTTCACCTCATTCATTCCCATAAAAAACCCTCACCGGGGCAATCTCTCAACTCACTATCCTAAACAAGACCTTGTCATTCTAGTGGGAAGACAACTCTCGCAAATCTCATTTTCCAGTTCTCCGCTTCATTTTTGTTCTTCAGATCTGTAATATCTGCCTTCATCAGAGGTATTTCTGTTTTTATATTTGTTAAAATTCAATCATTCTGATCCATGCCAAAATTGTCCTATGTGATTTAATTTAGCTGTAGTGTCCTTGTTGATGATGAACCACATGATTCCCACTTGTGCCTAGTGCATCATTTTCTAAGTGGTGAAGATGGTCTCAGATGATTCAACCTCTCCTTTCAAACCCTTTCAAAAAAAAACATTCTTTGTTAGAACTACGTCGCCTTTGATTCTCCACCCGGAGATACGTAGGAGCGGGGCCACGCCCCTGTCAAGCGCAAAAATAAACAATTTCTAAATTAAAAAATACAAACACATCTCTTTCATTTCAAAAATCAAAAAATATTATTTTTAAAGTAGGGGATTAAGTCGGTCGTACGGCCGGGTTAACCATCGTTTTAGGATAAGTGAACTGTGGTCCTTCAGAGCCCCAGTGCTCCTTCAGCCCCCAGCGGCCCTTCAGACCCCCAGTGGTCCTTCAGACCCCCAGTGGTCCTTCAACACAGTTCACGCAATCCTAAGACCCCTATATTAAAAAACACCAACACACAAACATTTTCAACCAAGAACTACGTAGCTTTGAATTCTCCATCGCACCGGGAGATACGTAGGAGCGGACCACGTCCCGTCAAGCACCTTTTTCTAAAAAACCTTTTTCCCCCCTTTCTCACCAAAAATAAAATTTCCAGTAAGTTTTCTCATTCGTCTTCAAACAAGAAATAAATAGGCAAATCTAGGTATTTTCCAAATCAAATGTTAAAACCACACATCTAATTAGAGGTTCCCTTTCGGTAGAAAGGACGTGCGCGGTGCTAACACCTTCCTCGCACGTAATCGACCCCCGAACCTATATCTCTAGTTTTCAAAGACCATCCGCTTTGTACAGAGAAGATTAGCATGGCCCCTGCGCAAGGATGACACGCACAAATCGAGAAATGGTCCAAATTTAAAAAAAAAAAAAAAAAAAAAAAAAAAAAAAAAAGATGAGAGCACGAGTTCCCTAAGCATGTGGAAGGAATTCTATAAAGAAAAATATTCTGCTCCAACATTTTAGAAGCCAAAACACATCAATAAGAAGCAATCATGGAATAACTAATATTTCCTATTTTATTTTTAATTTTCGTATTTAATTTTAATTAAATAATTTTAGGTGTCTTTTGATCTTTCCTAAGTTAGTTTGTTGGTTGTAAAGTCATTATGATGACTAGTGGAGTTTTATTTTTATAATTATGTTTATTTACTAGGTATTGAATAATGTAAATGCACTTATCAATTTATTTGATAAATGCATGATAGTGGAAATTTATTTAGTTTATTTCAAGAGTCACTTTAGGTTTCCAAAGGTTGTGAGTTTAGCCTATAAATAGGGATCTTTTGTACTACACAAATCAGATTATGAATATGAATGAAAATTGAGTTTCCTCCATTTGTGAGAGCTTCCCTCGTGTTCTTGGGTTAAAGAACCAAATTGATCTTATCAAGGCAACTTGTGGCGATCAAAATCCATGACTTATCACTCACCTTCTCATCTATTTCTTGAGTGTGGCGTCAATATCCTTCTTTTAAGTCTCATCATCAACGCGGTCTTTCCTAGTTTGCCATCATTTGGTATCAAAGCTTAGGTTCTACTCACTATTTTTTTGTTCATGATGGAGGGAAGGCAAAGGGATTATGGTATATACATTAAAGATTTTGTGATGGATCCTGCATATGTGAAATACCTTTATGAAAATGGGCTAAAAAAAGAGGCAGAAAGAGTAGAAAAGTTAGGCTTCAGAGAAAAGAAGAAACTGAGAGAAAAAAAATTAGAGGAGAAAATAGAAAGAGTGATTGCAGAAATATTTTGTGACCATCTTTGTAAAGTCCAAGAGTCACCAACCATTCACTCTAATATTTCTTTGTCTAGTTCTATTGCTATTGAATTTACTCAAGTATCTTTATCTCCAATGGAGGTAGAAGAGGAAGTAGAGGAAGAGACAATTTCTACTTCTGAGAGAGAACAAAAGATAATCAAAGAAACAGAAGAAGAATTTTAGTCAAAAATCACTTTGTGTGAAATTGAGAGCTTTTGCTCTTTGGTTCTGGATTGAACCATTATCTGATCTTATCGAGAAACCAGGTTTCTTGTGGCGATCCTCACTCATAGGCTTATCCTAGTCTTGGATTAGACAAGGTGGCGCCCCTGCCTCAATCACCCATCTTCTTAACTTATTCATAAAAAAAGAACTATAAAGAAACTCAGTTCTTTGAATTGTAGATTATCTATTGCATTTGAGTTTTGTTGTTCTTTTTAATCTGTTCCCTAATCTCACTAGCACCAAATCCACGAAATTCCTTTCATTCCTTTTCATTTTGTTATCCATTTTATATCAAAAATACAAAAATATAAGTTGCAACCTGATTATAAACCGAAAATCAAGCAAATGGCCAAATTCCACACCTAGTTGGTTATCATTTGGTATCAAAGCTTAGGTTCTACTCACATTTTTTTTGTTCATGATGGAGGGAAGGCAAATGGATTATGGTATATACATTAGAGATTTTGTGATGGATCCTGCATATGTGAAATACCTTTATGAAAATGGGCTAAAAAAAGAGGCAGAAAGAGTAGAAAAGTTAGCCTTCAGAGAAAAGAAGAAACTGAGAGAAAAAAAATTAGAGGAGAAAATAGAAAGAGTGATTGCAGAAATATTTTGTGACCATCTTTGTAAAGTCCAAGAGTCACCAACCATTCACTCTAATATTTCTTTGTCTAGTTCTAATGCTATTCAATTTACTCAAGTATCTTTATCTCCAATGGAGGTAGAAGAGGAAGTAGAGGAAGAGACAATTTCTACTTCTGAGAGAGAACAAAAGATAATCAAAGAAATAGAGGAAGAACTACAGAAAAATACTGTTGGTGATATTGTGAAAGATTGGAAGTTTGCAAAGGGGAAGAAAAAGAATGCATTTAAAAACCAAAGGGGAATGAAAACTTGTAGAATTTTTTTAAATAACCCTTTAGTTTGTTATGCAGGTTTGGATTTGAGGACAAATCCTTTCGAAGAATGGGAGAATGATGAGAGCACGAGTTCCCTAAGCATGTGGAAGGAATTCTATAAAGAAAAATATTCTGCTCCAACATTTTAGAAGCCAAAACACATCAATAAGAAGCAATCATGGAATAACTAATATTTCCTATTTTATTTTTAATTTTCGTATTTAATTTTAATTAAATAATTTTAGGTGGTTTTTGATCTTTCCTAAGTTAGTTTGTTGGTTGTAAAGTCATTATGATGACTAGTGGAGTTTTATTTTTATAATTATGTTTATTTACTAGGTATTGAATAATGTAAATGCACTTATCAATTTATTTGATAAATGCATGATAGTGGAAATTTATTTAGTTTATTTCAAGAGTCACTTTAGGTTTCCAAAGGTTGTGAGTTTAGCCTATAAATAGGGATCTTTTGTACTACACAAATCAGATTATGAATATGAATGAAAATTGAGTTTCCTCCATTTGTGAGAGCTTCCCTCGTGTTCTTGGGTTAAAGAACCAAATTGATCTTATCAAGGCAACTTGTGGCGATCAAAATCCATGACTTATCACTCACCTTCTCATCTATTTCTTGAGTGTGGCGTCAATATCCTTCTTTTAAGTCTCATCATCAACGCGGTCTTTCCTAGTTTGCCATCATTTGGTATCAAAGCTTAGGTTCTACTCACTATTTTTTTGTTCATGATGGAGGGAAGGCAAAGGGATTATGGTATATACATTAAAGATTTTGTGATGGATCCTGCATATGTGAAATACCTTTATGAAAATGGGCTAAAAAAAGAGGCAGAAAGAGTAGAAAAGTTAGCCTTCAGAGAAAAGAAGAAACTGAGAGAAAAAAAATTAGAGGAGAAAATAGAAAGAGTGATTGCAGAAATATTTTGTGACCATCTTTGTAAAGTCCAAGAGTCACCAACCATTCACTCTAATATTTCTTTGTCTAGTTCTATTGCTATTGAATTTACTCAAGTATCTTTATCTCCAATGGAGATAGAAGAGGAAGTAGAGGAAGAGACAATTTCTACTTCTGAGAGAGAACAAAAGATAATCAAAGAAACAGAAGAAGAATTTTAGTCAAAAATCACTTTGTGTGAAATTGAGAGCTTTTGCTCTTTGGTTCTGGATTGAACCATTATCTGATCTTATCGAGAAACCAGGTTTCTTGTGGCGATCCTCACTCATAGGCTTATCCTAGTCTTGGATTAGACAAGGTGGCGCCCCTGCCTCAATCACCCATCTTCTTCACTTATTCATAAAAAAAGAACTATAAAGAAACTCAGTTCTTTGAATTGTAGATTATCTATTGCATTTGAGTTTTGTTGTTCTTTTTAATCTGTTCCCTAATCTCACTAGCACCAAATCCACGAAATTCCTTTCATTCCTTTTCATTTTGTTATCCATTTTATATCAAAAATACAAAAATATAAGTTGCAACCTGATTATAAACCGAAAATCAAGCAAATGGCCAAATTCCACACCTAGTTGGTTATCATTTGGTATCAAAGCTTAGGTTCTACTCACATTTTTTTTGTTCATGATGGAGGGAAGGCAAATGGATTATGGTATATACATTAGAGATTTTGTGATGGATCCTGCATATGTGAAATACCTTTATGAAAATGGGCTAAAAAAAGAGGCAGAAAGAGTAGAAAAGTTAGCCTTCAGAGAAAAGAAGAAACTGAGAGAAAAAAAATTAGAGGAGAAAATAGAAAGAGTGATTGCAGAAATATTTTGTGACCATCTTTGTAAAGTCCCAGAGTCACCAACCATTCACTCTAATATTTCTTTGTCTAGTTCTAATGCTATTCAATTTACTCAAGTATCTTTATCTCCAATGGAGGTAGAAGAGGAAGTAGAGGAAGAGACAATTTCTACTTCTGAGAGAGAACAAAAGATAATCAAAGAAATAGAGGAAGAACTACAGAAAAATACTGTTGGTGATATTGTGAAAGATTGGAAGTTTGCAAAGGGGAAGAAAAAGAATGCATTTAAAAACCAAAGGGGAATGAAAACTTGTAGAATTTTTTTAAATAACCCTTTAGTTTGTTATGCAGGTTTGGATTTGAGGACAAATCCTTTCGAAGAATGGGAGAATGATGAGAGCACGAGTTCCCTAAGCATGTGGAAGGAATTCTATAAAGAAAAATATTCTGCTCCAACATTTTAGAAGCCAAAACACATCAATAAGAAGCAATCATGGAATAACTAATATTTCCTATTTTATTTTTAATTTTCGTATTTAATTTTAATTAAATAATTTTAGGTGGTTTTTGATCTTTCCTAAGTTAGTTTGTTGGTTGTAAAGTCATTATGATGACTAGTGGAGTTTTATTTTTATAATTATGTTTATTTACTAGGTATTGAATAATGTAAATGCACTTATCAATTTATTTGATAAATGCATGATAGTGGAAATTTATTTAGTTTATTTCAAGAGTCACTTTAGGTTTCCAAAGGTTGTGAGTTTAGCCTATAAATAGGGATCTTTTGTACTACACAAATCAGATTATGAATATGAATGAAAATTGAGTTTCCTCCATTTGTGAGAGCTTCCCTCGTGTTCTTGGGTTAAAGAACCAAATTGATCTTATCAAGGCAACTTGTGGCGATCAAAATCCATGACTTATCACTCACCTTCTCATCTATTTCTTGAGTGTGGCGTCAATATCCTTCTTTTAAGTCTCATCATCAACGCGGTCTTTCCTAGTTTGCCATCACTATATATATATATTTTATTAAATTAAATATTAACGTTGACTATTTGAAACAAAACTTATATTTTATGGTTGATTTATTTTATCTCAAATTTAAAAATTATGTATTTATAATATAATAAAGTTTTTTTTAGTATAAACCGGGTATCCTCTACACGCAAATGCAGAGAATAATCTCTCGAACCGGGTAGGACCACAATAGGTGGCAAACATCTCCCTCAAGAGATTTACCACTATCCTTTACACGAAAATGCAGAGAATATCCCTTGAACCGGGTAGGACCACAATGAGCGGCAAACCTCTCCCTCAAAAGATTTAACACTATTGCATGCCCAAGGCTAGATTCGAACTCAGGACCTTGGTTAAGTTGGAAGAGACTCCTACCATCTCGTCCACGTGCTTTTGGGTAATATAATAAAGTTTATATTAATTTTTAATCATACCTTATTTTTTAATAATGGTATTTAAATAAATAATTCTCATGAGATAATAATATAATATGGTAAATAAAAAATATGATTATATAAATGTCTAGATATATTTTATTTATATTACATTTGTGTTTTTTTGGAAATCTTTTTTATTTTAGGATATTAAAATAAGGTTTTCTATATTTTAGGCCATTTATTAACGTAATGCTTTTATAACATCATAATTTAAATATATTTGACGGAAAAAATTATTAATTTAAAAATACTTTTATATTTCCTAAAAAAGTATTTTTACATTATCGTTTAGGCTTAATTACAGTTTTGGTCCCCCTATTATGACCAATTCTCGATTTTGGTCCCTGAACTTTTAATTTGACGATTTTGGTCCCCCTATTTTCCCAATTTGAAAAATCAAGGTCCCCCACCCCAATTTTGACTGACTTATCCTACGTGGCAGCCCACGTGGACTGCCACGTAGGCACACCCCCCACCCCCACCCCCCCACCCCCACCTTCTTCTTCCTCGTGACCCTCTTCCCCTCCCCCCTCCACTGTTCCCCTCCCCCTCCCACCCCCCACCACCGTGAACCCCCCCTCCCCCTCCACTGTTCCTCTTCCCCTCCCCCCTCCCCCCCCCTCGAATCCTCTCACGCTTCTTCCACCCCCTCGCTCGCAGATCCAACAACCACTCACCACCGATTCCCTCTCACCGTCGCACCTCCTCCCTCCCCTTCACCCCTCCTCCCCTTCGCCCCTCCTCCCCTTCGCACCTCCTCCCCTTCGCACCTCCCCCCTCCCCTTCGCACCTCCTCCCCTTCGCACCTCCTCCCCTTCGCACCCCCTCCCCTTCGCACCTCCCCCCTCCCCTTCGCACCTCCCCCTCTCTCTCTCCTTCGCATCTCACCACCGTCGCTCTCCCTTTCCCTCTCACCACCGTCGCTCTCGCTCGTCGCTCTCGTCTCCCCGTTCTCTCGCTCTCGCAGATCGCAGATCTCATTCGGTGGTGGGGTGGGGTCGGTGGTGGGGTGGGGTGGGGTCGGTGGTGGGGTGGGATGGGGTGGGGGGATCGGTGGGGAAGACGAACAGTGGAGGGGTGGGGGGTGGGGGTGCGCCTACGTGGCAGTCCACGTGGGCTGCCACGTAGGACAAGTCAGTCAAAATTGAACAGGGGGACTATGATTTTTCAAATTGGGAAAATAGGGGGACCAAAATCGTCAAATTAAAACTTCAGGGACCAAAATCGAGAATTGGTCATAATAGGGGGACCAAAACTGTAATTAAGCCTATCGTTTAAAAGGAAAGCAGGATACGCATTTGGTGTCTTGGTTTCTTTATTTATTTTGAAGAATTTCAATTTCACTTTGCAGACAATCACCAAATATTTGACAGTGTAACATAAGACTACCGAACAACTTCATCAGAATCTGAAAGTAAGAGTAAGAGGTACGTTTTTTTCTGATCATTGAATACATGTTTTTATCTCTTTTATAAGTCTGTTTCCTTTGTGTTTTCATACATGCTTTTGTGTTCTAAATTTAGATGTCTAAATAAACATATTGTTTCGAAACAAATATGTCAATTAGGGTGAATCGAATTATAAATCTATGAATTTTGTTAGCTTCCCATCTCGAATTTTTATGCATATTGGTTTTGTTTCGATTGGAGTTTTCCGATTTTTGATTCATAGCTTTAGTTTTCAAATCATTTTACTCTTATCTATTTAATTCCGAAGTGTCGAAATGTTTGGTAGTAAGAAAAGATTTAGTGATCCATTGTTTTTAGCAAAGTTGGATTCAAACATGAAAGGTTCGTTTGATGACTAGGATAGGATAGAGACGAAATAAACACCATGTCATGTGTTTGATATGCAACACTGAATAAGAAATAAGACTATATATAGTATCCTTTTTTAGATAAAAAGATAACATATATTATTCTATTATATATATATATATATATATATATTAAAAAAATTATATTATATATTTTAGATAAGCTAATACATGGTTTGTCAAAACATCCCTTGTGGAGACTATATTTGATTTGTTAAAAAAAGTAATTAAATTTCTATTTTTATATTTTGTAATGATAATTTTATTTTTGTCACTTATTTTTATTTTTAGAATTTTTGCACTATACCAAATGACAAAACTACCTTTATCATAAAATCATCCATTATTTTTTGAATTAAATATAATATTTGTAGTTTTTTATTTCACATCAATTTTTAGTTTTAGTTTTATTTATATATATATATATATATTATATTTAAAAATATCCCTTAGAAGGGCAAATGAATAAATTATTTCTTATTCTATCCTGCTAAGTTCTAATCCAACTCAACTTCAGGATAAGATTTCAACTCAAGAGATAGGATAGGATAAGTCACGAGAATAACTTATCATATCGTGCTAGTTCAACAAACGTTAAACTGACACAGAATACGATAGACTTAGTATATTCTGTCTTCTTATCCTGAGCATCGGAAAGACCAAAATGGTTTTCAATGGGTCGAACACATAAGTCTTTGACAATCAGAAAGTTGAACAAATGTTGGACTGACACAAGATATGATAGACTTATCATATTCTATCTTCTTATCCTAACCATCAAAGGGCCAAAGGGTTTTCAACGAGTGAACACATAATTAATCTTTGAGAATCATAACATTTAACATAATATAATGTTTGTGATTGATAAAGTTTATTCTCAAATTTTGGTATAGTACATTTGAAGAGTAGGCCATTTTAATCCAAACTACCCTTATCATAAAATCAATTCCAAGTACCTAGCCACAAAGAAACACTCACCACCCAAACCTTATGTGAATATTTACCGTCTTGAGCTACAATACCATATAATGATGCACCATTAATAGAGGTAAGGACTTCTTCCATTAAAACCATCTTTGTGATCCTACATTAGTATATATATGACCCATAACCTTAGTAAGGTATAACTCCATATTCGAGAAAATAGCAACATGTGAGTATCGAGGTTGGGTTGGATTGTATTCTTCTATATATTGGAGAAGATATAGCTCTATATTGAGTTGGATTGTATTCCTCTATATATGAAAGCATCTTTTGTTAGATTTTCTTCACTTATTATAGATACTAACAAGAATTTATTTCATTAGCGACTTTATTTCTAGAATATGCAATTATATGTGGTGAGTTAATATTAATGTTTAATTATTATTATTATTATTATTATTATTATTATTATTATTATTATTATTATTATTATTATTATTCACGCAGAAAACATTCAACATGGTGAGAAGCAATTCAGCTAGGAACTACTCAAATGATCACCTGTGCTATGAGGTTCTAGTAAGAATCTTTATGGTCCTAAATGTTGTAGATCATGCTAGAGTCTCGCTAGTTTGTAAATCTTGGTACCATGCAAGTCGTGACCAAACATTTTGGCATAAAATAGATCTTACTGCACTGAGCTCTAACACCTTCAACATACCCATGAGACTATATACTCGGATGGATAGAACTTTAAGCACCAAAGTTACTCAATTCTTAAAGTATGCACTAAGTTTGAGTGATGGAAACACCCGATGCTTAATATTTAATTACTACATGTACTTGACAGATGTGCACTTAATATTTGCTGCTACAAGGTAACATTTTTAACTTACTCTTTTACACATAACCATGGTACATAAGATTGAAATAAAATAAACTTATTTTTACTAAGATATTAAGTGTTGTTCTTTAATTTGTAGGACCCCGAATTTGAAACGACTAGTGTTACCAATATCAGTCAAACTAACAAAAAGTGGAATCAACACTGCAATGAAATTATGGGGTGACCTTGAGTCCATTACCATGACCTCAATGATTCGCACGAAGAGTTACGTTTTTTCTGCAATTGGGAAATATTGCATGAACATCACAGAATTAAAATTCACTTGTCATTTTGGAATAGATGATGCTGAAGCCTTGGTGAAATACACGCCAAACCTAAAGATCTTGAGTATTCGGAGCATATTTGTGAACAAGAGAGGTTTATGTCATGTACTCAATGACTTACAACATCTGGAGATGGTAAATATATGCCATAGTCTCATTGTTGATAACTTAAATTCTCAATTTAAGTTGTACTCTATTGAGGATCTACAAAGTCATTGAGTATCTCATGTTTGAGAAAGTTTATCTCTTGTCCAAGTGGAAGGTGTCTTATGTGTAAGAATGAGCATTACAACGATCCAGGTCCAAGAGTATATAGCTACTCGGAGGACATTTGGCAGGAGGATGAGATAACCTATCTTGCACATTGATTAATTATATGTATTGAAATAATGAAGACTAAAAGACTTCTTGAACCTTGTTATTTTAAGTTTAGACATTGAAATTATCTATCCTTTTTGTTGAAATATATTTAACAAACTTTTGCTCATTTCGGATCATGTTCAATTTAATTAATTTTAATAATTACCATATCCCCATTACTAGTTGGATTATTAATTTACTATGGTTTATTCTCAATTTTTTAGATGAGATCTTGTTGTAGATTATTAAAGAATGTCTCTAACTATTTATTGAAAATATATTTTTATATGCAAAATTTGTTGTTTGAAATTATAAAAATGAATAAAATATGTGGTAGCACCCCCATTGACGAGACTGAAAATTGTTGACTATAAATTGTTTTGATTAATTATTTTCCATTGAGACTCAAAAGTAAAATTATTTTCATTTGAGACTTCAAAGTAAAATAATCATTTATAAAAAATAAAAACATTTGGAAAAACAATATATAAAATATTTGTATTCGACAACATGTAACGTTTTTGCCACATCTACATATTTGTAACGGAGTCAAACAAAAATTACAAAAAAGGATAACAGTGCAATGATTTTAAAACATACAGGACCTGCTCGTTAAAACGAAAACATAAGATACCTATTCGTTACCTTAAGATAAGTTAAGGAACCCCGGATGGTATTTAAAGAGCAATTTTTGCACTGGTTATATACAAAATCGGTGTCTTGTGTTGTTCTGATATTGTCAAAGGAAAGTTAAAAATCTATAAAATGACTAAGGAAAATATTGTTTTCAATGCTTTGTTGCTTGAGTCATGTTAACTTGTTTATAACCGTGCATCCGCACAAGTCATGTTGCGTGGTATTGATATTTTTGGTAGTTTGATGACTAAATAGTTACACTTTGATTTAAAAATGTTAAGCGAAAAGTTCAATTACCGATGATTAAAAAATTATAGGAAGATACATTTATTAATTGTTCTAAAAGGCTAATCTATCCTATAAATTGTTTTGATTAATTGTTTCCAATAAATTGTTCTAAAAGGATAATCCTATAAATTGTTGTGTTATGAATATTGAATATTATTATAGTGGATGTCCACTACTCTCCTTCCATCTACTCATTAGTGGATTTTTATGGTGGATGTTCCAAAAGCATCACTATAATGACTCTCATCTGAACCAGCTTGGAACTAAATTCACTAACAATCATTTGCAGCACACCAAAAACAGAAGGCCAAAAGTGATGTCAACTGGAGTCACAAGAAAGGGGGTTGAATTGTGACCTTTTTAAAATTTTGCTTGACCAACCGAATCACTTAAAAGAAGACCAAATAGACTTCCAAGAGAATACGACTTTAAAGGCTTTGAAGTTACTTGCTTTCTTATAAGATGATAGTCATCTAAATAGATTGAGACATTAGTTGAAGATAGGTAAGTCACTGAGCTAAGAAGATATAGAGGGTTGGAGAATACGAATGTTGTATCTTCTTAGAAACTGGAATGTGTGAGAAGGTACTTTGATAAGAAGTATGTAACTTTGTTTCATGCTTCTCACACTAGTGATGATGTTGGGTTATGGTAACACTTTTTTAGGAAGATGAGGAGTGTTGTAGTATATTGAAAAGATAGCTCAAGATAGTATCTTGAGATTTTAGGATAATTTATACAATGGAGTGGAAGACGGCTTTTCTTTTAGAGCTGGTTGTTATGTAGAGTAAACAGTAGAGGAAAGCAGAAAAGAGCACACAGATTTATAGTTCACTCTAATCGTCAGGGGCTACATTCACCCCCTACATCCCTATCAACTATTCCACTAGTTTTCTTCTACAGGACTAGCAACTGTTTCACCCCTAAGGAACACCTTAGGCATCTTCACTAATACTTTCAGCAACCAATGCTATGTTAGGAAGGAACTAACCCCTAAGAACATACTTAGGCTTCTTCATTAACAATCCAGCAACAAATGCCTTGTTAAGAAGGTACAATGATAAGGTAGTGTTTGGGAATACAATAGCTTGGGTTGAAAAATGGTTTCTAACAATATATAATCTCAAGACTATGAACAAACTGAGAAATGTTCCCTTAAACACTTTGAAGTGCACTGAGTATGGTTGAGAGAAGAGAAGTACTTCATAAGCTTCTTTAGAAGCCATATGGTAGGAAATATTGACCCAAGCTTCTTACCAACTCCCACAACTTGAATGAGGTCTTCCATAAGGTGTTTATAGAAGTTTTAGCCAAAAAGAGTCGTTGAAATTGGCCATGAAACTCAAACTAGCCATTTATAGCTGTTGGACACTTTTCTGCACTTTCTCCACATTCTGCAGCGCTGACAGCTTTTTCTGTACTTTCTGCAGCACTTCTCTTATCTTCTAATTTAGACCTTCTGATTGTATCTTCTGAACGATGCCGCTTGTGAGCGATATAGCTTCTGAGCGATGTAGCTTCTGATCAAGCCTTCTGAGCAACCTTCTAAAGTACCTTCTGAAGATTGTTTTGATGACTTCTCTACTTGTAATACATCATGGTCTATGTCTTCTTAAAGTTTCTGAAGTATCTTGACATGGCTTTTCTTATCATAAGAGGCTATATGGACTGGGTCTTCTCATCTTGAGAAACTTCTTATTCTTTCCATCTCATTGTTAGGCTTTATGAAGAACCATCTTCCCATCTTGAGAAGCAATATAGCTTGTGTCTTATTTATCTGAGAAGGTTCTTACTACCAACTCTACTTGGGTCTTCTCTACTTGTAATACATCATGGTCTATGTCTTCTTAAAGTTTTTGAAGTATCTTGACATGGCTTTTCTTATCATAAGAGGCTATATGGATTGGGTCTTCTCATCTTGAGAAACTTCTTATTCTTTCCATCTCATTGCTAGGCTTTATGAAGAACCATCTTCCCATCTTGAGAAGCAATATAGCTTGTGTCTTATTTATCTGAGAAGGTTCTTACTACCAACTCTACTTGTGTTGCTTCCCGAAGAAACAACTTCTCATATTAAGAAACAATTATAGCTATATTCTTTTATCCATCTTCTTACAACCGGTTTGACCATCATTCTTATCTTCTAAGGCTTTGCCAAGCCTTCTTTCTTTATGAGGCTTCTTGAGGAGAGTCTTCTTAACTTGTGAAGTCACTATAACTTATGTCTTCTCATCTTGGAAGATTCTTACTATACCCTACTCTTCTAGGCTTTTTGAAGATTGTCTTCACATCTGAGAATCCATTATAGTTGTCTTCAATATTTTTTCTGGTTATGACCTCAATATAGTTTATACTTTTATTCAAAGACATCAGTTATGCCATCTCATGTGGTGCTATCTTCTTGAGATTTGATTGAATAGTTCCCGCACTTTAGATCAGTCAAGAAAACCATTAGATCCATAATGGATCAGATAACTTAAACACTTATCCAAATAGTTTGTTTCCATCAAAACTAACACAAGGGATTTTGCCTCAACAATATCTCGCTTTTTTAGGATGACCTACATTTTGAGAAGATTTTAAGTTGTTTGATATAACAGTTGTTTGCCCATGTTTGAATATATTCTCCCTCTGGGAGTATGCATATGCTCCCCTGAGGTTATGCATGTTTTTTATATGGCATAGATAATTTTCATAATAAACCAAAATGTAATTGTTCTGACAGTTTAAAGAATTTGGTTTGGAGGCATATATGTAACATAACAACTGAGACAAGCAAAAGCTTGTTTGGTCAGGCACATGCTCTTAATAGCATAGATATTATCATATACAAGCACAATAGGAAATGCTCTATACATAGCACATATATGTTCATTGAAGCATGTAAAGGTGCTCCATAATCAACACAGATATTCAACAATGCATATAAGATGCTCTATAACTAGCACAGATGTATATGATAAAGCATATAGTAGTGGATAAGGATATAACAACTAAATTGTACACTAATCTTCTTCTAGACTTATTCTATCCTTTGATTTTTTACCTTTTTTTCCCTTTTAAAGTTAACTAGCTTCTTCTACCCTTTTTCCTAAGAAGCTTGACTTCATTTTTCTTTCTCCCCCTTTGTCATCAATCAAAGAGTGGGTCTACTAAACATGTTATGTGGGGATAGATGAATCAGAAGATGTGGAGATAGACTCTAGTATATTAATAGTAGGAACAAATTTGGGAATTTTGAGGGAAAGCTTGGTGTGTCACAATTATCTTAAAGTTAGACCATACTTTCCTCACTTGTTTCTCAATTTTTTTGAGCCTAGAACTCTCAGTTGGAGGATTATCAGAGTTTGTGCAGCAGACTACTGAGGGATAACGGTTGGATTTTTCTTGGAGTGTTTAGAGCTAGATGGTGGAGCAGTTGAAGAATGAAAACAAGTTATACAAAACAGAGGTTTCACAGGATTTTGGAGGATTAGAAGGTGAATTGAAAATATCTTGATTATATTGCAATCTGGTGGGGCTTGATGGAGTAGGAGTATGTTCAATAAGATATATATATGTGTGTGTGTGTGTGTGTGTGTGTGTGTGTGTATGAGGAGACATAACAGTACCTTTGCATGTATAATTGATAGCTTTAGAAGCTATTTGATCATCAGAGCAGTCAAAAATATTCATTTGCAGGTGCTCCCCTTGAGAAGATGCTTTCCTTTCATGCTTCTTAGATGCATCAGAACTACTGAGATAGCCTTCGGAGAAGATTCCTTCTATTCAGATGCATCAGAACTACTGAGATAGCCTTTCTCAAATCTTATATCCACAAATTCTTTCAACTTGTTGTTCCTCCCCTTGATCATTTCTTTTTCACACACATGACCCTTCATGGAGCTTATTTTTTCTTCCATAGAGGTCATGTGTTGAGTGGACTGCAGATTTTCAAAATTGTTTTTCAGTAATAACTCCTGGAGTGATATCCAGTTTCACAATCATTTCTAGAGAAGTTTCTCCAATAGTGACCTTTGTTGCAATTTTCTTGGCACATGTTTTCCTTGTTCTTTTTCCCTTAAATGCTTCCTTTTCGTTTTCCTTTTCACTGATAGCAAAAATAGGTTTTTCTGTTGACTGTCTTATCTTCTTCTTTTGTTTCTCCTTATTCAATGGGATTCACTTCCAATTTCCTTCTCTATATGGTATTCAAAAGTGTCTTCAAGCAATTGCTACAAAGTTCAAAGTATTACTTAGTTCCTCAATCCTAAATCTTGATCACACCTAATATGGCTAGTAATTTAAATGTGAAATTATTTTGTAATTTTCCAATCAAGCACAACCTAAGATGTCAGGTACCAAACATGTGAGTAAAATCTAATCAACAATATGCATAAGTTATATCTAATCAATAATACTTTTGAGCATAGATTTTGTCTCAGAAAAGGAAACCATTTACATTGAAGCACAACTACTTGAAAACTCCCATGTTCTTAATTATCATGAAGCATCTTAGCATGGTGTTTACAATAGCCTTATAGACATAATTGTATTAATTAATGCTCATAAATTAAATAATGGACATTAAGGATGTAGAGAAGTCTTTTCATGATTCCAAAATAGGATATGAAAAAAGTATCAAAGATTCAACCAAAAAAGTATGCAAAAATAAGTTTCCAAACTACTACTCATAAAACTAGTTTAGACTTAGTGTTTTCAAAACAAGAGTTTTCATAAAAAATAGATTGAAAAAGGCACTATAAACAAGGTTTTTAAGAAAATATGTTTTCAAACAACGACATGAAGAAGGTCTCAAAAACATGTCCAAAAAAAAGCATGCAAAAATAAGCTTCCAAGTTGATTTCTACAAAATATAGTCTCAGCATAGAGTTTTCGAAATAAGAGTTTTCAAATTTATTTCTCAAATACCTAGTCTAGACAGTGTTTAGGAAATAAGAGTTTTCAAATGAAAAGGGCCCCATGTCCAAAAATGTATGCAAAAATAAGATTTAAATTTATTTCTCAAAAAACTTGTGTAGACATAGTGTTTCCAAAACAAGTTTTCAAAAAAATAGATTGAGAGAGGCATATGAACAAGGTTTTGGACAAAATATGAAAAAAGTTTCTTCGAAATAAGAGTTTTTAAAAGAACGAGACATGAAAAGAAAGTACCTAAAAAGAAAGTATATAAATAATCCCATAACCACTCATAGTATATAAATAAGGCTTAATTACAGTTTTGGTCCCCCTATTATGACCAATTCTCGATTTTGGTCCCTGAACTTTTAATTTGACGATTTTGGTCCCCCTATTTTCCCAATTTGTAAAATCAAGGTCCCCCACCCCAATTTTGACTGACTTATCCTACGTGGCAGCCCACGTGGACTGCCACGTAGGCACACCCCCACCCCCCACCCCCCCACCCCCTGCCACGCAGTCCACGTGGGCTGCCACGTAGGATAAGTCAGTCAAAATTGGGGTGGGGGACCTTGATTTTACAAATTGGAAAAATAGGGGAACCAAAATCGTCAAATTAAAAGTTCAGGGACCAAAATCGAGAATTGGTCATAATAGGGGGACCAAAACTGTAATTAAGCCTATAAATAATCAACTCACATATGAAAAGAAATGGAAGATATAAAACTTATTATGAGAATTATAATAAATTTTGAACAATAAATTCATTGTCCAAACCTACCTAATTTTCATCTAAAAGCTGCTTGTTTAGGCTTCCAATATGAGTTCCTGATTGATACAGACAAACATCTAACATTAAGCAAACCAAGATACAGATTAATAGTAGGAGAATAGTATTTTTTAGGCAGTGAAATCAGTATCAATCATGGGCCTTATACATGCATACAGAGATACATGCTAACAGTCACCCCAGAATGAGAAGGTAGAGTAGGCCCGCATATGGCAAGGCAAAGCATCTATTTCACTCTAGTATATCATTTTACTACTTTTCATGCCAAACAGAAAATATATTCTCACCCATTAAAAACTTGGAAAAGTTAACCAATATCCTTCCGCCAAATTTGGAAATAATAAATGACATGTGTTTTTAATAAATCCACACATATACCTCTAAAGCTTAGTTTTTCTATCTTTCATTTTCTATATATGAAAATGGAAAATGACAACCAATTGATCCCAAAATTCTTGCTAGTTATTTTCCAAAAACCACCAACAACCCTTGAACATCAACTGTGTCAAGATGAAAACAGAGTCAAGGACAAACATGTGACCCCATCGTTGATTTCCCAAAAATCATTCCCAGCCAACTCCAGAAAAAATCTGCACAATTTACTATATTCATTCATTCAATAGAGAAACAAAAATAAATTGACAAACCAAAATGCAAAATCAATTTACCTGACCAATCATTTTGGGAAGGAAATAATTGAAGAAGAAGAAGAAGAAAGGATTTCGAACTAAGGGAGGGAGAGCTTCGGGCGATGGTTCTGTGCGGTGGTGAGGCAAATGGCGTTCAAGGCCATCATTCCAAACCAACAATCAACCATCAGAAATAATGTTCGTGTTGGTATTTAACTCTAAACTACAGATTAAAAACAAACGGGGGATTGGGTCAACTAAACTATAAACCCAATGAACCTCAGTTAAACAATTAATGTCATTAGAAATGTAGCAACACCAAGTAGGTTCTCCCTGGAAACAGGGGCTTGGGTAAACTACAACCTTAGACAAGTTGGATTGTGAGTAACATCATTGGTTCTCCATGACAACAAACATAATGAGACTCAAAAGATAAAATAATAAATAGAAATAACACATTTACGAATGTTGTTTCACCAAGTAGGTTCTCCTATAAACAAGGGCTTGGCTCAAAAACACCTCAACCAATTCATATTTAATCATTACAAGCCAATGTGAAACATCATCTCATTAAAGCACATTAAACAAAAATAACACATAACATTAGCTTAAATTAATGCCCAAGGTCTCAGATATTATCACAGTTTTATCAATCACAATTTTTTCAGAAGCAAAACTAGCGACAGCAAACAAGGTAGACAGGAGCGCGCTCTGGAGCGTGGGAGCGGACGCTCCTACGAACCTATGGGTGCCCAACGCTCTCGCTCCAGCTTAGAGCGCAAATTGCATAGGAGCGTAAGGAGCGGTTGCAGGAGCGCTCAGGAACGTAGGAGCGGACAGGAGCACCGTGGAGCAGACAGGAGCGGTGGGTCGGATCCGCTCTTGTTTAAGAGCTTTTTCTAGTAATTTTCGGGTCGGGTTGCGGCGCAAGTTGCAGAGCAATCGTGGAGAAGATGAAGGAATAGGATTTTTGCTGCGAAATTACAATTGTGCCCTTGTTTTTTAAACACTAAACGACCTTCTAGCCTTCAGTTTGCCAGCTGTGTTCCATTATATTTTCTGTCTGCACTCTGCACTGCTTCAACTTCTGTGCTGTCTGCACTTTTAACTTTTTTATCATGTGCATCCCTTTAGTATTACTATAACAGCTGTTTTCATTTCTTTACATTTAATTAAATTTTTATGCTTTTGTGCTCTCTATTTTAAACTAAACTTCTGTGCTCGCTATTTAATTCTAGTTGCATTTCAATACACTCTTACAGATTGCATATAATTTAGCATTTCTTTACACTTTTATACTTTTCATTACTTTAAAAGTATGACAATGACTTTCATCAAACGCTGTAGTTTAGTTTTTTATAATATTATATATACATATTATAAAAGTTTGTGATATTTTTCATTTAATTATTGTTTTTTATCTCTATTCATATGTTTAAATATGCATATATATCCTAGTTGGACAATTTCATAGGAACTACGTTTCGTGCTACGAACCCGTGCTTTACGAACCTATGACTTCTCACTGTTCCTACCTAGGATTACAAACTTGTCTACCTTGGCTGCAAAACCGCCAGAAAATCTGGCGACGCTATTTTCACTTAGCGGCAGTTTGTAACCGCTGCAATTCAGCTAATCATTTTCAATCTCCAAAAATCAAGTATGCATACACAACAGGGGAATCTACGAAATCAGTGTTTCGCTGCTACCTTAGGCTTTGTTCCTAGGAATAATCACACAAGTCAAATCCCTTTCAAGCTATCTTCTTAGTCCTTAATCGCAAATCCTTATCTAACTCTACAACTTGTCTACAACCCATATTAAGGTTCTCTCCACCCTCCATTCTCTGCTACCTTAGTAAAAATGTTGGGATAAACTGTACAACGAAAAGGCAAAACAATATGCTATTTTCAATTAAAATAAGAAAGCAATGAGAAAAAATAATAGCTGGAGAGGAGAAACTAGAAACTTTTTTTGTCAAGCTTAACCACAAGGGTTATGTTCAGGTTCCAGAATTGGCTTATAATAGCAGAAAACAAACGAACCTGAGTTGCATAAGTCCATTGAAAGGGACTCTTTTCTGTATTGAGCTTAAAAAACAATAGGAAAGAACACATTATTCTTAAAAAAACCTCTCAAACTAGTACATCATCATGTTTCAAATGAGAAAAATTAGCAACCAGTAACACATAACTAGTTGCTGGTAAATCATATTTCCATTATCTATTCTACACAGTACTCTTCAGTTTTATCAAATGCGAACATAAATTTAAGATAGCAAAAAAAGTGTAACACCCCTAGTTTCGTTAACTTCGGTTTACGAAATTAACGCATGATTGATCATTTGGACTAAGGATGGACCTAAATGGATATTAACGAGCCAAGGGCATTTTGGTCATTTCGCCTCATTTAAATGACCCTCAGCTTATATCACCAGCTGATCCTATTTCTTTTCCTCTCATTCAGCCATTTAGGAATAAATAGGAAGAGAGGAAGTGAGAAGTGGAGTGTAGAAATGAGAAGTTGAACATAAGGGCAAAATGGTAATCTCTCATTCAATTAAAACTCTCACCAACTTACCTCACTCAACACATTCTCACTCACTCCACTGAGCTTCTGAAACAGAAAGAAAGATAAGAGAGAAAGGAGGAGGAAAACAAGAGGGATAGAGGAGGAGAGAAGGTGGAAGGAAACATGGGATTCCCATTGCATGTATGATTTCTTCCCATCATCCATCTCCATTTGTATTCCTCTTTCCATTGATACTAATCTCATTCACTCAACCTTCGTCTGGCTCCATTCACCACTTTTGAACTTCATAGCTTTCAAGTATCCAAAAATGGAGTTTTGAGTTCCAATGGTCAAAACTTGATGTTAACTTCATTGTATGTGTCTGAAACCCGTATGACCTGCCTTCATTGTTTTCATCGTATATTCCTGTATTCAACTCTTATGTTTATGATTTTTGTTCCTCTGGAAACTAGACACAAAATTCTTCAATATGAGCACAAGAAACATCGGATTTCATTTGGAAATGAGGGAGATATTGTGTCCACAAGTTTCGGTTATGAATCTGGCCCAGTACAGAACCAGTCCCCTTGTTTCGGTGATATCTCCCAAACTACTGGTTGCATGCGTGTGAATCTTCAACCATCAGAAAATAGACGAAATTCTCTACATTATAGGCACTGGTTTGAAGAGTTTTGGTTACGAATTGCCCTAGATACACTTGTTGCAAATCGGTACACTGATTCTGGAAAACCGAAGTAAGAGCTGGGAATCTCGTTTCGTCGAATTTTGGTTCGAGTCGTCAAAGTTACGAGAGACATCAATTCAATATACCGGAGAGGAGTTCAGTAGCAAGAATGATTGATTGAGTTGCTGTTTGTGCAAGTGGGGCCCATTGAGTTCAGTTGCGGAGGCATTCGGAGCGTGTTCGTGATTACGGGGATTGTTCGAGTGGTTAACGGTTCGATTGTTCGAACGACGACGCGACTTCTCGGGGACTCGTCATACTGGTGAGTTTTACTCACGATTAGGGTTTCATTCTTATGACCTTGAATGATTTGAAATTCAGTTTCTGAAGCTAACTCATTTTCGATAGAATTATCGAGTCAAAAACCGTTTTCGGGAAAATAGCGTTTTTACGGTTTTTCGGTGAATATATATGTTGTTGAGATGTGGTGTAAATAGTAGATTTATTTATATGTGTATTCGGCCCAGGCCCGTTAGGTTTTCATATAGTATAGTCTATTTAAACTCATTAGTGCTAGTACTCTTTAACACAACAACATATACAATTAATAAGACGGAACTACAGCTACTCTGTAGTCGCAGACGTAGGCAAACATTGGCCGAACTGCGTGACCAATATCGTCTCTTTATTCTTCGTATCTATTTAACATGGTATCAAAAGCCTATGATCACTGGGCCTGAAAACCTAGCCGTCGCGCCGTCACGCTATTGAACCCTAGTTGTCCCGTTGATTGTTCATCCTCAACGGCCCTAGGTGCTACGAAAGTCATACAGTCTCTTTCAGCCGTACGGCGTCACTGTTCATTCCGTACGACGTCACTATTCATTCCGTACGGAAATCGCTATTCATCCGTACGGCGCACTGTTTATCCGTACGACGCCCCTGCTTATCCGTACGCAGATCGCTGTTTGTCCGTACAGTGTTGCTGTTCGTCCGTACGACGTACCGTTCATCCGTACGGTGGTCCTGTTTGTCCATACGGCGTTACTGTTCATTCCGTACCACGCCTTTCTACTGCTCCTCTCTGATTGTGGTTAGCCTTCCTATTATTGTCAAAAATGAGTTCAACTTCAGAAAATGACAAAAACAAATCTGAATCGACAGGTAAGAGTCTCGTGTCTTATGTTTTTTCCGGCAATCCCACTATAACAACGGAGAAACTCAATGGTGATAATTATTTTAATTGGTCTGCCTCTGTCAAAATGTGGTTTATGGGACAAAGACTTTTAGATCACCTCACCAAGAATTCTACAGAGATTGGTAAGGATTTGCGTGAAGATTGGGAACAAGCAGATTGTCAATTGGTCTCTCTTTTGTGGCAATCCATTGAACCCTCGTTGCTGGTCCATTATCGTTCATACACCACTTGTTATGATATTTGGCAGAAGGCTAAGAATGTTTATTCTAATGATATCCAGCGTCTCTATGGTGTTATTCATAATTTAGCCACCCTTCAGATGACAGAAGATAACATCATGACATATGCTAATAAAGCTCAGTCAGCAGCAAATGAGTTCAAGCTCCTTGTGACCGACAATGACCCGAAGAAGATGCTTGAAAAATTAGATAATGTGTGTATGATCTATGTTCTTCATGGTCTCCATCAAAAGTATGAGTCAGTACGGAGCAACATTCTTTCTGCATCAGACATTCCCTCAACAGAGGATCTTATCAGGCGTCTCATACGTCTTCCTGGATTGGAAGGAATTGGAGGGAATGGATCTCAGACTAACATAGAATCTTCTGCTCTTGTTTCTAATTTTGCAGGTCGTGGGGGACGCGGTCGTGGTCGTGGGGGTGGTCAAGGAGGTCGTGTCGGAGGACGTCCTCAGTGCACTTATTGTAAGAAACTTGGTCATACTGAAGACAAGTGTTATTCCCTTCATGGCTTTCCAGAGAAACCAGTAAATGTGACTCAGGTTAATGATTCTGAACAGAGAAGCACTAAACAAAATGTTCTTTCTGATGAGGAGTATAAGGCATTCCTGCAGCATAAGACTTCCCAGGCTTCATCATCAGCAACAGTTGCTCATTCTGATAATTCTACAGTCTGTTTCTCTCAATCATCATCTGTTGACTCCTGGATTATGGACACTGGAGCTTCTGATTGCGTGGCTGGTAATCCATCTCTTTTATCCAAAATATCCCAACCTAACACCCCACACTATATTACCGTCGCCGACGGATCAAAAGTTAAAGCTAGTGGCATTGGTAAAGCCACTCCTCTTCCATCCTTACCCCTTGACAATGTTCTACTTGTTCCCAATTGCCCATTTAATTTAATTTCAGTTAGTCGTCTGACTCGAAGCCTAAAATGTTCTGTAACTTTTGATGATGATTATTTTGTTATACAGGACCGGAGTACGAAGCTGACGATTGGTACAGGATATGAGTCACATGGACTTTACTACCTCCAGCCCATCCATCCTTCATCTACAATTGCCTCCACTTCTACTACAGAGTCCCCTAGTCTTCTTCATCGTCGGTTAGGTCATCCAAGTCTCAAGAAGTTCAAAGTTATGGTTCCTCATTTGTCTCATCTGCAGTCATTAGATTGTGCGTCTTGTCAGCTTGGGAAACATGTTCGCTCCTCCTTCCCTAGCAGTACTCAGTCTCAAGCTCGTTCTCCTTTTGATGTTCTTCACTCAGATGTATGGGGACCGAGTCGAGTCACTTCAGTTGTAGGACATAGATATTTTGTCACTTTTATTGATGAATTTTCTAGATGTACGTGGATCTCCCTACTTAAGGATAGATCTGAACTTCTTGGTGTTTTTCAAAATTTCTTTAAGGAAATCAAAAATCAATTTGGTTGTTCTATTCGCACTTTACGCAGTGATAATGCGAAAGAATATTTTTCTACACCATTTAATTCTTTTATGGTTGAAAATGGCGTCATACATCAATCATCTTGTCCCCATACCCCACAACAAAATGGGATTGCTGAACGTAAGAACCGTCATATAATTGAAACAGCACGCACCTTACTTATTCATGCTAATGTTCCTTTGAAGTTTTGGGGGGATGCTGTCCTCACTGCAGGGCACTTGATTAATAGAATGTCATCCTCTGCTATCCAGAATAGAGTTCCTCATTCCATATTGTTTCCCGATGAGCCCTTGTTCCGTATCTCTCCTCGAGTCTTCGGATCCACTTGTTTTATTCATGATCTTACTCCGGGACTTGATAAATTGTCTGCTCGTGCAGTTAAGTGTGTCTTCCTTGGCTATTCAAGAGTTCAAAAAGGATATCGATGCTACTGTCCCTCCACACATCGCTTCTACATGTCTGCTGATGTCACCTTCTTTGAGGATGCTCCCTTCTTTGCATCTCCCATTGAGTCTGAGTCTGTCTCTCAAGTATTACCTATTCCTAACATTGTCCCGGTAGTTCCTCTCCCACCCATCATTGACCAGATAGATCACCCCTCTCCTACGGAAACTCCTAGTCCTTCTAGTCCCGCCCCCTTGCAAACTTATCAACGCCGTGCTCGTCTCCTTCCTGTCGACCCACCTCCTACCGAAGATCCTAGTGACTCATCTCCTGCCCCGGTTCCCTCTTCTACTCCGGATCCGCCTCCCGAGTCAGAAGACCCTCCTATTGCAGTGCGTAAAGGTACACGTTCCACCCGTAACCCTCATCCTATTTATAATTTCCTCAGCTATCACCGCTTATCACCTTCGCATTATACATTTGTCTCTGCTATTTCTTCCATCACCATTCCTAAGTCCACGCAGGAAGCTCTTTCTCATTCAGGTTGGAGACAAGCTATGATTGATGAGATGACAGCCTTAGAATCTAACCAGACATGGATTCTTGTGCCGCCTCCTCCTGGTAAATCTATTGTTGGGTGTCGTTGGGTATATACTGTCAAAGTTGGTCCAGACGGGAGTATTGATCGTCTGAAAGCACGCCTCGTTGCTAAGGGCTATACTCAGGTTTTTGGCCTTGATTACAGTGATACTTTCTCACCGGTGGCTAAAATGGCTTCTGTTCGTCTATTCCTTTCTATGGCTGCAATGCGACATTGGCCATTGTATCAACTAGACATCAAGAATGCGTTTCTCCATGGAGATCTAGAAGAAGAAGTTTATCTGGAGCAACCACCTGGTTTTGTTGCTCAGGGGGAGTGTCGTGGGTATGTCTGTCGACTTCACAAAGCCTTGTATGGTCTTAAACAATCCCCTCGAGCATGGTTTGGGAGATTCAGTAGTGTTATTCAAGAGTATGGCATGATTCGGAGTGAAGCTGACCACTCTGTCTTTTATAAGTTCTCCTCTCACAAATGTATTTATCTGGTTGTCTATGTCGATGATATTGTCATTACAGGTAATGATCATGATGGGATTGCAGGACTTAAACAACATCTAGTCCACCACTTTCAGGTCAAAGATCTTGGAAAGTTACGTTACTTTCTTGGCATTGAGGTAGCTCATTCTAAGGCAGGGATTGCTATTTCCCAGAGAAAGTATGCTTTGGATATTTTAGAAGAAACCAAAATGCTGGATTGCAAGCCAATTGACTCTCCTATGGATCCTAATGTCAAGATCTTACCAGATCAGGGGGAGCCATTTTCAGATCCAGGAAGGTATAGGAGGCTAGTTGGAAAGTTAAATTACTTGACCATGACGAGGCCAGGTATTTCATATGCTGTTAGTGTGGTGAGTCAATTCCTAAATTCTCCTTGTGACAGTCATTGGGATGCCGTTGTTAGAATCCTGAGGTATATCAAGGGAGCTCCTGGAAAAGGTCTTGTTTACACTGATAGAGGTGATTCAAATATTGTCACTTACACAGATGCTGATTGGGCTGGTTGCCCCTTTGATAGAAGGTCCACATCTGGGTATTGTGTTCTTATTGGTGGAAATCTAATTTCATGGAAAAGTAAAAAGCAAAATGTTGTTGCCAGATCCAGTGCTGAGGCTGAATATCGGGCTATGGCGCTTACCACTCAGGAGCTCACGTGGCTGAAACATCTTCTCCAAGAGTTGCGTTTTTGTAAAATAGGCACTATGAGTCTCATTTGTGATAATCAAGCAGCCCTACATATTGCGTCCAATCCAGTCTTTCATGAGCGAACCAAACACATTGAAGTTGATTGTCACTTTGTTCGTGAGAAGATTGTGTCCGGCGACATTGCTACTTCATTTGTTGGTTCTAATGATCAATTGGCAGACATCTTCACAAAAGCTCTTCGAGGACCAAGGATAACTTACATATGTGACAAGCTGGATGCCTACAATCTATACGCTCCAGCTTGAGGGGGAGTGTTGAGATGTGGTGTAAATAGTAGATTTATTTATATGTGTATTCGGCCCAGGCCCGTTAGGTTTTCATATAGTATAGTCTATTTAAACT
This sequence comes from Astragalus membranaceus, assembly GCA_039519185.1. Classification (NCBI taxonomy): domain Eukaryota; kingdom Viridiplantae; phylum Streptophyta; class Magnoliopsida; order Fabales; family Fabaceae; genus Astragalus; species Astragalus membranaceus. Next base: position 88,118,828 of record CM076851.1, read on the forward strand.
CATTAGTGCTTGTACTCTTTAACACAACAACATATACAATTAATAAGACGGAACTACAGCTACTCTGTAGTCGCAGACGTAGGCAAACATTGGCCGAACTGCGTGACCAATATCGTCTCTCTATTCTTCGTATCTATTTAACATATGTTTTTATCGATTTGTTGATTTTGATGCTTTCGCTGGAATATGGACTGAAATGTTGGTTATAATTTCTATTTTTAAGTCTCGATGGTTAGGAAATGTCTCGGGGTCGATTAGAAAGCGAAACGATACAAAACGGGTTTTCGAAATGTTGTTTTCAACGGGTTTTCGAAATGCTGTTTTCAACCAATTTTGGCTCCCATCGCGTCGCGACCCGTGGCCAACGCGTCACGACCTCCCTTATTTTTTGCAACGCAAAAAATTCTGTCACTTTTCGCGTCAGAACCAGTTCGCGTTGCGACGCTTTGCAGTTTTTCAGCAAAACTCACTGATTTTGTTTTCGCAATAACTTTTGATCCAGGAAACCGATTGAGGTGTTCTAAAATGCGTTGGAAAGCTTATTCAAAGACCTAACTATATATGTATAACTTGAATTGGAAAACACACTGTTTTTGAAAATCAAAGCTGTTTTCGAAACCGAATTGTAGACCATGTGTGAGCATATGTTTTTGAATAACACAACGAATAATTCGTCCAACTTGGTACCGTACTATAATGCCGGATGTCTAACTTTGAATTCATCAAAACAGGTTATAGGTCAACATTAGATATTGAATATCTAGAATTTATGTGACGGCCCAATGCGGGTGCGATATATAGATTATATCGAGTTGGGTGACGATCCGACGAATTGACATACTAGGAAGGGAAGTCATGAGCCCTCACCCTAGGCCCGGAAAACGTTATGGTATGGTCTAACGTGGGTTATCAGGATTGTGGGCTTTGCACAGCCGATTTATGCTAAGTTATGTTCTCGACTCATCGGGATTGTGGGCTTTGCACAGTCGATGTTTCGTTTGAAAAGCTTGTAATTATAAATTGATTGACAAGACTTAAAAATATATAATAGCACTTCATTTACCGGGATTGTGGGCTTTGCACAGTCGGTAATGGGCTAGGTATATATTGATATAAATAGTTATGAATTTAACTATGTTGCAACGGTTTTATTAATAAACCGAGTGATAATGAGGGGGCACGGTAGAACTCACTGAGACAAGTTGTCTCACCCTATCATTGTTGTTGTTTTTACAAAGAACAAGAAACGGAGAAGAAAACGGGATGGTCAGTTGTCACGCTCGAGGAGAAGATAAAAGATTGACTCATTCCTAGCTGTTTATATTTTTCTGCCGTAGTCTCTGTATTTGATATCATGACTCGAATTTGAGCTATGTTATGTTTTAGCTTTCGCTGTTTTCTTGCAACGATGTATATCTAAGCAGGAATTTTTATACTCTGATGTAAACCAAATTGTATATTTAGGTATTTCTTTGTTTTAGAAATACGGGGTGTTACAAAAAGTGTATAATAAGATCCTAATAGATGTCGCACAATATGTCTACACATCCTAATAGACACAGTATTACTAAAGAAAATGAACAAAATGTGATTCTATCTACACATCCTAATAGATGGCAATGTTTTTCCCAATTAATAATGATTATTTATTCTTATCTTTTTTTGAAAAGTTATTTATTCTTAATCTTTATGATTTTGGCAATGCTAATTTTTTTTCAAATACGTGTCCACTTTCATCCAATTGAAGTTGAAGTTAGTTACAATTGAGAACAAATTGAGTGCAAATTCAATTTTTGATTGGACTTAATTTGCTAGATACCGCCGTCAATTTTGTGAGTACTATTGGATACTTTTTTTTCTTTTGAAGATAGGACTATTGTCTATTGGATAGAAAACTACTAGATACCCGTGCATATGCTGTTGTGATTTAGACAGTATTTAAATAGTCTGAACATTACCACGTGAAAATAAAGACACATTTAAAGTAGATAAAAAATGAGTTTCAAATAAAAAATAGATAAATATTAAAATCTAAATATGTAAGTAACATTTAAAAACAATTTGTGCATTTATCCCGTGTTTTTTATATATCAGTGCAGTGTTTTTTTATATATCAATGTTGTTATCCCGTGTTTTTTTATATATCAGTGCAGCTATCCCGTGTTTTTATGTATATCATTGCGGTTATCCCCGTATTTTTTTATATATCAGTGCAGTTATCCCCGTATTTTTTATATATCAGTGCAGTTATCCCGTGTTTTTTATGTATCAGTGTAGTTATCTCATAGTTTCAATTGATTATTTGAGTTGATTAGTAGATTATAGTAAATAGTAAAAGATAGATAGTAGATTATCAATAAGAATATTTATCCTGTGTTTTTTTATATATCAGTGACAATTATTTGTCCTTTTTCAGGTATTAGTGTTATATTTGTCACGTGTGTTTTAAATATTAATCAGTTTAAATAGTCATTAAGCCTTCTTGTTTTCTTTAGATAGTTGGTTTATAGTAGTCTTCAAAAATTATAATTATCAATGGCAAACATTAATCCCGTATTTTTTTATATATCACTGCAGTTATCTTGTGTTTTTTTATATATCATTGCAGTTATCTCGTAGTTTCAATTGGTTATTTTAGTTGATTAGTAGATTATAGTAGATAGTAGATTATCAATATGAGATGTTTGTTTTAAATATTAATTAGTAGTTTAAATAGTCATTAAATTTTCTTGTTTTTTAGATAGTAGGTTTGTAGTAGTAGTAGTCTTCAAAAATTTTAATTATCAATGACAATTATTAATCTCGTGTTTCTTTATTTGTTTTTCGATAAGCAAAATTTCATTCATGGAGCACTGGGAGTGCTCAAACCCAACCAACAAAGGTTACAAATTGTTTAGAACTTGTAGTGGATTAGACCACCATGATGAAATAGATACAGATGAATGGAAATCTAATCTATAAACACTCCAACTCCAAGATAAGCTCTTGATGCGGATTACCGTGGAGTCAACATTCGCTTCCTCCTCTTTAAAAATGGCTCCGTTCCTAGCGAGCCAAATGCTCCAGCAAGTTGTTTTCCCTTTGCATGAAGTTGCACATCCAAGGAATAACTCCTCCAGAGGCTTGGACAAGTCTAGATCAACGCCAAACCAAGCGCTGACTCCTTCCCAAACTGAAGTTGCGAAAGGACAATTGAGAAACAGATGAGCTCTTGTCTCGGCTTCTTGGTGACATATGGGGCAGCGGGCATCGAGATCGGAGTTAACGACATTCCTCATAAGCAATTGCATGCGGACTGTAACACCCCGGTATTTTTATCGAGTAAAAATACCCAAGTGTACCATCATAAAATAATCAGAGATATTTGTCCTGTTTTAGATATTGAACATAAATAAAAACAGCTCATAACCTAGAGTCCAATATCCAAATACCAAGAAATAGCGGAAACGATTTTACAACTTTTACTGGTACAAGTTATACAATCGGAAATACAAAGATCTCGAGGGAAAGACATTAACAATGAAAACTAAGTCTTCACCGTCTTCATAAGCACACCACCTAACTGTGCTTCTTCACCTTTGCTTTTTCCCCTGCTTCTCTGTAAAAACCACAAAATATAAACAGTTAGATAAACATCTCAGTGAGTTCTACCGAGACCCCTACTAACACTCGCGGTCCAGTTTTAAAACGTTTTTAAGGTTTGACACGACACCGACCGCAATCCACTTGCTAATCCCGGTGAATCATACAATAAGGCTTCGATCTAGTAGGACACCGACCGCAATCCACTTGCTAATCCTGATGAACTAACATCCTAGGCCTTTCTACGTACCACCGACCGCAATCCACTTGCTAATCCCGGTGAACGTATTACAATAACTTTTAACACAACACCGACCGCAATCCACTTGCAAATCCCGGCGAACCCCATAACCAATAGTGTTTCCTAATGGCACGGAGCCTAGGGTAAGGGTTCATGACTTCCCCGCCTACTATGTCAACATGGGTCGTCACCCAAACTCGATATAATATATATATCTACAATCATATGAACTCAAGGTTCATTTACCTCAGACAAATAATTGAACATTACAAGTTAAATCCACATTCACTCTCGCATACTAATTCGTCACATTTCAACACAATTTACGACTCTAAAAACAGTTCATTTTACCTTAAAAATAGAATATGCAGTTAGGCCTCTGAATAAGCTTTCAAACGCATCTTAGAACGCCTCAATCGGGTTCCCGGATCAAAAGTTATCGCGAAAACAAAATCAGTGTACAGTTGCTGAAAAACTGCGAAGCGTCGCGACGCGAACCGCTACCGTCGCGATGCGAAAAATGACAGAAATATTTGCGTGAAAAAACTAAGCCTGGTCACGACGTGATGGCTGCGTGTCGCGACGCGATGGCTTGCTGAGAATTGCATACTTTACGGTTTCTTGCGAAATCCGCTATTCCGCTCAAATTCTGATTCTCGTTCCGATTGAAAACAGATTTGACAACCATAAAAACAGTCCCAATCAAAGTCACACAATCAATCAAATCAATCAAAAACTCATTGTAAACGAATTGTATCAAAACGCGACATATTTTCAAATAACGGTTTTTATCTCAAAATCTCTCGAAATCAATAAACGTAAAAATTATCGAAACACAAAAACATCCTAAGCGTGAGTAAAACTCACCCTCGAAGCGAGAGCCGACACCGAGCCGAAATCACCGGGACTTCAAAATCTCCACATAACCACACGAACAATCCCCGCATAAACTTCCACGCTCCGACAACGCCCAAATCCGCTTCCGACCTTTCCGCTCCTCGACCATCCGATTTGCACCTAGACACCAACATAAGCTCCTAGGGCTTCCCAACTCATTTCTCAAACCCAAACTTGCTTCCTAAGCTTTGAATTCCCAATCACCCATCTAGCTTCCATGAATCACTATTCATCATCTTCAACCTCTCATTTGTCCTATTCACATAAAACCCCAATTTTCAACCTTAAGCTTTGATTCCTCCAAATGCTCCAAAACTTGAGTGATTGAGTTACCCAATCAACAATATGGCTCCTATGGAACACCAATCACCCTCCTAAGCTTCCCTTGAACTTCAACCCTCAAAACCCTCTCAAAATTGAAAATGGTAGAATGGTGTAGAGTGAGTTGTTGGTGATGTTGTTTGGGTCAAAATGAAGGAGAAGGAACAAGGAGTTGAATGGTTGAAGAAAGAACAAGCTTCCATGGGAGATCCTCACTCCCTCTCCTCTTCTCCCTCTTCGTTTCCCTCTTTCTCTCTTTCTCCATTTTTCTTTCTTTTCTCTCTTTCTCTCACGGGCTGTATCTCTTTCTTTTCTTTTAATTCTCTTTCTTTTTAATTCTCACACACACACACACACATATATTTATTTAATAAATAAGTGGTAACGTGGCCCAATTACCATATTGTCCTTAATCTCTTATTCCGATTCTAAATCGTCATTGATCCGTATTATCCGGTTAACGATTCGATGACAACCAATAAATAATTTTAGCACTCAATAATTTTACCAGCCAAGTACTAAATTAATTTAATTGGGTTAACACCCAATTAATTCTACTAATTATTTTGAGGATGTTACATTCTCCCCAACTTGAAAGAATTTTGTCCTCAAAATTTCGTTAAGTCTTTCGTTCGACTAACCGAGAATCGACATTCTCAGAAAGGTCTTAAGTTGCTGGAACACAATCTTGAATTAACGAAATGAGTGTAGAAAATCTTCCCAAGTTGGTCCGTCAATCATTAAGTATGTTCGACTACTACCCTTGAACTCTTCTAATATTATAGTCCGAACTCTCTTATTACGTATCGACACAAGAAACACCTCTTTCGCCTACATAGGCTTGGCATCGCATTTAAAAACACTTCTGAAGCTTCATTCCAATTATCCTCGCTTGCGCCCCAACTTTGATTAATCTAAATCAAAGGGTCTAATACAAGATGCTTGATAGAAATATATGTTGAAAATAAGATCCACAAACTGGTACTCATCGGTAGAGGTAAAAACAAACACGATTTCCCCGAAGGGTGTAAACACGTTCTCAACAAATCTTCTAAAATCTATAACAGTTCTCATACACATTGAAAAAAAATGTGACGGAAAAGTCATCTGTGAAACTTCTTGACTCGCCCCCAAGATTTCGAGATAAAACTTTTCAAAAGTTGGAAAGAGAGTTTTACTAAAAACTTTGACCATAATGTAGAAATAAACCGTGGGGACAACAAATAAATTTGAACATAATGAAAATCACACCTGTTGTTCTCAAAACAACTATCAAACATAACTCAGAGCTCTTTTTCCTCTATTGCAACTTCATCACGAGGTTTTTACCAACGACGCACCCGATTCCTTTCCAAATTAGTCCATAGCGTTGAGAACTTCCCCTCAACCTAAGTAATCCTCCTAGGATTTTCTTCCTCAATCAGATTTTATTAACCTCTTGATTCGTTCCCAAAATTAACTTTAGGATACGGGTTTTCACAAAATGATTTTTCAAAACTACCATACCGCACGCCGAGCTTCACTTCGGAAATTTCAGACTCTTGCAAGCAGATCCATCAATTAATCCTTTGGTGGTTAATCGCAATGTGAAAAACAGTCAACAGTCACCTCACTTTCATATTCGTATTCACGTTTGACTTGTCAAACGGAATCACATAATACTATCTGATCGTTAACATTCGCAAGCGAAAGGTTAACACCAAAACCTTTCCACTATAGTGGAAACTTATGGATGTACCCCAACTTAGATCTAAAAGACTCTAACAATTCCATTTCTTGCATCATTAACTCTGCCATGTGAATGGATTTCCTACTCAGCGCATCAGCTACAACATTGGCCTTTCCTGGATGCTACTTCAACTCGAAGTCATAATCCTTCAGAAATTCTACCCATCTTCTTTGCCTGTTATTCAGTTCTTTCTGATCAAACAGATACTTTAAACTCTTGTGATCACTAAAGATTTCGAAACGAGACCCATACAGGTAATGTCTCACAATTTTCAATGCATACACAATAGCTGCCAACTCCAAATCATAAGCTGGATAATTCTCCTCATGGATCTTCAACTGTTGAATACATTCTTCACAATCGGCATCCCACGTAAACGGATGACCCTTACGAGTTAACCGAGTAAGTGGAAGAACTAAATGTGAGAACCCTTGAACAAATCTCCTATAGTAACCAGCTAGACCCAAGAAACTTCTTATTTCAGTGACAGATGTTGGTCGTTCCCAGTTCAATACAGCTTCCACCTTACTGGGATCCATCGCAACTCTCGATTGGGAAATCACGTGTCCCAAAAACTTCACTTCCGGCATCCAGAAGTCACACTTCGACGGCTTGGCATACAATTTCTTTTCCCGGAGTACGTTCAGAACAATGCGGAGATGTTGGAAATGCTCCTCAATGGTCTTAGAGTACACCAAGATATCATCAATGAATACTACTACAAACTGATCCAGATACGTATAAAAAAACTCGGTTCATGTAATCCATGAATACCGTCGGAGCATTAGTCAAACCGAAGGGCATCACTACTAACTCGTAATGTCCATACCTAGTACGGAAAGCTGTCTTCGGAATATCTAAGGCTCTAACTTTTAATTGATGATAACCTGACCTCAGATCAATTTTTGAAAACACCACGGCACCTCGAAGTTGATCCAGAAATTTGTGTATCCTTGGCAAAGGAAATTTGTTCTTGATCGTTACTTTGTTGAGTAGTGGGTGTCAATACACAATCTCCTACTTCCATCTTTCTTCTTGACAAGTAACACCGGAGCACCCCATGGAGAAGCGCTCGGTCGAATGAACCTCTTCCAGATCAACTTTTCAAGTTGATACTTCAATTCCTTTAATTCTAAAGGAGACATCCTGTAAGGAGAAATAGATATTGATCCTGTGCCAGGAATCAACTCTATAGGAAATTCTACCTCTCGGTCAGGAGGTAAGGATGAAACTTCATCTGGAAAGACATCTAGAAATTCATTTACCACTTGAACAGAAGATAAATCTAAACCCGTTTCAGTAGACGCGGACAACATAATAATATAAGCTTCCTCACCTTGGAATAATGATTGGCTCGCTGAGGTGAAAGAGATAACTGCTTCGGAATTTGCCTGTGTCAATCCCACAGATTCGGAGGCAAAGTTGATGGTTTGATTGGCACCGTCGATTGTAACATGATTTGCTGTCATCCAATTCATACCCTGAACGATGTCCGTACTTCTCTTAGGCAACAAATAAATTCTACAACGAAATTTTTGTCTCCTATGACAAGTAGACAATTTTGACATAATGATTGGGTCTGGACACGACCCTTAGCGGCAGTAAAAATAGTTATCGGCTCGGATAGCGGAGATTCGCTAGTCCCAACCGATCCACACATGATTGTGCTGTAAAACAATGGGTTGCACCCGAACCATATAATATACTGACGGAGTTATTGAAAACTGATCTCATACCCCTCAGTAGATTGTCTGCAGTTGTAACTGTCTAAACATCCAGAGTGTTGACTCGTCCTCGTCTTGGAGCTTCTTGTGACTCCCGGGAACTCTTCCTTGCAGGGCACTCTTTTGCATAGTGACCCTCTTCCGCATCTCCTACGATTTCTAAATCGTGTTGCTTTCCACAATTAGAACATCTTGACCTTTTGAAGAATCGAAGAATTGCACCTGCTTCTCCTTTGATGAAAATATCTTAGGACTTTGCATTCGGAGTTGATAAATCAACTACCTTCTTTCCTTTCCAATATTCTCTTTAAGATCATCCTCGGCGACATAGGTTGGTTGCTCTAAGGCAACATAATTGGTAATAGTATAAGAACTGAGACCATAAATCATAAAAGCACTTATGCCCTTCTTATACTTCTGCATTCTCCATTCGTCATCCGGAGCTTACTTTAACACTTGGTAAAACTGAGACAACTTCTCAAACTTAGCGGTGTATTCTTCCACCGTCATGTCACCTTTCCCGAGGATGCACCGGTTGGAGATTCAGGTCTTGGTCGAGGATTGCGTCTTGATCATCCTGCCATAATTCCACTTATGATGCACTAAGTATTAAGTTGATCAGGCTCAATGTCTCTTAGCATCACAAGTGTAATTACAACCAGGACTAACAAGCAATCGACTCAACCCTAAACTAAGTCCGACTAAGTCGAACTGCTCTGATACCAACTGTAACACCCCGGTATTTTTATCGAGTAAAAATACCCAAGTGTACCATCATAAAATAATCTGAGATATTTTTCCTGTTTTAGATATTGAACATAAATAAAAACAGCTCATAACCTAGAGTCCAATATCCAAATACCAAGAAATAGCGGAAACGATTTTACAACTTTTACTGGTACAAGTTATACAATCGGAAATACAAAGATCTCGAGGGAAAGACATTAACAATGAAAACTAAGTCTTCACCGTCTTCATAAGCACACCACCTAACTGTGCTTCTTCACCTTTGCTTTTTCCCCTGCTTCTCTGTAAAAACCACAAAATATAAACAGTGAGATAAACATCTCAGTGAGTTCTACCGAGACCCCTACTAACACTCGTGGTCCAGTTTTAAAACGTTTTTAAGGTTTGACACGACACCGACCGCAATCCACTTGCTAATCCCGGTGAATCATACAATAAGGCTTCGCGACGCGATGGCTGCGTGTCGCGATGCGATGGCTTGCTGAGAATTGCAGATTTTGCGGTTTCTCGCGAAATCCGCTATTCCGCTCAAATTCCGATTCTCGTTCCGATTGAAAACAGATTTGACAACCATAAAAACAGTCCCAATCAAAGTCACACAATCAATCAAATCAATCAAAAACTCATTGTAAACGAATTGTATCAAAACGCAACATATTTTCAAACAACGGTTTTTATCTCAAAATCTCTCGAAATCAATAAACGTAAAAATTATCGAAACACAAAAACATCCTAAGCGTGAGTAAAACTCACCCTCGAAGCGAGAACCCACTACAAGAAAATCGCTCATTTGCGACGGCAATTTCCGTCGCAAATGGACCTTTTTCCGTGGCAAATTTGCGTTTGCGACGGTATTTGCGACGGACGAAAAGTCGTGGCAAAACAGCTCGTCGCAAATGCTTTGCGACGAAACTCCCCGTCGCAAATTGTCCGTCGCAAATCCGTCGCAAAGCCGTCGCATATATCCGTGGCAAAGTCGTCGCAAATTCTGACAACTTTTCGTCGCAAAGCCGTCGCAAATCCGTCGGAAATGTTAAAAAAAAATTTAAATTATACCTCCAAAATACCATTTAATAGTTATATCTATAATACAATTATTTCTGATTGACTGAGTTCTAATTTTTGGACAGCATAGCAATAAGATAAAAAACCAAAAATTCTCAATCTTAATATCCCTAACTGATAGAGCTGAAAGAGTAAGGTCAATGTGACAACATTTACAACATTTAAAACAAACATATTTGCATCAGGAATAAATTATAAATAAGAAACTGATCTTTTAACTCCTCCCAGAAATGTGTTCTTTCTGAACTGTTCACAGTTTCTATTGCTCTTTTTTGTGCTTCCTCCTCTGCTGCAGCCTCAGCCTCATCGACATACGCAAAATTTGCAACCTAGATCATATAATTCATTCAGTCAATCAACAACATAGAGCCCAAACAGATAAGGCATTTTTGAATATTTTTGGTAATTCATGGGTAGATATGGCCTAACATGCAAACAGAAAAATAGTTAATTGCAATATCACCAACGCGCAACAAAATTTAATACCTTTAATAGATGAGCCTGCAAAGCAAGATCACCAGAAAATCCTCTCCAAGAGACCTCAAATTGATCACCAGAAAATCCTCTCCCACCTAATGTCTAATATAGAATAAAATACTATATAATACATCCATCAGATTATAGAAAGTAGAAACAGCTCCATAAAAACAAGAAACAAAGAGGAAATAGATTGTAGAAATAGTTCCATAAAAACAATATACTCTAGGATCAATTTTGTACTGTAGGATCACATTGACTCAACAAGCTGCAAAAGTTCACAAACAACCTAGAAGTGTATCTGTCATGCACTGAATAATAGAATAAGGGCTTATTGGTACTTATCTATGAGCACTTTGTTTAACAAAATTTTTGGGAAAAGGAATTGAGTTAACTAAGTACCCTGCATGTAGTAATGTTAGCAGCTTTGTCCTGCCACTAACCACCATCATTTACCAAACACTCGTTTGTTTCCATGTCTGCAAAGATTAATCAAAGGGACCGCATATCAAATTTATTATCCAAAACAAGATCGCTAGGCAGTATAGTAACATCACCACGAGAACCTGTGCCAATCTGAAACCAAAGCAGAAACAAAATAGTATCACCTACCTAGCAGAAGTTGAAATATTACTTGTTGTAACCATAGCCAAACCTTCAAAAATGCAAGTCATGTCGTTCGGATTCTGCACTTGATAGATAATACATAATAACAGCATATGATGCATTTCCATTAGCATCCAAATTGTTGCAAGAATAACCATATACAAGTGCAGTGCAATCTCCAAAGGTGCATGCATAGTTTATAATTTATATTATCAGCAAGTTTTCACAAATCAGTAGCATCTGGATTAAACATGCATCACCTTCTGTTGGAAGTATGAGTGAGATATATTTCTTACCTACTCTGAGATAAAAAATTCAATGAACTCATAATCCAATAGATCACTTTTTGGATCATAGTCAGCTCTGCATGTCATAACAATTACAATCATATAATCACAATAGTGAAACTTGTAACCAGACATAAGAAGATTCTTACTTACCAAATATTACATGATTTATAAGTTCCATTTCCAGAACACAAAAAACCTTAGAAACTTGACATAGCACTTAAACATGAGAACTATTTTCATAAGTTTGTATAGAAGAGGAAGAAATATTCAAATTAATTTACCTTTGGTGGATCGGCAATAACATTTGTGCAATAATGGCTGACATTGTCAATAATTTACCTTTGGTGGATCAGCAATAACTATACTTCTCTCTGATGCGAGCAGCTTCAGCAAGCCTTCTTTTTGGCACCTGGAAGAAAAACAAGGCTATGTTTATCAAGAATAATCAAGCTTCTTTACATCTTTTATCCACACCAGCACATCCAAAGTGGACAATAAGAAGAGATTTAAATATTAATCAAACATAGTGTTAGAGCATGAAAGTAAATAGGTCTTCCAATTGCAGGTTTAGCAGATCTTCCAATGACAATCCAAAGTAAATAGGTCTCCAAACTTCACAACCTTGGGTCTTGAAGAAACAATATAATTCACAGTGGAGAAGGGTGAAGACCTTGTCTCCTACCACTTCAGAGGAAATTCATAGGAAGAAACCCAAGATGAATAATGTTCTGCCCATAACCATGCTGCAAAGACTATCCACTTTAAGCTCCAGTTCTTCAGTTCATAATCAGCATCAACTTGGAGATCTAAGAACCAACCAATCAAATGCCAAACAATTCATTTCCAAAACTTTCAAAAAAACAAAACATTTCACTGCATCTTTAAAAAACCTAAAAGAGATTAGCACAAGCCATTAAGCACAGTACCACACATACAACTTCAAGAGAGAGAGGGAATGAACTATAGACCGTATCAAGAGAGAATAGCCTGAACTAACTAGTATATGACAGGTCCTATTAAACCTTCCTTCATTTCTCTTCTTAAAGCCCCTGGTGCAGGAAGCATGGATACAAATATTAGTTACATTGCTATAAAAGCTGATAAAATATTGCTATAAAATTTGGGATGAAATTTGATTGTGTATTATCATAATATATTGCTATTCAATTCAAGCAACTGTATTATCCTAATAACTGAAAACTATTTACTTTTATTTTGATAAGCAATAAATTGATATCAGCAGAACCTTGCACAATTAGAAGTTAATTTATTTATACACTTAAAATCTAACTTCCAGTGATGCTCCAACTTTTTATTTATTAAGAATGACACAAACACCATCACGAAACATTTTTTTGGTAAAAAAAGTTACCAAACAAGCCATGTCCAACCACTATGCTCTGTTCTGCATGATAAAATACAAATGGCACATCAAGAAAAGTAAAAATAAGCCTATATATGTTTTCATTGCTATTTATACCTCTTCAGATTATGAGCTTTTATATCACGCTAAGAAAAGCTCTATTCTATATGTGTTTTCTTCCAGAGCTTGACTGATTCAATGGATTGGACTTTCTTGGCCAAAGAAAGAATAACAAAATTGATTTTAAGAATCTCAACAACTAATCAAACTCTATCCACAGACTACAAGGAATGGCAAAATCACAGTGTTGGGAATACATATATATCACCTTCATACTGAACAACCCTTGCAGGAATCCCCGGATAGGAGTCTTCATCATCCTCCCATCTCATTGTACCCTTGATTCTGTACACACCAACATTACCCATACCAAATCAAAACCTAAACAAAACATCAATATCCAATTAAAATGATAAGTTTGCATAAGTAAAACAACATTACATTGTGAAAGGATCAAGTATGCTTTTATCTATTCATTCAATAACACTGCTTTTTTAATATTTGACAGTTTGAGCGAGATTAGCTTAACTTACCATTTGACCTCACATTGCAGATGCTCCAAGGACTTTAGAATTGACTTCATTTCATCCACCTTAATATCAACTTCTAATTGCTGCAACCTGTAGAGGAGGACACATTAATTTAGATTTACAAGAAGCCAGATTATATAAATCTCAACTGCACATGTCTGAACTTTTAGAAAAATCAAAAGGGGGTTAGGGTTTCGATTCCCAAAAACAACTACTGATTCCAAAATCCACAACAACTAATCAAACTTAAATGATTAAATCAAACCCTAATTGCTACTGATTCTATCCAAAAATGGGGATTAGGGTTTTGATTCGAAAATGGAAGGGGTTAAAGTTGAATGCTGCAAAATAGGGGGTTAGGGTTTTGATTCAAACCAAAAATAGAAGTAGAGAAGAAGCACAGACACTTACCTTTTAAGAAGAATAAGAGAGTAGAGCGACTGAGAAACGAGAGGCAACTGAGAGAGGAGAGTCGCTGGTCACTGATGGTGGGGGTGTTTTGAGTAACGCGGGAGGTGAGGTAGAGAGAGAGGTCTCGCTGCTGATTGAGAGAGGGAGAGGGAGTTTGAGAAGCGCGATTCGAGCTTCAGAGGCGAGTTTGAAGGTGACGAACGGTGGTGGCCGGCGACGCGAGGAGGAGAACGAACGGTGGTGGCAGGTGACGCGGGGAGGGGGACGGCGTGAGGGAGGGGGACGACGTGAGGGAGGTTCAGAGAGGGAGAGGGAGTTTGAGAAAGAAACTGAGAAGAAGGAAACTGATGATATCGTGATTGGGTTTTAAGTAAAGATCATTTGCGACGGGCTTGTGACGGGATCTCCGTCGCAAATTTGCGACCGTTTTCTAATCCGTCGCAAACAGCAGCGGGAAATTTCCCGCTTCTTACTTTTTATACACGCCGTCGCAAATCCGTGGCAAATTACTGACGGATTAAGCTCCGTCGCAAATGTTGGTAGCTAAAACAGGTTTTTCTTGTAGTGACCGACACCGAGCCGAAATCACCGAGACTTCAAAATCTCCACATAACCACACAAACAATCCCCGCATAAACTTCCACGCTCCGATGACAGCCAAATCCGCTTCCGATCTTTCCGCTCCTCGACCATCCGATTTGCACCTAGACACCAACATAAGCTCCTAGGGCTTCCCAACTCATTTCTCAAGCCCAAACTTGCTTCCTAAGCTTTGAATTCCCAATCAACCATCTAGCTTCCATGAATCACTATTCATCATCTTCAACCTCTCATTTGTCCTATTCACATAAAACCCCAATTTTCAACCCTAAGCTTTGATTCCTCCAAATGCTCCAAAACTTGAGTGATTGAGTTACCCAATCAACAATATGGCTCCTATGGAACACCAATCACCCTCCTAAGCTTCCCTTGAACTTCAACCCTCAAAACCCTCTCAAAATCGAAAATGGTAGAATGGTGTAGAGTGAGTTGTTGGTGATGTTGTTTGGGTCAAAATGAAGGAGATGGAACAAGGAGTTGAATGGTTGAAGAAAGAACAAGCTTCCATGGGAGATCCTCACTCCCTCTCCTCTTCTCCCTCTTTGTTTCCCTCTTTCTCCATTTTCTTTCTTTTCTCTCTTTCTCTCACGGGCTGTATCTCTTTCTTTTTAATTCTCTCACACACACACACACACACACACACACACACACACACACACACACACACACACACACACACACATATTTATTTAACAAATAAGTGGTAACGTGGCCCAATTACCATATTGTCCTTAATCTCTTATTTCGATTCTAAATCGTCCTTGATCCGTATTATCCGGTTAACGATCCGATGACAACCAATAAATAAATTTAGCACTCAATAATTTTACCAGTCAAGTACTAAATTAATTTAATTGGGTTAACACCCAAATAATTCTACTAATTATGTTGAGGATGTTACACGGACCGACAGTGAATCCAACAAAAGACGTCAACGAAACACTATTACCTTCGATGGGACAATACTTTTCCACAAGGATGTCGAAATTACCTATTGACCCGAAAGTGGTTGCTGCTGAATGGGCGCGGAATTCAGCTCCAAATAGAAGAATTTAACCGAAAAAGATTTTGAGGAATCCTGCGGCCAAATCCACCAGTCCTTCTTTCCTCTATTCGGCGCAATGGGTAACACAATACTGTACAAAATCTCTCCTTCAGCTGCAGTCACGGGATCTCTAAAATGCTGCCAATCATCATTCCACCGCCAATAATCGCCAGTCCAACTACCCAGTTCAGCCATAGTTTTAAGTTGCCGACCACAAGATTCAAAGAGTATAGGGAATACCTTGAAGAAGGGATCAGTGCCTAACCATTGGTCCTTCCAAAAATTAATGAGACTGTCATCCCCCAATCCTCTTCTTATGCCCCACGCGAATCTTCTTTGCTCCTCCACCTTAGAATCCGATAACAACAAATCCCTCCACCAGATTGATCCAATGTTTCGCATTGAGTGACCCTCCATTGAGGCATAGACAAATGATTTAGCAAAATCGCCATACCTGTGAGATAATAAGCGACTCCAACAAGCGTTATTCTCCGTCAAAGATCTCCATTTCCATTTGGAAAGAAGTGCGATGTTGAATGCTTCGAGATTTTTGATCCCTAACCCGCCATCCATTTTTGATTTGCACATAGTGTCCCAAGCCACCCAATACATTCCGTGCTCCCCTTCCTTGATCCCCCATAAGAAATGTCTTTGGATTTTTACCATTTTCTTGATTACATTCTTTGGCGCTTTGTTGAAAGACATCATGTATAGCGGGATGCTATTCAAAACAGAATTAATTAAAGTTACCCGGCCTCCTATAGAGAGATAGCGCCCCTTCCACGTTGCCAGCCTTTTGCGCAAGGTCCCAATTATCGGGCTCCAAGTTGACTCCCTTCGGGGGTTGGCGCCAATAGGAATCCCCAAGAACTTGAATGGGATGGTTTCCGATCTACAATAGAGGAATGCACTTGCTCTCTCCAAGAAACCATCCGGGGTGTTAATACCGATAAGCTTGCTCTTAAGGAAGTTAATCTTCAAGCCCGACACCAATTCAAACGACCTCAAGATAGATTTTATGCTCCAAATATTATCTCAAGTAGCCTTACCCAACAACATAGTGTCGTCCGCGAATTGCAAAATAGAGAAACGCAATTCGTCATTCAAAGTCAACTTTAAACAATAAGCATTCTTCCTTGCTACGTTTGGCGTAGTCCACCACCTCATTAACCACGCCCCCCCCCCCCCCCCAACGAAGGCTGATTGTTGAGGTGCTATGATGCTAGGCAACCCCTTGTTGATTCTACTAGCCAACACCTTCGACAATATTTTGTAGAGACATCTAATTAAACATATAGGCCGAAATTCCCCCAATCCTTGTGGGTTGTCATTTTTTGGAACCAAAGCTATAAAGGATACTGCAACCGCCTTTGGGAAAAAAGAGTTATTGTAAAATTCGTTGAAAAAACCAACCACGTACATCTTCTTTCACCACATTCCAACAAAGTTTTAAAAAGTTGAAGTTAAAACCATCCGGTCCCGGGCTCTTATCTCCATCGCAATCCCACACTCCCATCCTTATTTCGTCCTCTGAAAAAGGTTGTGTTAGCAAATCTGAGTCACCAGGAGAATATTTGTTGAAATTCAAGCCCCCCAAAGTCGGTCTCTCGTAACTAACCTCTGAGAAGCACTTCTCGAAGTGATTTTTGACAAAGAGCTTCACTTCATCCACATCTTCCACTAACTCCCCTGACTCATTAAGAATCGTTACGTTACATCTTCTTCTTCTGAGCCTCATCAAAGAGTGGAAGTATTTAGAATTCATGTCGCCTTCCTTAATCTACCTAGCTCTAGATTTTTGAGCTAAGATGGACTCTTTCTTGTGAATCTCTTTCCAAAGGTCTACTGATACTTCCTTTCTATTCAAAACCACCCCTTCATCCCATCCTTCGCTTAGAACGTCATCCAGAGAATTCAAGTCCCGAACCAGTTTGTTAATATTCAAGTCTACTATACCAAAAACCTCTTTATTCCACCCTCTGATGTTGCTTCTCAACAGCTTCAGTTTCTCTTTGATAACGAAAGCTTTAAAACCTAAGATGTTATAGTTATTCCAACACTGTTGAACATAAGGCAGAAAATCGGGGTGCTCCAACCACACATTGAGAATTCGAAATGGCTTAGGGCCCCAATTTGATACAGACCGGATAAGCCAAATAGGTGAATGATCAGAAATGTCTTTGCTCCCAATCCACTGGCCTGAGATCCCCCACTCTGTTATAAGACCTTCAGATAACAAAAATCTGTCTAATCTGCTCATAGATAACCCATCAGAACAAAACCAAGAGAACTTCTTCCCTGATACCAGAACATCAACGAGATCCATATCCACAATAAAACTGTTGAAGTCGTCCATCTCGCTACGAGAGTGGTCTCCACTCCTACCTTTTCTCTCCATGGAACATACCACAGCATTGAAATCTCTGACTATGCACCATTCACCACTCCCTATGCTTTGCTTAATATCTAACAACTCTGCCCAGACCCTTCGTTTCCCCACCCTTGAACACGGAGCATAAACATTTACCACATGCACTGTAGAGCCCCGAATGGTTGTACTAACACCAAGAAAACCAAAACCTGAGAAATGAGACGATACTACACAATCCCCTTATATATCAGTGCAGTTATCCCGTGTTTTTTTTTATATATCAGTGCAGTTATCTCGTAGTTTCAATTGATTAATTTAGTTGATTAGTAGATTATAGTAGATAGTAAAAGAGAGATAGTAGATTATCAATAATATATATTTGTTTTAAATATTAACCAGTAGTTTATATAGTCATTATATCTTATTGTTTTTTAGATAGTAGGTTTTTTTTTGTGATACTTTAGATAGTAGGTTTATAGCAAGCATTCTTCAAAAAATTTAATTATCAATGACAAATATAAATCCTGTGTTTTTTTATATATCAGTGCAGTTATCACGTGTTTTTTATATATCATTGAAGTTATCTCGTAGTTTCAATTGATTATTTTAGTTTATTAGTAGATTATAGTAGATAGTAAAAGATAGATAGTAGATTATCAATAAGTGTGTAAACAGATTTCGGAGAGAAAAATTAAAATTTTAAGGTGGTAACTTTTTCCAAAAAGGTGATAATTTTTTTTTGTTTTTTAGTGTGACTCATTTAGGTTTTTATAGCTAATTTTAGTAGAGAAGTGTTTGTGTAAATTTAGAAAGTTAGTTAAAAAAACAAAACTGAAGTGACAAGAGAAAGAGAAGAATTGTTTAAGTGAAGTGATAAGAGAAAGAGAAGAATTGTTTATGGAAAAAGTAAAAATAAAGTAAAAAGAAAAAAGGAAGAAAGAGAGTGTAAGAAAAAAGAGAAAATGAGGAAAGAAAGTGTAAGAAGAAAGAGAGAAAAAAGGAAGAAACAGAGTGTAAGAGAAAAATGAAACAGAGGAAAGAGAGTGTAAGAAGAAAGAGAAAAAAAGAAGAAAGAGACGGTAAGAAGGAAAAGAAAGAAAGAGAGGGTAATGACATTTTTACCCTTAAATTAGATATGTGTCTTGTTAATAAGAGATCCAAATTGGTACTTTCATAGGAGGTTTGTTTGTATAAATAGATATTAGTACATTATAACAGATAGTAAAAGATAAATAGTAGATTATCAAATAGATGTGATAGTAGATTATCAATAAGAGTGTAAACAGATTTCGGGGAGAAAAATTAAAATTTTAAGGTGGTAACTTTTTCCAAAAGGGTGATAATTTTTACTTGTGTATCGTGACCCATTTAGATTTTTATAGGTAATTTTAGTTGAGTAGTGTTTGTATAAAATTAGAAATTTAGTTAAAAAAACTAAAGTGAAGTGATAAGAGAAAGAGAATAATTGTTTAAGTAAAGTAGTGATAAGAGAAAGAGATGAATTGTTTATGGGAAAAGTAAAAGTAAAATAAAAATAAAAAAAGAAGAAAGAGAGTGTAAGATAAAAGTGAAAAGGAGGAAAGAGAGTGTAAGAAGAAAGAGAAAAAAAGGAAGAAAGAGAGTGTAATAAGAGATCCAAATTGGTAATTTCATAAGACATTTGTTTGTATAAATAGATATTAGATTAGACTAATCGAGCTCATTAAATTATTTTGACTAATAAAACAATATATATATATATATATATATATATATATATATACTAGTATGTATGACCCGTGCGCTGCACGTGTATACATACACGTGTATACATATTTTCTTATTTGTAGAATTCATTTTGGAAGTTCTCTACTAATAAAATTATATATATATATATATATATATATATATATATATCTTGGTACGTGTTGTTGATTGTTATAATTATTCATGGTTGAGTTATTTGAATATAACTAATAATTACGATTTTGATAAGAAATTAATTAATTCCTTGAAAAAAGGGTGCAATGTTACAAAATTAGTCGTATTTTCGAGTAAAAAATAATGGGTTTTAATGAATAAAAATATTAAAGTGGTTCCTTGGAAAAAGGGTGCAATGTCATAAAATTAGTCGTATTTTCGAATTAAAAAATAATGGGTTTTAATGAGTAAAAATATTAAAGTGGTATATTAAGAAGAACGCCCATAAAGATAATGTGTATATATCATCTTAGATTATATTAAATTATATTGTAATATATATCATCTTAGATTATCTTAATGCAATCTTTTCCAAAGGTCTACTGATACTTCCTTTCTATTCAAAACCACCCATTCATCCCATCCTTCGCTTAGAACGTCATCCAGAGAATTCAAGTCCCGAACCAGTTTGTTAATATTCAAGTCTACTATACCAAAAACCTCTTTATTCCACCCTCTGATGTTGCTTCTCAACAGCTTCAGTTTCTCTTTGATAACGAAAGCTTTAAAACCTAAGATGTTATAGTTATTCCAACACTGTTGAACATAAGGCAGAAAATCGGGGTGCTCCAACCACACATTGAGAATTCGAAATGGCTTAGGGCCCCAATTTGATACAGACCGGATAAGCCAAATAGGTGAATGATCAGAAATGTCTTTGCTCCCAATCCACTGGCCTGAGATCCCCCACTCTGTTATAAGACCTTCAGATAACAAAAATCTGTCTAATCTGCTCATAGATAACCCATCAGAACAAAACCAAGAGAACTTCTTCCCTGATACCAGAACATCAACGAGATCCATATCCACAATAAAACTGTTGAAGTCGTCCATCTCGCTACGAGAGTGGTCTCCACTCCTACCTTTTCTCTCCATGGAACATACCACAGCATTGAAATCTCTGACTATGCACCATTCACCACTCCCTATGCTTTGCTTAATATCTAACAACTCTGCCCAGACCCTTCGTTTCCCCACCCTTGAACACGGAGCATAAACATTTACCACATGCACTGTAGAGCCCCGAATGGTTGTACTAACACCAAGAAAACCAAAACCTGAGAAATGAGACGATACTACACAATCCCCTTATATATCAGTGCAGTTATCCCGTGTTTTTTTTTATATATCAGTGCAGTTATCTCGTAGTTTCAATTGATTAATTTAGTTGATTAGTAGATTATAGTAGATAGTAAAAGAGAGATAGTAGATTATCAATAATATATATTTGTTTTAAATATTAACCAGTAGTTTATATAGTCATTATATCTTATTGTTTTTTAGATAGTAGGTTTTTTTTTGTGATACTTTAGATAGTAGGTTTATAGCAAGCATTCTTCAAAAAATTTAATTATCAATGACAAATATAAATCCTGTGTTTTTTTATATATCAGTGCAGTTATCACGTGTTTTTTATATATCATTGAAGTTATCTCGTAGTTTCAATTGATTATTTTAGTTTATTAGTAGATTATAGTAGATAGTAAAAGATAGATAGTAGATTATCAATAAGTGTGTAAACAGATTTCGGAGAGAAAAATTAAAATTTTAAGGTGGTAACTTTTTCCAAAAAGGTGATAATTTTTTTTTGTTTTTTAGTGTGACTCATTTAGGTTTTTATAGCTAATTTTAGTAGAGAAGTGTTTGTGTAAATTTAGAAAGTTAGTTAAAAAAACAAAACTGAAGTGACAAGAGAAAGAGAAGAATTGTTTAAGTGAAGTGATAAGAGAAAGAGAAGAATTGTTTATGGAAAAAGTAAAAATAAAGTAAAAAGAAAAAAGGAAGAAAGAGAGTGTAAGAAAAAAGAGAAAAGGAGGAAAGAAAGTGTAAGAAGAAAGAGAGAAAAAAGGAAGAAACAGAGTGTAAGAGAAAAATGAAACAGAGGAAAGAGAGTGTAAGAAGAAAGAGAAAAAAAGAAGAAAGAGACGGTAAGAAGGAAAAGAAAGAAAGAGAGGGTAATGACATTTTTACCCTTAAATTAGATATGTGTCTTGTTAATAAGAGATCCAAATTGGTACTTTCATAGGAGGTTTGTTTGTATAAATAGATATTAGTACATTATAACAGATAGTAAAAGATAAATAGTAGATTATCAAATAGAGGTGATAGTAGATTATCAATAAGAGTGTAAACAGATTTCGGGGAGAAAAATTAAAATTTTAAGTGGTAACTTTTTCCAAAAGGGTGATAATTTTTACTTGTGTATCGTGACCCATTTAGATTTTTATAGGTAATTTTAGTTGAGTAGTGTTTGTATAAAATTAGAAATTTAGTTAAAAAAACTAAAGTGAAGTGATAAGAGAAAGAGAATAATTGTTTAAGTAAAGTGATAAGAGAAAGAGATGAATTGTTTATGGGAAAAGTAAAAGTAAAATAAAAATAAAAAAAGAAGAAAGAGAGTATAAGATAAAAGTGAAAAGGAGGAAAGAGAGTGTAAGAAGAAAGAGAAAAAAAGGAAGAAAGAGAGTGTAATAAGAGATCCAAATTGGTAATTTCATAAGAGATTTGTTTGTATAAATAGATATTAGATTAGACTAATCGAGCTCATTAAATTATTTTGACTAATAAAACAATATATATATATATATATACATATATACTAGTATGTATGACCCGTGCGCTGCACGTGTATACATACACGTGTATACATATTTTCTTATTTGTAGAATTCATTTTGGAAGTTCTCTACTAATAAAATTATATATATATATATATATATATATATATATATATATATATATCTTGGTACGTGTTGTTGATTGTTATAATTATTCATGGTTGAGTTATTTGAATATAACTAATAATTACGATTTTGATAAGAAATTAATTAATTCCTTGAAAAAAGGGTGCAATGTTACAAAATTAGTCGTATTTTCGAGTAAAAAATAATGGGTTTTAATGAATAAAAATATTAAAGTGGTTCCTTGGAAAAAGGGTGCAATGTCATAAAATTAGTCGTATTTTCGAATTAAAAAATAATGGGTTTTAATGAGTAAAAATATTAAAGTGGTATATTAAGAAGAACGCCCATAAAGATAATGTGTATATATCATCTTAGATTATATTAAATTATATTGTAATATATATCATCTTAGATTATCTTAATGCAATCTTTTTCACAATTACAATGTTTTAGTAATATTGACAACAATAATTCAAAATAAATGTAGATTCCAATTACATTATATAGATTGGTTCTATTCCGAAAATTCAGGATATTCATCTTAAACAAAATAAAATCAATAAGATTATGTAGGTTTTTTATATTTATTACCCCTATTAATTAAAAATAATGAAAAAGATATATAATAATTTAGTAAGGGATATTTTCGGCAATGCAGTATCAACAGATTAGAATAATTAGGGTAGAAAGTAATAGTTAAACTCAACTTACCATTCTGCTAGGGTGGATGAATTAAACTAACTAAAAACAGGATGCGTCTATGCATTTTTATCTTTGGTGCGTTTTAAGGAGATTGATAACAACTGAAATATGTAATGGGCTTTTGCAAATGTAAGTTTGAGTGAGGCCATATGATTATCTTTGTGTTTGTCCTTATTGGTTGGACTCAAAAGGCCTTATTATATAAGCTTGATAATCATAGAACATGGTTAGGCACGTAGATGGAATATTATTGTATATGTGTTCAATTCTGGAATCAATACAGAATGTAAATACAATAAAATATCAGTGTAGATTAATGCTTGTAGAAAACCCCAAAAAGAACTATCTCCCAACTCCAAGATCTCCCTTTGCAGCAGATTTGTGACTTTACTACTGATAAACATTTTCTGTAAATCGAACTTTTGAACTTCTACCAATTGTGACGTGTGTGGACTAAGAATTCAATCTTGGAACCAGATAATAATCAAACCTTATATTCAGATTAAAATTCAATTTTATCTCACATCTATTGTCTGCATATATACAAAATGGTGCTCTGTATGGAGAGAATGTTAAAAAGTGTTAAAGATAGCACGAAGAAACATGTTGATATTTGTGTCAAAAAAAAAGAAACATGTTGATATAAATCGGATTCGTATATGATAAGTATAAAGTAAAAGACAATTAATACTTAAAGGAAATAGAATTCATACATAGAAATATAAAGTAAAAGAGAATTAGTACTTAAAAGAAATACAGTTCGTGCATAAGAACACATAAACAAAGGCAATATTCTAATCAAGATCAAGAGAATTAGTACTGAAAAGAAGTACTGTTTAAGAACAATTTACCAAATATCCATCAGCATCAATGACTTCTAGGACTTCATTAGCAATAGAGGAATGAACATTAAACTCAAACAAACTCAAAGCAACACTTTCCTATATGCCTTTTATTGAAGAGAGTATCACTAGTGCAAAATCAGGAAAAGAATTGGACATTTAAAGTCAGGCGCTCAGATGCCTGACTTTATATGTTGACGCGGTGGCAAACTTGTAATTAAGAGGCAAAACTCGCGAGTTTTAAAGTCAAGCGAATACACGCCTGACTTCTAAAGTGAAAAAATAGGAAAAAAATTAGACTTTTAAAGTCATGCTATCAGACGCGTGACTATATAAGTAGACACGGTGGCAAACTTGTAATTAAGAGGTAAAGTTTTAAAGTCAAGCGATTACACGCCTGACTTCTAAAGTACTAAAATATCTTAATTCACGCACAGCTCTCGCAAAACACTCTTCGCTCTCATACCTTCTCATTCGCAAAACACTCTTCGCTCTCACTCCCTCTCTCTCAGAGATCATTCTCTCCTCTCAATGAAAACACAATCGTTCCCAGGAGAAGACAAATCGTTGCCAATCAGCACCCAATCGTTCCCAAATAAAAAACAACAGGTGGGATCTCTGATTCTCTCTATTTCTCTCCCGTAATTCACCCCTTTATGAAACCCTAAATTTTTCGTGGTGTGATTCTTCAAGATTTCAACAGATGCGATCTCCAATTCTCCATCTCTGTTACGGCACTGCTCTTTCTCGCGTTTCTCTCTGTCGCACTCAGTTGCTCTCGCTTCATTCTCCATCGCTCTCGATTCTTCTTTGTTTGAATCGTCTCTCTCAAAAGGTATTTCGATTCTCCCGATCTCCATCTCTGTCACTGTTTCGATCGTGATTCTTCTCTCATCTCTATTTCTCTATCTATGTTTTGTTCTTGTTATTCGATTTATTTTTCTTCTGGGTATTTTGGTTCTGGGTTTTGAGCTATTTATTTTACTTCATTTGGATGGTTGATTACTTGATTTGATGCAGATTTATTCTTAAGCTATCGATTATTGCTGAACTTCAGTTAGATTGCTGCAAAGTGACTTGATTATGAGCTTGTTAAATGGTTAGTTCAGGACTTCAGGTATTTCAAATGCTTTGTACAAGATACATTAGACATTTAGAGTTGTGTTCATTGCTAGTGTTCATTTAGGTCCTGACCTTTGTGTTTTTAGTTTTAATAGATTAGATTCTAACCTATTATAAGAATTAAGAATATGCATCTGGAGTTCTAGATATATTCTCCCTTTGTTCTTAACAACCTTGTGTGTTGAACATGATTGCATAACTCTCTCTAGCTGGCTAATCACCCTTTCACTCTAACTGGAGTCTTCTAATCACCCTTGAAAGTTGATATGAGCAAAAACTCAATGAATCTAAATTTACTGATAAGCCCTTTTTAGTAATTTCACTTCCTGATCTCACTCATTCTGAGCTTCTTTAGAATCCAAAGTAATTTATAATTTGCTTTTGGAAACATCAATACAGAAATTGTTTCAAAGTAATTTATTATCGGGATGCTTCTGAATGAAACAGTAGCTTTTGAATGTATATTCAAATGGGGGTTTCTGATTTTCAGTAGAACTCATTTGTTGAATATTCTAATTAATGTGATTGGAATACTTTTGGGTCAATATAAAAAAAGGCTTTAGTCCTTATTAAACCTATTTGGATATGAGTATATTGCTACACTGCAGCATCTGTGATGGATTTACAGAAGGAGAACTTAAAACTAAAGGAGGTATGCAAAATGGAACAAGATGAGAAAGAAGCTCTTGGTGAAAAGTCAAAGGATATGGATAAACTTTTGAGTGAAAAAGCCTTTATGGAATGCTCCCTGACAAGTATGAAGAACGAGATAGTTGGACTAAGAGATACAGTGAAGAATTTTCAAGATTCATGCCTTGCTCTGAAGGATGAAAAATCCATTCTCATTACGGAGAAATCAGATTTACTCTCACAGTTACAAATCATCACTGGAAGTATGCAGAATTTATTGGAGAAGAATACCTTGTTGGAGAAGTCCCTTTCTGAAGCAAAGATTGAGCTTGAAGGTTTAAGGGCCAAATCAAGTAGCTTGGAAGAGTTCTGCAATTTGCTGAATAATGAGAAGTGTAGTATTCAGAATGAAAAGAACATTCTGGTGCCATTGTTTTATTTATAATTGCATTTTTTTTTAAAACAGAGATGGGTGAAGAAGTCAAGGGAATTGTTCCTGAATCTGTGTTGAAGAAACAGAAGAGGGCAGAGGAACGGGCTTTGGTGAAAAACCAAGAGTTTGAAGCTGCAAAGAAGAAGAGAGCTGAGAAGCGTAAGCTGATTTACAATAGAGCTAAGCAGTATTCCAAGGAGTACGAGCAGCAGGTGGATATCTTGTTGCTATTGTCTTTATTTATTTGTTTGTGTATTTATTTACTTATTCTTCTTCCCTAACTGTTTCTGTTATGGTTTTCTTTTTGTTTTACAGGAAAAGGAATTGATTCAGTTGAAACGTGAGGCCAAGCTGAAGGGTGGATCTTGTTGTGGGGGCTACTTGTAATGAAGAGTATAAGAGAGAACCAAATTTCAGGTGTAGACACTTCAAAGTACTTGTAATGAAGGGTGGCCACTTCAAAGCTTCGTGCTAAAATTGCAGATTGGGTTTGGCAAGGTCCTTTCAAGAAGACAAGAGCCACATAAGTACAGCCATTGCAGGGACTTTGTAAGTATCTTTATTCATAACGCATTGTTTTTAGTAAATAATATTAAAAGTTTTGAGCAAATTATATTCATGTACTCCTTTATTCCTGGACCTGCAGGGGTATATGGCTCCAGAGTATCTAGTTCATGGGCAGTTAACCGAAAAAGCAGTTGTATATAGCTTTGGAGTATTACTGCTAGAGATAGTTACTGGTAGACAGAACAACAGAAGCAAAGCATTAGAGTATTCAGACAGCTTGGTTACAGTGGTCAGTTCTAGATTCCTTAGTTGTTTTGTTCTGAATTTGTATGTACACTAATCTGAAGCAACTCATTTTTTTATCTAATATTTTACATTTACATTTGGGCAATATCAGACATGGTAGCATTTTCAGTCAGAGACTGCTGAAAAGTTATTTGATCCAAATATAGAGTTGCATGAAGACAACAATAGCAATGTTAAGGATGAGATTTTAAGAGTGATACAAATTGGACTTCTTCTATGCACACAAGAGGTCCCTTCATTACGACCAACTATGTCAAAGGCATTACAGATGCTAACCATGAAGGAGGAGAATCTTGTTACTCCCTCTAATCCACCATTCCTAGATGAGAGTACCATGGAACTCCATGATACAAGTGGCTACCCATTTTACTCCCTCAATGCAGCTGATTCAATAGCTACTGTATCCAATAGCTCTTTTCATCCCAGGTGACCATGACAATGGAGAGAAAACCACTCCACACAGCAACTCTATAGCACAGCATTACTTAAGACGGCAAAAAATATGGCCTGGCTTGGACCTGAGAAGGTTTCTAACAATGCATCTGATCAATTGCTATATAAAATATATGCTTCAAAGAGACTATGAAGTTTATCAAAACGTGTTTGAAACATTTCATTTAAAAATTTATATTTGCAAGCTCTTGTTCATTATTCACATTCGTGGGTATGTGTTTTCTGTTTATTTGTTTATACCCGAGTTTTAGGTTAAAATTGGATTAGATTCTTACTTATATTAGAGCTTTTCAATGGATTTAAGTTAATAGTACCTTCATAAATGTATAGGTAAGTGCTTATGGAGTTATTTTAATTTGTAAGAAAACTCATTGTTATAATGTCATTTGATTGTTTCTTTTTTGAAAAATCTTGAGATTTTTGTCTGAATTGATTCATAAGATGTTCTGGTTGTCCTAACTATATTCATTGTGATTTTCCAGTATTAATGCCATGGACCCAAAGTCCAGAAAGATTCTGCAGCTCTTGCGATTGAGACAGGTAAAACTTCTAACCATATGTTAGTGTTGTCGATTTGCAACTCAATGCAACGAAGGAGTTTTGTTTTGGTTTAGCACATAATATGTACTTTTTTTGGAGTTTGGAGTGTATGATGTATTATGAAGCATATAATAAACTCAAGATTCTTCCACTCTTGTTCTAGATACCCAAATTTGAAGAGTGTAAGGGAACTCATTTACAAAAGAGGGTATGGAAAGCTAAAGCTGCAGAGAACTCCTCTCACTGATAACTCCATTATTGAGCAGGTGCAATAATTTACATTTCTAAAATTAATATTTGAGCTTATTGATTACATGTTGCTGACTTGCTTGGATGACACTCGGGCTGGGCAAGTACGGAATCATATGCATTGAAACAAGACTATTGTTTTCCTATATACAATACTATTGTTTTCTCTGTTTTTTTTTTGCTGTATACATTACACACTGATACGCGGTTTTAAACCAATTTCATCAATCACGTGTATCCAACTGTTTTTAAAGTTCCAATCTTGTCTCTTTTCGTTTCCCTCGACTCCATTATCATGGATACATATATGCCTGCAAATCAACTTCATTAGCCCAAAAGTTAATTTCATTTACACATTACACTTTATGTCATTCTTCAAATGCAATTATTTTTCTTGAAAAACTTGTCCATTCATTTATATATCTAATTAATATTTGTATCAGCTATGGGAATCATGGGATCACCCTTTAAGGGAATTGTTTAAGATTTCAAAGGAAGAGTTGAATGCTATAAACAAGATTGGGTCTGTGCAATATGTTCTGGTGTTAGGTAATTCATTATGCTTTATACATACTTTATACTTACTAGGACTAGGACTAATGTTGTGTCTTCATGAGCAATATCAACTCATTCATACTTATTTGAATAACTAATGGCAGCATATTGGCTCCAACTTTCTATATTTTCTTTGCTTCTGCTCTCGCTGTCATTGCTTTTGGAGAGCAACTTAGTAGGGATACAGGTAAAGCTCTTTCTTTTCTTTGGATATCAATGTGTTTGACATTGATGTTGATTGTTTCATTGTTATCCTTCAATGCTTGAACTGAGCACTTGCATTTCCTTTGATGGATTAATCACTCGATACTCTAGTGTGTACATCTAAACCTGGTAGAGACTTGTATAAGCATCTATGGTTGTTGTGGTTTCTTAGTGTGATGTTGAACTTTGTTTTATTCTGCCATTCTGATGCCTAAGAGTTATGTTAACTTTTTGCTACTACTTGCTATCTAAGAGAAGAAACCATATAGCTACAAATGAATGCACACGTCTCCTCTTATTGTGTAGGATATGTTTTGGGTGGCAGTCACCCTGCTCTATCTCATTAACTTATATTATTTTTCATAAAAATTTTAGGCAAAGCAAACAAAGATTGAGAGTGTATGAAAATCAAGTCTAATGGCTGATATTCTGGAATTTGCATGACTGCAGAAGGTGTTTGACTGTACTGAATCCAGTTCTGATCGTGCTGTTGTACGCATGAGTAATTAATTGAGTTCTGTTAGGAAAAATAATTTGTTTGTATTTTTGTCAGAAGTGTGATTCACTATGCTAATGATATTTGTATAAGTTTTGCTATTAGTTTTCTGGATGTGTTCCGTTTTACAAAATTTTAAAGGGGATGTCATGTCTGCTGTAGCCTGTATGGGTTGTGGTGTTAACCTTGTCCTAATTTTACTCTAAATTTTTTGTTGCAGATTCACTTTATCAAAGAATAAAGATTCTATTGTAGAAGGGGAAAGAGTTAGCCAAGTTAAGGGTGAGTGAAGAATGCATTATACAAGAGTAATCCAATTGAAGAACAATGGACTTGAATAAATTTCTTTATAGATAATTCATTTATGCATTGCTGCTTCTTTTGATTCTTGTAGTTAGATATGTATTTGTGATGAAATTATGTGGAAGTCATTATATGTTTGTATTTGTGTGGAATATATAATTTGATATTGTTGTAAGATTGTGTTGATATAAGATTATAAATGAAAAAAAGTGTGTTAATGTTTGATAGTTTTTGGTTTGATTTTGGTCTGCAGTCATTATTAAGATTAGCTAGCTACCAAATAATTTTTTTTTTTTTTTAAAAATGAACTTTTAAAGTCAGGCGAAACTAAAGCCTGACTTTAAATCATACTTACGAAGTCAGGCAGTAATAAATGCTTGACTTTAAATCATACTTACGAAGTCAGGCAGTAATAAATGCTTGACTTTAAATCATACTTACGAAGTCAGGCAAGAATAAATGCTTGACTTTAAATCATACTTACGAAGTCAGGCAACAATAAATGCTTGACTTTAAATCATACTTACGAAGTCAGGCAAGAATAAATGTTTGACTTTAAATCATACTTACGAAGTCAGGCAATAATAAATGCTTGACTTTAAAACAGACTTACGAAGTCAGGCGAAATAAATGCTTGACTTTAAAACTGACTTACGAAGTCAGGCGAAATAAATGCTTGACTTTAAATCAGACTTACGAATTCAGGCTATCGCTTGACTTTAAAACTCCTGACATACAAAGTCGACTTAATAAAAGTCAAGCGGGCGCCTGACTTTAAATCCCCTTTTCGCCTGACTTTAAATCCCTTTTTTGCACTAGTGTATATTAATAAGACAGACTTCTCTATCAAGATTATCATCAGCTTACTAAAGATAAAAGCAATTATATTACACTCAATCTGACAAACCATGCTTTTTATTTGTTGATTAGCAATTAAAATAAATTCTATAAGATTATACAAATAGGCCAGCTCCTGGAAATGCTGTCATATTTTGGAATGTTATTAGAATTTTAGAGACACTGTTAAAGATAAATAAACTTACCAGCTTCAAGTGAAGCATCATTGGAAATAAATCCCGTTTTTTTGACCTCTTCCCTTTGGAAAAGTGGTGCCTAATTTATGGGTTCTTCCAATTCTGCATCGTCATGACGTTGCTCTGATTAGTTTCTAATCGATGTATAAGCTGTCGTTGGCAACATAGTGAAACCAAATAAATTCCGGTGCAAATGTAGAACTGAATTGCATATCACAGTGATGGAATATCCATTCCTATAATATAAACATACTTTATAAACAACAAAATTAAAAATTAGGCATTAACAAATGAATTATCAAATAAGAGATGCATCAGTGTCTCTTAAGCATACCCATAGTAACCACCAACATGAAAAACACGGGTGAAAAAATTATGTTAAAAGAAGATTTATCTAAATGAATGAAAATAGTAACAGGGGAGATCAGGGATATAGATTTCAAAGACAAACACCACAAAAATAGATTGTATTGGAGTTATGTCAAAGTTTGTGAGTTGATAGCTGGTAAAAAAATACAAATCTAACTGGTAAAACAAATGCAAGTCGCACTGAATGACATTAGTAACTGGTAAAACACATGGTTAATAGATGAGACAACAACATGAATCCTTAAACTTGACAAAAAATAGCACAACACTTTGCAATCAACACCATATGTGATGACTATTCACATTCATATATAATACTGGGCATAGTTAGACTAATGTATAAAACTAATGCTAGACGAAAATTGATATGGGCAAGTGGACAATAATTGTTCACATTCATATATGTTATAGAATTCCTGTATGAGATAAATATAAAGGTAACCTGCCATGAACTTGAAAAAGAATTTGAGTAATATTTAAAGGCCAGTGTTTAAAACATAGGCATAGTTTAATGGGCAATATCTAACAATTATGTGCACTGGTTTATCAGACTTCCAAAACATAGGCAGTTACGTTGGCCAGTAGAACTCAATAAACTATTGATTAAAATTGTATCATATCCTACAAATTTGTTTATCAGTAGTTGCTGTCAGTATTGTGTACATTGTCAATCACAGACACTTTTAACCCCAAAAGAGGGTGCTACCCTCAACAAATACCCCAATCTCTTCATGACAGAACTAAGATACTATGTTGATAAAGAATATCATTATCTCCCTGCAATGTTAATTCAAATAACATAATGAATTTTCCTCATGAAGTAGTGGCTTGAAAATGACCACGATACACATATAACAAACAAAAAAAATGATGTTTGGTGAAAATGATGGCTGAGAGTACAATTATACCTTTGTTTTTTGGGAACTCCCAGTTGTGATTTAATTGAGAGAGTTGGATTCGTATGGCGACGGCGATAGAGTGACAAATGCTTGAATTGGTTTACACAAATTCATTGAACTTGTAAAGTATACTTGCCCCCACCAGTTTGATGCATGCGATTCTAGTGGCTAATGTGAGTCGATTCATGTTGCCGAAACCTCAGCCACCACCGCGTTATCCAGGAGGTGATCCCTCTTCAACGATGGTGTCGCCGATGTCGGCAAAAGCCAAGCTTTTCTAAATCACTCAAACTGCAAGATAGAGGGAGAGGATGAAGCATGAGAGTGTATGCATTGATTTATGGAAGTTCAAGGAAAGCTACTGAAAAGATGAAATGAAATGCGATCAAAATGGATCAGATAAAAGGAGAGAAATAGAAAGATACCGCATGGATGAAGATGAAAATAAACCAACGAAGAAGAAATGTAGAAAGAAGGAGAGGGGATGATGACTGGGAACTCCCCACCCGAACTCATCTCCATGATTTTCGGCCAATTAGTTTTAATGTGTTGATTTTTTCAAAAATTCGGTTTGCCTGCAAAATATGTATTTGGGTTGCCAATTTGTACTAATAAAAGTGATTTGAAATGCAGACTTGAAACCAAAAATAAATGCGAATAATACCTTCGATCTCATCCCATGATCTTCGGCCAATTACCCCCGATTATTGTGTAGCTGTTATAACGCGTTTTGCTCTTTTGAATTAAAAGTACCGTAATTTAATGACTTACGCGTATTCCATTTTTAATTGCACAATTGGATGGACTGCACGGAATAAATTTCAGTATTATCATCAGCTTACTATGTTTTTAATTGCATTTTGTTTTCTGAAAAAATATAAAATATAAAATATTAATTATTGAAAACAAAGTGCTAATTTCAGAATTTAATGTCTCTCTCGCGTATTCCATTTTTAATTGCACATTAGGAGTATTTCAAATTTAATAATGAGGTTTGATTCCTTTGATTTAATTTCGGCCGGCCATTCCCTGAATTCATCCGAAATTAATAATGATGTTTGATTCCTTTGATTTAATTTCGGCCAGCCATTCCCTGAAATCATGCGAAATTGATTTAAGAGTCGTCCAGATTATTAGGCATGCTGAGTTGTCGGCCACGTATTTTTTTAGCTAATTGCGTGGAATTATTTCCAGACAGACGTGGCAGATTATGTGGAGTGCTTAGGTGGACGATTCATGATTTAATATAATTATGATTATGAAATTATGATATATATATATATATATATATATATATATATATATATTCCTCAAGAAAAATAAACAATTTATTTTTTTTTACCATCAAAAGGAAAATTATATATATATATATATATATATATAACTTTTTTTATGTGGAAGTAATTTCATTAGAACCCTACTAAATCGGAGATCAAAGTAAAAGCAATATAAGGAGGAATTTTCTCTAGCCAAACAATAGGAGTAGTGTTTACTAAATTTAGCTAAAGTGTAAGATACAACGTTTCCCTCTTTTCTAACATGTATAAATTTAGAAAGTTAGTTAAAAAAAGTAAAGTGAAGTGATAAGAGAAAGAGAAGAATTGTTTAAGTGGAGTGATAAGAGAAAGAGATGAATTGTTTATGGGAAAGTAAAAATAAAGTAAAAAGAAAAAAAAAGAGTGTAAGTGAAAATGAGGAAAAAGAGTGTAAGAAGTACTATCTCGTGTTTTTTTATATATCAGTGAAAATTATTTGTTCTTTTTTAGGTATTAGTGACAAATATTTGTCACATGTGTTTTAAATATTAATCAGTTTAAATATTCATTAAACCTTCTTGTTTTTTAGATGGTTAAAGTGCTCCCAGGGTCCCTTATCTTTATTTAAAGTAACGAATTAGTCATTTATGTATTTTTTGTCCCAAATAAGTCATTTATCTTTCAAATTTTTGACACATAAATCTTTTTTCGTCAACCTCCATCCAACTTTGGTAACAATGCTTATGTGGCGTGCTGACTCATTATTTGATTAGGTGGCATGTCATTTTTATTTTTGTTTAGCTTTTATTTTTACTAGTATGAAACCCGTGCGATGCACGGGGAGCAATGTTCCATAGTATATTAGTTATAGAAAAAGTATGATACTGTAGAACCACTATAGGATATTATAAACTTGTTCTCTAAATTTATAAAGTTATGAAAAAGAATAACAAAAACGAAGGAGACGTCTTATGTTAGGTCATTTAAATTATTCAAAATTATTTAATTTTTTGGAAACCTACTTTAAAAATTTTGGTAATTCAATATTTAGTTTATGAAATTTCTATTGCGTTCATTGTAGTCTTTGACATTTAAAAATTTTCAATTTAGAACAGACCAATTATATTAGTGATTCAAATTAGCCCTTTTTTACAACGTACAGGGACTGAATATATATATATATATTGTATGGACTAAATTTTAACACTTACGGAGAAGTCATGGGCTAAAATGAATCATGATAAATAAAATGTGCTAAATTTAATCTAATGTTAAATATCGAAGACTTAAAACACTCGGTCTTGCAAAAACATGTATGCTCTATGAAAGCACTAAAGATTATCAAAAACCTCATGATAGACTACATTTCTTGTAGACTTGCAAACCTTTTCATCATCGTTGAGGATCAACATTTTCAAACCATTCCTTGTCTTCACTCTTGAAATAGTCACGTATAACTGTCCATGTGTGAAAACTGGTTTAGAAAGATACAGCCCTACATGTGAGAGTGATTGGCCTTGGCTCTTGTTAATTGTCATAGCAAAACATAAAGCGACCGGGAATTGCCTTCTCTGAAATTTGAACGGAAGGCCAGGATCAGAGGGTACCAAATTCATTCTTGGGATGCATATCTTCAATCCAATATTAGTCCGGTTAATACGGTAGCACCGATGACATTGTTTCCAAGTGTGTTTACCAGTAGCCTTGTCCCGTTACATAATCCAGCTCCTTGATCAATATTTCTCATTAGTATAATAGGAACACCCACTTTGAGATGTAGTTTGTGATTAGGTAAACCAGAACATTTTACCTCATTCAAAAATTCTGTAGTGAACCACTCCCCTTGCACCTCAGCATTTTCATCAGACTGGCATACAGAATCAGAACTACTATACTCTTTCACATCACCGGGAATCAAAGAAAGCACATATTCGTTAACATGCTGTACAACATCAAGTGTCGGTGCCAATATGCAACGTTCCTAAAAAAAACGCCCACATACCATTGATCTTACCAAATCTGGGTATGCAAAATCAACCAAAGAACCTAGAGGATTGTCTTCATTCTGTATCAATATATCAACCAAGGAACAGACAAACGGAAATGAACTTTTATGAAAAAAGACTTTTTAGTGATTAACGTAAATAGGACTGCTAATGAAATTTCGATTGTTGGTGGCTGTCTTATATAGATGAAAATTGTTTTGGTAGGGTTTAGGTTTTTTGCATTCGAGAATGAAGGGCTGCGGCCGGTTTGGTTGATTGGGCGGGTTAATTGGTGTGAAGGTCATAAAAATCGTACGTGATTATAGGCATCCTATTAAATATTGATTCATTATGATTAAAGTTGACTTGAGTGAATAATAATATACCAGGATTGAAATTATAATTACCTAATAAATACGGCTCAAATAAAAATATTAATTATGAAATTTGAATTCAATAAAAAAGAAGAGGGAAATGAAATTGTAGGCGACTTTTTTAATGAATGATTGGTAAGTAGCACGAGAAATCGGAATTGCTAAGTAGCACGAGAAAACAACACGAATTTGTAACACGAATGGCCCAATGCGGTTATGGTGGACCTATGATTGAGATGAAAGTATTATCTAAGTTTATTTGTTAAAAATATTGTGAAGACTAATATTTTAAAATCCAATTCTTTTTTTTTGACCATTTTTAAAATCGAATTCTACTTTCCTACAATCATAGAATAATATTATAGACACTAATATTATTACTGTAACCGGTAGCATAGTTATAGGACAAATTGTAGAGTTTTGATAATAAATATTAATCACCATTAATCATCTTTAATGCATTGATGTAATTGTCATTTGTATTATTAAATATTAATCACCATTAATCATCTTTAATGCGTTAATGGTGTACGAATTAATGATACAAAAAATAGTCTATAATAAAATTTTAAGAGCGAATTATTATTTTTCAACTGAAAATTTCATTTTAAAGAAAATGAAATAAATAAAATGAAAATTGAATTTTAAAGTTTAAATAAAGTAGAAATTTGAATTTGTGCCAAGTTTTGAGTATAATTGGTGCCAAAATTGAAATATGAAATTTGAAAATAAATATAAATAGAATTAACAAAATCATTATTCAAAATGCATTTATTTACATGTATTAATAGTAGTTATTTCGGAAATTCCGTATTTTTTTTATTTCATGAAGGTGTATTTAAATTGAAATTTAAATTCGAATTCAATAGAAAATAAGAGGGAAATGAAATTGTAGGCGACTTTATGTTAAGTTCATGATTTTTCGTGATTTTTTTTCATGATTTTTTTCACTTATTCTCATGATTTTTTTTAATTATGGCAGCCAATAGTAATCCATTATTCGAATTCGAATTATCATAAGTGTGAAGGTCATAAAAATCGTACGTGATTATAGGCTGCCACTTAATGCATATTAAATATTGATTCATTATGATTAAAGTTGACTTGAGTAAATAATAATATACCAGGATTGAAATTATAATTACCTATTAAATACGGCTCAAATAAGGTAATAAATAAATAAAATGAAAATGTAAATATTAATTATCAAATTTGAATTTTAAAGTTTAAATTTAAATTTGAATTCAATAAAAAAGAAGAGGGAAATGAAATTGTAGGCGACTTTTTTAATGAATGATTGATTCATGATTTTTTTTAATTACATGGATCAATAGTACTGCATTATTCGAAATTTCATCATAATTAATATTTCCCCTCTTTTAATTTGTTTTGGATTAATAGTCTTCACAATATTTTTGTTGTTGCGATGATAAATAATAATAATAATAATAATAATAATAATAGTCTACTAAGTTCTGTATTTTTGAATTTGTAAATAGTGTACGAATTATAATGATACAAAAAATAGTCGATAATAAAATTTTAAGAGCGAATTATTATGTAACAATTGAAAATTGGATTTTAAAGAAAATGAAATAAATAAAATGAAAAATGAATTTTAAAGTTTAAATAAAGTAGAAATTTGATTTCTCATAGTCAATGTTAATTAATGAATCATCAATAGGATTAGTGATGACACATAGGATTGGGCGGTTCATGATTTTTTTTTTTTTAATTACATGGACCAATAGTAATGCATGATTCGAATTTTCGTAATTAATATTTCCCCTACAATTGCTCTCGTGAGGACACATAGGATTAGTGAGCTGTGAGGAGGTGACGAATTTGTATTATTAATAGATTAAATTAAATTATATGCCACCTAAGCAAAAATAAATATGACATGCCACCTAATCAAATAATGAGTCAGCACGCCACATAAGCACTGTCAACAAAGTTGGATGGAGGTTGACGGAAAAGGATTTATGTGTCAAAAATTTGAAAGATAAAGGACTTATTTGGGACAAAAAAAACATAAAGGACTAATTCGTTACTTTAAATAAAGATAAGGGACCCCGGGAGCACTTTAGCCTTTTTAGATAGTAGATTTATAGTAGAATTCAGAAATTATAATTATCAATGGCAAACATTAATACCGTATTTTTTTATATATCATTGCAGTTATCTCGTGTTTTTTTTATATATCAGTGCAGTTATCTCGTAGTTTCAATTGATTATTTTTGTTGAATAGTAGATTATAGTAGATTATCAATATGAAATTTTTGTTTTAAATATTAATTAGTAGTTTAAATAGTCATTAAATCTTCTTGTTTTTTAGTTAGTAGGTTTGTAGTAGTAGTAGTAGTCATCGAAAAATTTAATTATCAATGACAAATATTAATCTCGTGTTTTTTTATATATCAGTGCAGTTATCCCGTGTTTTTTTTATATATCAGTGCAGTTATCTCGTAGTTTCAATTGATTATTTTAGTTGATTAGTAGATTATAGTAGATAGTAAAAGAGAGATAATAGATTATCAATAAGATATATTTGTTTTAAATATTAAGCAGTAGTTTAAATAGTCATTATATCTGATTGTTTTTTAGATAGTAGGTTTTTTTTTGTGACACTTTAGATAGTAGGTTTATAGCAAGCATTCTTCAAAAATTTAATTATCAATAACAAATATAAATCCTGTGTTTTTTTATATATCAGTGCAGTTATCACGTGTTTTTTTTATATATCATTGAAGTTATCTCGTAGTTTTAATTGATTATTTTAGTTTATTAGTAGATTATAGTAGATAGTAAAAGATAGATAGTAGATTATCAATAAGAGTGTAAACAGATTTCGGAGAGAAAAATTAAAATTTTAAGGTGGTAACTTTTTCCAAAAAGGTGATAGTTTTTTTTTTGTTTTTTAGTGTGACTCATTTAGGTTTTTATAGGTAATTTTATTAAAGAAGTTTTTGTATAAATTTAAAAAGTTAGTTAAAAAAACTAAAGTGAAGTGATAAGAGAAAGAGAAGAATTGTTTAAGTGAAGTGATAAGAGAAAGAGATGAATTGTTTATGGAAAAAGTAAAAATAAAGTAAAAAGAAAAAAAGAAGAAAGTGAGTGGAAGTGAAAAGTGAAAAGGAAGAAAAAGAATGTAAGAAGAAAGAGAGAAAAAAGAAGAAAGAGCATATTAAGGGCGGAAGTTCCACGAGAAAACATTACCGGCGGAAGTTCCGCTAGAAAACATTACTTGAAGTTTTCCTTCTTTTTTTATTTTCTCATTGTTTCTTTACATTTTCCTGTTCGCTACATTTGTAGTTTCAACGCCATCTTTTCCTTTATATATACAAGCGTCGTCTTGTTTGCCCGCAGAATTTGATCAATCTCAGTTGCAAGTACAACAAAGGTGTGGTCCTGGTCAAGGTCTATTTCCAATGATGTGATTTCATCCGTCTCTCTGACTACGAACATCGTCTTTGAGGTTTCGCCCTTTTAGGTTCCAATTTTCTCACCTCTTTTAATTCTGAAAGTAAAATTTGTTGTTGAGCTTTGTTTACATGTTGATTGCTAAGTCAATTTGATTTGAAGTGTTTATAACTTGAATTAGATTTTGTTTTAATGATTGAAGAATTTTGGTACGGTTATTGAAATGACGACGTTATGCTCTTTTTCTACCTGTTTTCAATTTGATTTTTAAGTTGAAATTTTGGTTTTGGTGATTGCTCCCATACCCATTTTAAAATGGAAGGGTATGATACCTAACTTATTTGTCCTAATTTAATTGGGTCATGTGTCAGCTATATTCCATATCACTTTTAAAATATATTTCTTAAAATATACCCAAATTTTTAAAGTAATTATATTAGACCCTAACTAAAATTTCATACAAATATACCCAATTTGTTTCAAAATCAACTTTTGTAACCCGTAAAACCAAACCTGACGTCAACCTCTCTTCTTCTTTCTCTCCATCTTTTCTCTCTGCCGTCGCGCCTCTGCCGCCACGCCGCCGCCCTGTGCTTCGCCGCCGCCCTGTGCTTCGTCGCCGCCCTGTGCTTCGTCGCCGCCTTGTAGAACGAAATCAGAATTTAGCAACGAAAACAAAATACCAATTTGTAGAACGAAAATAAAATCCCAATCCCCAAATCACACGATGCAAAACGAAAATCAAATCCCTACTCCGAAAATGAAATGCGAAACGAAATATAACCTTGAAAGGGCGGCGACGAAGCACAGGGCGGCGACGAAGCACAGGGCGGCAACGAAGCACAGGGCGGCGGCGTGGCGGCAGAGGCGCGATGGCAAACTATTTGCGTGAAAGAGAGAAAAGATGGAGAGAAAGAAGAAGAGAGGTTGACGTCAGATTTGGTTTTACGGGTTACAAAAGTTGATTTTGAAACAAATTGGGTATATTTGTATGAAATTTTTGTTAGGGTCTAATATAATTACTTTAATATGATTGTTAGAAAGAAGAAGATAGCTGACATATGGCCCAATTAAATTAAGACAAATAAGTTAGGTATGATACCCTTTTTTTTAATAATGGGTATGGAAGAATTTACCTTTTTTTATACATTGCTACCCTCCGATTTGCAAATGCATTTCAGAAAGTTGTTTACTAGAATTCTCCTTTGCTTTATCTTTTCAACAATCTGAAACTTTTCTACGATTTCTACTTTCCAGCTGTCAAAGCAAATGGCATTCTTATACTGCCATATAATGTGTTGGAACTTGGTATCAAAGCAAATGCCTTTCTTTCTAAACAACTAAGTATTTAACTTCCTATTACCAAAAAAGGACCCTACTATGTAGTATGTACAGGCTCAAGGGCAATGTTATGCTTCTTTTGGGCATCACAAACTGCAAAATTGTTTGTTTGGTAAATTTAGTGAGGCTGCTGATAACCATGTGAATGTGATTTCTGCTGATAGAGTTATTCATACAAAGACCAATATGTTAATTCTTTTAGCTCTGTTTATTTGCTTACTGTCTACAATTAAGAAAAAGTGGTTCATAATTAGGTATAGATTGGCATGGGCAGGGTCACACACACAAATTTGGTGTGAAGATATAAGTATTATAAAACATTATATTGCCATTCAACAATGTGAACTTTTTTTCTTATATGTTGGCAACATGTACTATTGCCCTTTTTGCTATTTAGTGTGTATTGAATTGAGTAATGCATGGTATTATGATCTTCTGAGTCTGGATATGTCATGCTTCCTCCCTAAATTTCAACAACTCTTTTCCTATAATTGAAGATCTTCTGAGTTTGTTTGAGAAGACATCATGTTCCTTTTTATCACGATGGATTCCAATGAATTTGCTTGAGAAGACATCATGATTCACTATGCATTAGTAGGTGAGGAGGTAGGGTCGAACAGTCTGAATAGGTGATGGCATCAATTGTGGCAGCATTTTAGTATCTGCATTTGCACCTAGAGAGCATCTACTACTTTCTTTAAAGTCTTACATCCTCCTTATGTTGCCATTAATATGATTTCCTTTAGTTTATAATAAAGTTTAGTTTTTATGTGGGACATTGCATTATATATTAATGATTATTTTTTTTACCAATAGAATAAGATTTCACATAGCTTATCTGAAGACCAAAAACATGTGGCAACAATAGATGTTCCATCAAAGATTAATGCTTATTCTAATGACGCCATTGGAAAAGTATATGGAGATGAACACTCAGGCCGAGTTCTTGTTTTAGGCCCGGGTGTTTGTCCAATTACTGCTTTTGGAAACTGTAGGCATTTCACTAATTTTATCCAAGTTGGTAACTCTATACTGCTTTTGGAAACTGTAGGCATTTCACTAATTTTATCCAAGTTGGTAACTCTAGCCAAGTGAATGTTGAAAACCTAACAAAGCACGTAGAAGATTTGGAAGAAAAGCTAATTGGATGTGAAGAAACCGAGGAACAACTTACCAAA
This sequence comes from Astragalus membranaceus, assembly GCA_039519185.1. NCBI lineage: Eukaryota > Viridiplantae > Streptophyta > Magnoliopsida > Fabales > Fabaceae > Astragalus > Astragalus membranaceus. The sequence continues at coordinate 88,160,730 of CM076851.1, forward strand.
ACCACTAAGGAGCATACCCAAACCATGGAGGAGCTTACACAAGCAAAAACTCAATTGGCAAATCTTCACAACTTCTTGCAACATAAATTTGGAGATGAGTTATCTATGTTCAACTTAGGTTCACCCTCATCTTATTCATAGTTATTTAGAATATGTATTAGAACATCTAATTATTTGTTGCTTGGGTTTTATTGTAGTTGGGGTTCTTTTGGTAACTATATAATTGTTGCTTAATACTCCATGTTACCTTGTTACTTTTTAATGGATATTAGATTTAATGATTAGTAATTAGCTATACAATATTTTATTCCATCATGGGTAAGTATCTTCATTACATGTCGGTTTTTCAAACAACTAACTCCAAATATCAGTTTTAGAAATATTTAGAGTCGTTTGTATCAACAACAAACTTCATATGTATTGCAGAAATTTGCAGTTACCAACATAATTGTAAAATTGCCACCAAGTCTGTATTTGGAGTCGGTTCTTAAAGCAACCGACTCTAAACTGTACTTCTTAAAGTCAATTTTGCACTAGTGAATATATAGTCTGAGTCGGTGTTGTCGGTGTCCTTGCTTTGATGTGTAACACTCAGGGGGGATAAACGTTGAACTTACTTATTATATTTTATTGTTTGGAGTCCATTCAGGACATCACGGTTTGATTGTTGTTAAACTTATTTTTATTTCCGCTGCGTGGTGATGTAATTCTTGGTGATGTGGTTAATTATACAGGTGTTATGGGCTGACGCGCTACAGTAACAATACAGTTTTTTATTATTTTTTTTCAAAAAATGATTTTTTAAAAAAACTGATTTTTAAAAAAACTGATTTTTTTAAAATATTTTTTTAATATATTCATGATCCGAATCAACCATTAAGTTATGAAGCGATTGACATCAGACCGGATTTATCTTATCAGCGTACTCCAATCAGGATCATCGAACGTGGCGAGAAAACGCTCCGAATGAGATCATCTTTATAAGTTGAGCATTATACACAAATGATTGATGGGTAGCAGAAATACATATGTTCTAGCTAGAAATAGCAGATAACCTAGGTATGTTTTAATGAATCCCAAGAAAGTTAAATAACACTTTAAATACCATTTTTTTAAAGTTATTTCCTTTCCAAATTTTGTTACCACATTACTTTTTCAACTCTATTACAAGCACGAGACAATCATCTCCCTATTCACATGCAACCAAAATTTGAGTTACTTGCCATACTTTGCAATTTGGCTTAAGAAAATATACTTGTACACAAGTAAGAAACAATATATAAATTGGATATTATACAATGTCTTTTAGCAAGGAACTAATATGTTTTAGCAACCAAGTAAGGATTATACAATTTCTTTGGTAAATGTCCATCTTTTAGCAAAGCTTTTGACTGCACCAACTTTGCATAGTGCGGGCTTCTATGGCCAATTTAAAATAGAGTGTGTTTAATTTCAATGATATCCGAGTGTGTTTAATTGAAATATAAATATAAAATAGAGTAAAACATCTTATCAAAAAAAAAAAAATAGAGTAAAACAACCACCAACTTGATTGCATTCAAGGGCAATTGTTCTGTGTATTTGCATATGATTATGTGTGCCTTTTTGCAACTCTTTCTAGAATGAGTGACGAGTGTGTATACAATGATGCTAGAACTAGACTATATTAACGAAACTTTTTTTGATCAAAAATTGTTTAGGTGGCTTGCCCGTTTTGAATGGAAGCATATAACGTAAAATAAATTTTACTCTTTGTCAAAAAAAAAAAGTAATATACAACAGTGGAAACATTTTTTCTGCTACTAACATATTACAATTTTGACATAATTTTACCACAAGCTAAAGCAAAAAATAAATCATCAAAGCGATAAGTGTCTTTGATGTCACCAATTTGAATCCACATCTATATATTAATAAGAGCAATGTATAATGTAATATAAAAAAAAGAGCAATGTATAATACAAAGTGAGCTAACAAATTTGTATCAAAAAAAGTGAGCTAACAAATTTGTTTTTTTCGATAAGCAATGTTGTATTAATAGGAGTACTAGGGGTGCTCAAAACCACAAATACAAGGATGAGATCACAGGTTGTTTATACATGAAAGTGCATTATTCCACCATAGTGATGGAATACAACAAAAATTTCTTCCCACCCCGTAAATGAATCAGCCCCAAGATAAGAACTTCACCTAGGCCACTATCGAGTCTACATTTGACTCTATCCCTCTAAAACAAACACAGTTACGAGATAGCCAAAAACACCAACAAGTTGTCAACCAAATAAGTTGCTTGATCCTCTTCATTTTCTTACCAGTACAAAGGTCGCCATAGCGTAGAAAATGATCAATTAAAGTAGATGGGCAAGACAATTGAACATTCAGCCAACGACCAATCTCGCCCCACACCCTCAAAGAAAAATCGCAAGCCAAAAACAAGTGATAAGAATCCTTAATGTGAGACCTGCACAAAACGCAGACCGCATTCTCCTCCAAGTGAATAACATAGCGTCTAAGTAACATGGACCGAACAGGTATAGAATTGTTGAATATACGCCAACCAAACAACAAGATCTTGGCTGGAATACGAGTCCTCTATAGCGCTATCATGTCAGATTTCTGCAGAGTCGAAACTAGCCTGCTGTTGTCCACGACTGAAAGTTGATTGACTTGCAAAAAAAATTGGTAACAAGACCGAACCGTGAAGGATTTTAGCGGATCAATAAACTAACACCATCGGTCAGCAACTCCACGGGCCATATGAACATCACGCAGAATCATCAACAACTCATCAATTTCATCACCGAATGCGGATCCAGCACCTGCGAAAAAAGAAAAATTCCACTGCCAATGATCATCATGCCAAACTCCTAGATCCGCCATCCTCACATTTTTATTATTACAATTGTTGAAAATGTTGCTAAACTCAATCTTCAACGGACGTTGCCTAAGCCAATGATGATGCCAAAAATCCACTCTGCTGCCATCCCCCAACCTCCATCTTACATTTGATTCGAACCAACCCACTGAGAACCTCTCCTCCCACACACACCTAAGATCGCGCCACCACAAAGAATCTTCCCTTCTATGCACCGATGTTGAACCATTGAAAAAAATAGACCCCAAATCACCATATCTATACGAAAGAATACCCCTCCAAGGCGCACCTTCATCCGACATCAACCTCCACTTCCATTTGGCCAAGAGAGCAATATTAAACATTTCAATATCCTTCACACCTAACCCTCCCTCCTCCTTATATCTACAAATCTTCTCCCAAGCCACCCTATACATGCCCCTCGAATCTACCTTGATCCCCCACAAGAAATCTCTTTGAAGCTTAATAAGAGTCTTTATCACCACCTTCGACGCTTTATAAAAAGACAAATAATAGAGGGGTATGCTATTTAAAACAGAGTTTATAAGAGTTTCCCGACCACCAATATACAAGAAACGCCCTTGCCACAAAGCCAATCTACTCCGAATCTTATCAATAACCGGCTTCCAAGTTGATCTCTGTCTTGGATTTGCGCCCACGGGAATTCCCAAAAATTTGAATGGAATAGACTCCGTTTGACAGTGAAGAAAAGTTTAAGCCGATTCTAAGAAATCCTCCGACACATTGATAACAATAAGTTTACTTTTATGAAAGTTAACCTTCAACCCCGACACCATTTCAAAGCTTCTAAGAATAGATTTGATACACCACAAATTACCCCATGTTGCCTTCCCCAACATAATGGTGTCATCGGCAAATTGAAGCATAGAAAAGCGAAGATTATCATCAACCTTATATTCAACAAACGACCCCACCTCCACCTCCTTTGACATCATAACCGACAAACCCTTTGCTACAATCAAGAAAAGAAAAGGAGAAAGAGGATCACCTTGACGAAGGCCTCTACCAACTTGAAAGTCATTAGTTGGGCTACCATTAACCAACATGGACATGGAGCTAGAACACATACAAGCCTTCACCCACCTAATCTACGCCGAGCCAAATCCCATCCTCTCCATCATGTAGATTAGGAAATTCCAAGAAATAGAGTCGTAGACCTTCTCAAAATCAACTTTAAATAACAAACAATCTTCCTTCCTTCTCTTAGCTAGATCAACAACCTCATTCACCACCAAAACACCATCTAGAATGTGACGACCCCCCAAAAACACCGATTGGCAACTAGAAATAACATTGGGAAGAACTCTCTTCAACCTACTAGCAAGCACCTTGGCAAGAATTTTATAAATACAACCGATCAAACAAATAGGCCTATATTCCCCCAAACTTTGAGGATGATCATTTTTGGGAATAAGAGCAATAAAGGAGGCCGTGATAGCTTTTGGCAAAGACGCCTTCATATGAAATTCATGGAAAAAAGCTACTATATCCTCTCGAACCAAATCCCAACACTCCTTAATAAACTTCAAGTTAAACCCATCCGGTCCCGGACTCTTATCACCGTCACAGTTCCAAACCTCCTCCTTAATCTCCTCCTCCGAGAAAGGCTTCACTAAAAGGCCATTATCACCACTAGAAATTTGTTTAAAAACGACCCCATCAAGATTGGGCCGAGCCTGTTGAGACTCCTCAAAGCACTTCTCAGAGTGCCTTCGATCTAACCACGTCTTTTACCTCCTCCACATTACAATTAAAGCACCATTCGCATCCATAAGGAGAAATTTACTTCTCCTCCTTTGACTATTCATGAGAGAATGAAAATACTTTGAATTGGCATCACTCTCTCTAATCCACCGAGATCTAGATTTTTGATATAATAAGCTTTCCTTCATTCTAATATCTTTCCAAAACTTAGCAGTGGCTTCTTTCCTCCGCAGGAGCACTTCGGTATCAAAAGAGTCAATCAACATATATCATCTAACATATTAATGTCCTGAACCTCCTTCCCAATGTTCAAATCAATAACACCATACACCTCCTTGTTGCCAATCCCTCAATTTAGCTTTGAGAAATTTGAATTTTTCCTTCAAAACGAAAGCTTTATTGCCATGAATGCCGCAACGAGCCAAACAAGAGTTCACAAAAGGGTGAAATTCACCATGTTCTAACCACCCATTAATAAAGCGAAACGGCTTGGGACCCCAATCCTTTAGAGATTGAATGAGCCATATCGGGCAGTGATCCGATGTGTCTCTATCACCAATCCACTATCCCGAAACATTCCATATAGATACAAGACCTTCTGTTATAAGAAAACGATCCAATTTGTTGTATACAAAAGGAACTCGCATAATAATATCAGGTAGAAACCAAAATTTTGCTCCTGCTTCTTCTGACAAATTATGAGGCCAGAGCTCTTGCCTTAGTGGATTGGGCTTTGGAAATGACTTTTTCTTTATTTTCATAATTGGATTTTCTTATTTATATTTTAGTTTCTTGTAATTTTTGATTGATAGTAAATAAATAAAAAGTTAATAGGTGTTTACCATACTGTTAACACCCAAAATAAATTAAGTTGTTGGCCAAGGGAAAAACGGGGAGTTTAGGGCTAGGACAAGGCCAAGGCAGCCATAAGAGCACTAGGGTAGAGACAATTTAATAATTGTCGTGGCATATGGAAAGGTCAATCAGGAAGCGTAAGGACAAATATTGGAAGAGATTGAAGCCCTGAAGGAATAAGGAGAAAAACTGAGGTACAACAAAAACTCGGTTAGGCGCCAACGGCCGAAGGCCGAAAATGAGACATGGACAAGGAGGGCTGTGGCCGAGGCACGAAATACTTGCTTGGAGCGCAAGTATTCAATGCAGGTGGACATACAAGGTCAATGAACAGAAGAATCCGTGGAAACAGGAGTGACTAGGGTCTTACCCCACTAACCCGTGCTATGAGGTCGTGGAAAAGTGGACTCCGAGTTTCTAGCATTAGGCTTAATTATGACCGTTGATCTTAGTTAATCTAATAGTGAGCAGATGTAGGCCCGCATGGTGGCCAATGAAGGCTCATGTATATATATATAGTAACACTGGTATATTTTAAAAATACACATCAAATAATACACAAGTCTTTACTATACTTTATCTTTTCTTTATCGCTTTTCGTTATGTGTTCCTAGTTTCGTAGATAATCTAAGCCACAGGTCCCTCTCACACCTAACCTAACACTCTTTGGAGGAGTTAGGGAACCAATAGTCGAGGAACAGAGTTCCTTCCTCGACGCATTTGGTTGAAGAAAATAGGAATCACATACTGTCCAAACCTCTGGCATATTCGACGACTAGGACTAAAGTGTTTGAGCACAACAAATAGTGTTTCCTAGTTTCGTAGATAATCAAAGCCACACGTCCCTTTCACACCTAACCTAACACTCTTCGCTTATGTTGCTGATTTGTTTCATTGTTGTTTTGCAGACAAAATGGTCGCTCCGCTTTCCTTCAACGAATTGGCTTCTTTGGCCGGGAGGAAGAAGTCTTTAGGTGTCGAACCTAGTGAGGCAAACAGTTCCGTTCCCGCAGTATCGGCTCCTGCCCGTCCCTCTATACCTCGCCTAAGCCTGGGAGCGCCAAGTCGGGCTGTTAAAGATTTCTCTGGGGGGCCGATGGTTCCGATTGACTCTACTACCCTGGGGGTTCAAAGTAAGTCTAAGCGCAGGAAGAGCAGTGCTCAGCGTTCTCCTCCTGCTGACTGCCCTTCTTCTGTTAGGCGTCCCTCTCTTGAGAGCACAGACGAAGGTGAAATTAAGTTCACTACTGATGAGCGTGATCACCTCCTGGAGCACCCTTTCGAGCTTGCCATGCGCATGGTCAGGGCTGGGGAGAGTCTGTATGGGAAGTGGGGAGCTGAGAAGGGGTGCGGATCGCATTCAGGTAATGCTTTAGAGTTACCACATGGGCCTTGCCCTCGTGGGCGCCCTCATGGGCGCTTTGTGCTTCAACATTGGCGCCCTCATGGGCGCTTCCTGCTTTGGCCTTGGCGCCCTGCCAAGAGCCCTCATGGGCGCTTTGTGCTTTAACATTGGCGCCCTGCCAGGCGCCCTCATGGGCGCTTTGTGCTTCAACATTGGCGCCCTGCCAGGCGCCCTCATGGGCGCTTCTTGCTTCCAACCTCGGCGCCCTGCTAGTCGCCCTCATGGGCGCCCTCTTTGCCAAGCTCCCTCTTGGGTGCCGGCTTGTGTGGACGTGTGCTTGGCACTCTGCCTTACTTTAAGCCTTTGAGATACCTTGTAGGTTGGAATCTTTAACCCTGTTGTGTTGTTTTTCTCTTTATGTAGGGCTGACCGAGGAGAGGGATCGGCTTATCTCGGATAAAAACTGGCTTCAGGTGGATCTGCATGGAGGGCTGGAATCTGCCCGCCGGGCCAAAGAGACTGCTTGCCACTATTAGAAGGATCGGGAGGAGGCCTATGCTGAGAGGGATGCTTACAAGAAGAGGGTGGAGGAGCTCCAATCTGAATTGGATAGTATGAAGAAATTGAAGGATGAGGCCGAGACAAAGGTGCAGATGGTGGCCGGGCAGGCTGTAGACTTCTCCTATGCCGCCTATGATAAGGCGATTAGCCATGTTCAGTGTTTGTATCCGGAAGCCATTCTAGAGTCGGGCGTCTTTCAATTTGATCATGATGTTCGGGACGGAAGGATCGTCAAATACCACTCTAACGGGGTTGACTTCGATGTCGTTGCCCCCTGATTATTTCTTTCAGTCCAGTTGCTTTGATTGTGTAATTTTTCTTTGACTTGTCGAATTTGGTTATTCTTGCTTAATGGAGCCTTGCTGTCTCCAGGACGATTTTTGTATTACATTTCACCCCAACAGGGTTGACCTCGATGTCATTGTCCGCTGATATTTATGTTACCTTTTGAAATGTCTATGTTTCTTCTTTGCTTAGCTTGTTTCTTATGTTTATAATTGGCACGTGTTGGATGGCCTCGGGCACACGTTCTTGCCTTGCGCACCTGAATATACAATTTCATATCGCTTCGTGGCAAGGGGATGTGTTTTTGAAGTTGCGCCCTCGTGGGCGCCTTGTGTCAAGGTGCAAAGTCCTGATGTTGGCGCCCTCTTAGGTGCCTTCCTGGACTCAGGCGCAAGTCATTTCCTTGCACATCTGTATGTATGATTTCATACCTCCTCGCGGCAGGTTTATTCTGGGGGCAGTTTATTAGAACTCGGTCTGAATCTAACTCGCCCATCAGAGGTTGCGACACGTTTAAAGTCGCTTCGCACCTCGTGGGACTCGGGGGCAGTTTATCAGAATCGATCTGAATTTAACTCGCCCATCAGAGGTTGTGACATGTTTAAAGTCGCTTCGCACCTCGTGGGACTCTGGGGGCAGTTTATCAAAATCGATCTGAATATAACTCGCCCATCAGAGGTTGCGACACTTTTAAAGTCGCTTCGTGCCTCAGTTCGTAGGGAAGTGCAAACGTTCGCAGCGTCGATCTCATGCCCCCTTTTTACCGTCAGGCTTTTGCATAGTTGCCTGCTCCATCGCCGCTAGTGTTAGGACCTCGCTTTCTATTATGCAAGTAATAGTAAATATTGCTCAAATGATATTTTTGAGTGATAAACAGTAAAATTTCGTTCATTCTTTCATGCGTGTTATCAGTCCACGCTACTACATTGTTTTGACACGAAAGCAAAAGCTCATACAACTAACTTCTTTAGTTTAACAGCGTTCTAGGTATTAGGATCGACAGTCAGATGATGGCAGGCTACCTCGGGTGGTATCCCTGGCCCATCCGCTGCAGATCAGGGAAACAGGTCCCCATTCTCCCTTGGGTGGATGGTGAGTTTCTTTTTAACCTCCTCAAGGAGGTCAGAACACTCTTTAAACGCTTTTTTGGCTCCTTAGTGAGGGTGAAATCTTCTTCCTCCTCCTCACTATCTGAATCACCTCCGGCATCCCAATATGCCAAATTTACCTCAGCTTCTATCCCAAATCCACTGTCCGACTTGCATGGGAGGACTAGGAAGGCTGTCTTGACAGTTCTGAACAAAAGTGGTTCACCATCGGGGTCTCCATAGGTGACCATCAACTCCAAGTGGCCCAGTGGTTTGGTTTTTGACCCGTTGAAACCTGTTAGATCCCCTCCTTGGTATGGAGTCAGGTCATCGAGGGATATGTTCAACACTTGCAGCAAGTCTTCGAAAATGATGTCCACGCTTCCCTGGTCGACCAGGATTCTTCTTACCTCAATGTTGGCCATGATGGCAGTGATGAGCAATGGGACGTGTTTATTCGGTTTTCCGTCAAGCAGATCCTTATCGTCAAAGGATAAAGGCGGTCTGGTTGATCCCTTCATAGAGGCTGAGGTTGATGCCACGCTCAAGATTTCCTTCCACTTCCTTTTCACCGACTTGTTTGATCCCCAATCATCAGGGGGGTTGCTTCTGTGAATCACCATGGCCACCGGCCTTCCCTTAGATTTACGGGTGTCTTCTTTAGCAGAAGATTCGCTGTCATCGTCTTTGACCCCTTCACCGACTGGGGCCTTCCCCTTCCTAGGGGATCTAGATCTTCTCCTGGGGGATTGGGCTCTTTTGCGCGAGTTATTTGGTTCTTCCTTCTTTTTTCACGTACTGCAGCAGTTCCTAGGTTTGTTGATACCTACATCCATCTGGAAAAGACTTCCCTTTCTTAATCTGTCTTTCATCTAAAATAACCTCTGCCTGTCTTCCAAATTTCAAACACACGAGGCCTCCTTGTTGAAACGCTCAATGTATTCTCTTAGTGTCTCATCGTCATGCTGTCTAACGGCCCTTAGCACTTCTTCAGATTTGGGTTACAACCGGGAGGCGGTGAAACGAGCTGTGAACATTCTCGCCAGCTGCCTCCATGAGGAGATAGAGTTTGGTTTTAACTCTTGAAACCACTCTAGTGCGGAATTTTCGAGAGTGAGGGGGGAAATTTTGCAGTGAACAGGATCTCTAGGGCCTCTATAGCGCATCATCAGGGAGAAGTGTGCCAGATAGCGGTCTGGATCTCCGGTTCCATGATACATATTGAGGGCTGGCAGCTTCTCTAAGGCCCTTGGGATTTGGCATTCATCCACCCTTCGAGTGAAGGGTCCTTCATCGGAAAACCTCGTCGAGTTGCGAGGGGAGGTATCTTCATAGTCAGTTTCTCGATACCTGCGCTGGTCAGGGGATCTCCTCGATGATGATCCTCGATGATGCCTCTGGCGGGTATTGACCCTGTCCCTTGGCCTCTCACGAGAATTAGGAGATTCTCGCGAGGAGGTCCTGGAATGGGAGTCGTGAGGCTGATAGGTATCATCTGGAGGGGATGGAGGGGTCCTCGGAGGTGAGCCTGATCCTCCATACCCGCGCCGCTGAGGGGGAGAGCGATGTAAGTGCCTTCGGCTTGGGGGAGAACGATGGACATGATGTCTTCGGGGAGGAGAATGATGCACGTGCCTTCCCCAGCTGGGTGGAGGCTGGACAGGCAGGGAAACCACCCGCCTTTCAATCTCTCTCAGGCGAGCTTCCTGCTGCAACATAGCTTGAGTGCGATCGGCCAGGAGATCCAGAAGCTGACTCACATTCGAAGGTTGGGCAGGCTAACTGGTGCCCTCGTCAGGTAGGCTAGCGACGTCGCCCTCGGTAGTACCCTCTGGTTGGTGTCATACCCCAATTTTGTCCGGCTTAGGTCAAAACCCTAATTTTCCACAAAAAATAATAAATAAATGAATTAAAGAATGAAGAGCATCATGCATTGCATTTTGGGTCCTAGAAGTCATTCCAAGGTCTTTAAAATCATTTTTAGGGTTGGAATGCACTTTTTAGGCAAATTAGGGTTTTAGGGTCAAAAAGGGCATTTTGGTCATTTTTCGGAAAAAAGATGATTTTCTCGCCAAAAATGCACATCCACAAAAAGTACATTTTTGTTCTATCAAGGATAATTTTCGTACAATTTTTAGAAAGAAAACCCTAGTCAAAAATAATTAAAATGTATTTTTCCATTTTTAGTGCATAGAAAAATAAAAAAGGACCATTAAATATTCCTCAAACTCTTAAGTGATAATTTTTATTGTCATGAGTGACTAGAGAGAATATTTTATGGTGCCCAAAAACATGTGACACATTTTCAATAGTTGCATTCCCATTATTTCCCATGCCCAAAAATTTCAAATTCAAAAAACAAAATGAGGAAGTGTCCTCAATAAGACAAAAGACCAAAAAAAAAAGTTTTTTTCTCTCTTCCTCTCCCCACCTACGAATTCTCTCTCTCTCTCTCTCTCTCTCCAATTTCTTCCACACTCTTCCATTATACCCTCTTTGGTAAATTACTCCACTCACTTACACTAACCTATTCATAAGAAAACCCAAAGTTCCCTCTTTGGTAACAATTCTCCCCTAAAATGCCCTTAACCCTACTTCACATAAAATATCTCTTCTAAAATAAGAAATTCATTTTTCTTTTCCTTTTTCTTCCCTCTAACTTTCGCCCCCCACTCTCCATACTCTCACATTTTGTGTTTTCTCTCCACCCTCAATCCTTGTGATAAGTGATCTCAACCCTCCATTCAAAATCAAAGCTCAATCCTAGAGCTCATCAAAATCACAAAGACTAAACTACCCTTAGACCTAGTTTCATCCTATAAATACTCCCTCATTCCCCACACCTAAGGATCCTCTCTTTTTGCTTCTCATTTGCCTCTCATTCTCCTACACAAAACCCTAGCACACCAAAAGCACCTCCTCCCCCTCTCCTTCCCTCACCAAAACCGTAGCCCTTCCCCCCTCTTCCATATACTTTCTTCAACTTTTCACCATCAAATCTTCTATTTCTTGTTAGATCACCATCTTTCCTTCCATTCTCTTCAAGGTTGCATCATCAAATTGCTAAGAGCTAGTAATTTTTGAGCTTATCATCTCCTTCTTCATCTCCTTGTAGTTTTGAGGTAATCCTTGAAGCTTTGCACCTCATATTTAATTTTCTTGCATAATCTCTCCTCTACTCCAAACTCCTTCTTGATTGTTGTTTGCTTTGAGGATCCATTTCAAACATTTTGACAAAGACTTAGGGTTCTTTGGGTGTTTGAGATGGGTCCTTGGCCTTGAAGGAGTTATTCTTCTACTTGAATAATTTCCCTTGCATCTTTACATATTATGCACTAGATTTCATAAATAAAATTGTTGTTTATAGGCTTTGGCATTTCGCATATCATAAAAAAATTTGGGTTGATATGATTTTGTTTCACTTCCTTGTTTAGTCATATAAATCCTTGCAAAAAATAGATCTATGTTGCTTAGTGTTAATTTTGGTGTTAAATAAAATGTGGATCTATGTTTCCTTTGGTTCACATGCTTATAGATCTAAAAATATTTCCAAGTTGATTTTGTTGTTGTTCTTTGTTTAGTGATGTTTAATCTTGTTATTAGTATTTCATTTTAGTGTTAAATGTTACTTTTGTTGTTTGATGATTTAGCAATATGATTCCCACTAGTGCCTTGTGCACCTTGACCTAAGTGGTGAAGATTGCTAGAAATGACTCAATTTAGTTTATGTGTCCATTCATTTTTGTGTCTTAGTTTGCTTGTTGTAAATTGTTGATGATAGGCAAGTTGATTCCCACTAGTGCCTAGTGCACTTTGCTCAAAGTGGGAGGATTGCTCTAGGTGATTCAACTTATTTGTGTGTTTAGTTAATCTTTGCATTTTAATTTGCTTGTTGTAAATTGTTGATGATAGGCAAATTGATTCCCACTAGTGCCTATGCACTTTGCTCAAAGTGGGAGGATTGCTCTAGGTGATTCAACTTATTTGTGTGTTTAGTTAATCTTTGCATTTTAATTTGCTTGTTGTAAATTGTTGATGATAGGCAAGTTGATTCCACTAGTGCCTATGCACTTTGCTCAAAGTGGGAGGATTGCTCTAGGTGATTCAACTTATTTGTGTGTTTAGTTAATCTTAGCATTTTAATTTGCATATTGTTCATTGTTGATGATAGGCAAGTTGATTCTCACTAGTGCCTAGTGCACTTTTCTCAAAGTGAGAGGATTGCTCTATGTGATTCAACTTGGTTTTAGTGTTTATTTACTTTTTACCTTTTTACTTTACCATTCATTAACTTTTTACCAAAACATAAAAATATTTTACTACTTTGGTTTTTACCACTTCATTAATTTTTTTACTAAAACATAAAAAGATTTTACCACTTCCCATTTACCTCATGCATTTTTACTTTACCATCTCATTAAATAATTACCATTTACCTCATGCATTTTTACTTTACCATCTCATTAAATAATTACCATTTACCTCATGCATTTTTACTTTACCATCTCATTAAATAATTACCATTTACTTCATGCATTTTTACTTTACTTTTCACTAGCTTCTTACTTAAAGTTTTTACAACTTATCAACTTGCAAAAATACCCAAAACATTTTCACATTCATGCATCTTCATTCATACTTAGTTTATGTGACACTCTCATGCATCCTCATATGCTTATACCTCTTGCATCCTCTTATGCATCCTTGTATGCCATCCATTCATAAATAAAGTGCTATGCATCCATTCCTTGTACACTCATGCACTTACATGCTTACTTAATCATGCATCCTTGCTTACATATTCAATCATTTAACTTAGAATATTCCATGTTTACAATCAATTGTATTCACTTGTTCTTGATGCCGTGTAAATGTCTTGACTTGATTGTGTGCCCTCCTCTCCACTTGTATGACCTCCTAATGGAGACGTAAGTCTACATGCATGTTGTAGCATAGAGCCATTAGGGTAAATACAATCCTTCTCACACACACACAATTACTTTGAGAACTTTGTTTTGCATCTTTAATAATTGAATCCTTTGATTGTATGGGCATGTTTAATCTTGGTTAATGAATGATATGTTCATGTTTGCTTGAATATTATTCATTCATTTGCATTTGGTTATGGATTTAGAATTGACTTGAAAGGTTCTACTCCTTTTCTAAAACCCATTTCCTAAAAACATTTCAAAACAAAAAGAAACTTTTACTTTCAAAGCAAAAATAAATCAATCGTCATTAAACACCAATCGCGCCGTTGCCGATTAGGTCGTTAATGATGATGTTGTTTTCAAAAAGAGTTAGTAGCGAGACCATTCTAACCGTTGTTGTTCGGTCTTCGCAAAAGCTCTATCCCATTTTCGAAAACTTACTCATTTCTCAAAAATAAATCAATTGTCATTAAACACCAATCGCGCCGTTGCCGATTAGGTCATTAATGATGATTTCATTTTCAAAAGAGTTAGTAGTGAGGCCATTCTAACCGTTGTTGTTCGGTCTTCGCGAAAGCTCAATCCTTTTTCAAAATCAAAACCCGAGAACTACGTAGCTTTGATCCCTCTTCCAGTGAGGGTACGTAGGAGCGGGTCACAGCCCGTCAAGCACCCTTTTAAAAAAATCTTTGTTTTGTTCCGCTTTTCAAAGATACCAAAAATATTCTTCTTCCCCCCGTTTTCAATAAAACAATTTCTCAAATGAAATAAAAAGAAAAGGAAAGAAAAGAAAAGAAGTAGAATAAACCGCTTTCAAACTCAAACTTTTGTCCAAACCACACATCAAGTTAATGGTTCCCTTTCGGTAGAAAGGAGGTGCGGGGTGCTAATACCTTCCCCGTACCTAACCGACCCCCGAACCTACATCTCTAGTTTTCAAAAGACAATCCGTCTTGTTTAAAAGACCTTTTTTCAATGTTTTGGTCTTAAAATTAAAATATTGGTGGCGGCTCCAAACTTTTTCCACGTTGTCAAACGAAAAGTCCCAAACCGGATTTTTCGGGCGCAACAGTCGGGGTGAGGGTATGGCAATACATTGAACTCGGGGTCTGCCTCTGGGAGCCAGTAGCAAGAGAAAAGTTCGAGTAGTGATGATGTGAAAGATAGATATCTCCCACTGTGGTCGCCAATGTTTTGTACCTAGCAGTATTTTGGTCGACAGCTGTTGGTAGGTCTCTTGCTGCCCTGGCAGGCAGGAGGTCAATGAGCGCCCGGGGGGGGGTACCTGCAAAGCCACTCCGACGCTCAAGTCAGTATGAGAATAAGCTAGTGAATTTGCAACGGGAAGACTGTTGTACCTCGTAAATGGCTATGCGAGCCGGTATTTATAGGAAATCGTGCCCATTTGTGGATCGTCGGATCAGCGGAATTGATCTTAACCGTCCAAGCGTGATTGGGCTTGTATGTTGTGGATATGGGCCAAAGTGATTGGGCCAATTTATATCCATTGCTAAATGCACCTCCTGGAATTGCTAAATGGACCTCTTGGTCCAGTCCAAAACACTCTTCAAAATACTTTTTCACATAGGCAAGTTTTGTGCATAGAAAATCAATAACACTTTTCATTTTTACATGCGTTTTTTTCATTCTTTTTAACATTCTAACACATGCTTATTTAGGTAGGTTTGCCGAGGAATTCAAGTTCTGAATTTGATAGTGAGTATCTTTGGTTAGAAGAAACAGTGAGACATGGAATTAACAAGCGAGAAAACAACGGCACAAACAAGGAAGACCGCCCAATTCATTATCCCAAAACCAGACATGGACCAAACTGAAGGTTTATGCCATCAAACTACCTGATGGGCCCCGAAGTGATATCAAGAAAAGATACGGGAATCGATTAGAGTTATTAGAGGTGAACGTCCGGACTGAGACTATTTCTGCTATGGCCCAATACTATGACTCGCCGTTGGTGTTTCACGTTCTCTAAATTCCAACTGGCCCCACCCTCGAGGAGTTTTTCGCTGATTATTGGGCAGCCTTTGAATGTTGGGAAACCTTATCATTTCTACGGGAGTTATCCGCGAGTTAAAACTGTGGCTAAAGCACTCCGAGTTGATCCTGATGATATCAATAACAAGAAACCCGATGAGGAAACACCTGAAGGGATACCAAGAGTGTGTGTGGAGGAGTTAATGGACAAATTGGTAGGAAAGGAAGTCTGGGGAACCCTCACAGATGTGTTAGCCTTGGCAATATATGATTTGGTATTGTTTCCAAGTAATGGATACTTTGTGGGCCGTAGTGAAATCGATGTGTTCATGGCACGTAAGTGTCGAAAGGAAAACTCGACGTTCCCAATTCTGGCAGACGTATACTACACTTTGAGTCTCTTCCACGAAGAAAAGAAAAAGAAGATTTTTGTTGCATGCCCATACTATTCATATGGCTGACGGCCCATGTGATTCAGAGAAATTTCAGTACCGTATGTCCTATCTCTGAATGGAAAAAGATGGTGCCAGGGAATGGAGACAAAAATTCATTGAGCTCACAGAAAATACGGTGCGTTGGTATCATCCCGGGGTGTGAAACAGGTTATTCTCAAGTGTGGAGATTTCCCAAATGTGCCACTTGGGGGGGCATCAGGATGTATCAATTATAATCCCATCCCGGCCTTACGACAATTGCGATACCCGATTATGGGCCCGCCTGCTACTGAGTCAACATCTCACTTCAGGACTGGTCTGGCAGACAGGGTCATGTTGGACAAAATCAGCAAAGCATGGCAAAATGTCGCCTATAAAGGTGGCAACGAGCTGGGAACGAAGAGTTGTGGAGCCGGAGCTGCTTATAAGGAGTGGGTACGAAATCAGGTGGAAACAATCAAATTACCATTTCCGAGTCCGACACCTAGACCGCAACAGGAGACTGATACATTCATGAAAGAAAGTGAAGAGGTGAGAGCGATGGAAGATAAATTGATTAGGTCGGAAGAGGAGAAGAATGCATTGGAGGCCGAGCTAAGAGAAGTCCACTCTACTCTTAAATTCCTGAAGTTAGGAGGCGAGGAAAAGTCCCAGTCCCTTGAGCGAGCGAACAAGAGGGCCCGGACTGAGAAAAGTTTCAAGGTCAAAGCCAAAAATCATCTAAGTTCTGTGAATCAAGATTTGAAAGCACGAATTCCTGAATGCGACAGAGTTACAGGAGAACATGAGCAGTTTAGGAGAATGGTCAGGGAGCAGAACAGCAGGTGGCCACTCTCAAAGCCTGGATGGAAGATCAGGAAGTCCGACATGTGGTGGATCGTAGGTTCGACGAACAAACCTACAGCGAGATAATCAAAGGGTACCAAGAGCACCTGGAGGGAAAATACTTGGAGGTACATAAGCTCAATATTGAAAGAGAAGAAGCGCTTGAGGAAAATTGGCGTCTGAGAGAAGAGAAGATGACTCTTGAGGCAGTCCGAGCGGAGGCCAACAGCGCCTCCTTGACCTCGACTTGAAAATGAGAGAAATGATTGTTCACTATGAAGGAGAAATCAAGAATGTCCGGTTAGAGGCTAGCCGTGTGACCAATATGTATAGGGCCACCATCGAAAGGAAAGAGGGAGAACTGAGAAGACTGGAGCACTGGTCCGAAGAAAGAAACCACTTCTTGGGCCTGATCGAAGCATCAGAGAGAACCTATATAGAGGCTTGGTATGAAGTCAGGCATTGGACACCTAAACTGAGGGATATTAGAAGGATTCCAGGACTGGTTCGTGATGCAGACGCTACAGTCAACCCGCTCACTGTAACGCCCAAATAATTTAATTATTTATTTAATTAAATTATTTAGGTATTTTATTAGTATAGTTATATTAAAATAATAATACGACGTTTTATGTAAATCAGGGAGAGGTGTTTAGTAATTAAGCTGAGTAGTAGACGGGGGCCGTGATCCAAGAGCCCAATGGCATAGGCGCATAGGTTAAGGCATTGGCTAGGGTTTGGTCATTGGCAAATTTTTTGAGAAAAAGAAAGAGAGATTGCGAAGAGAGGAGAAGGGAAGAGGACGGCGCACCAAGGAGAAAGAGGAGAGGAGCTCTTGTTGCTGTGGTTCTTTGGAGTCTTCGTGCAAGGGGATCGCGTATTCGGCAAATCTAAGGTAAGGGTGGGTTCTACTTTATAATAGGGTGTATGATGGGGGATATGTGGGAGATAGGCTCTATGTTGCCTTTGTGATTTCGTTGATGTTTATTGGTGATGTTTGAATGTGTTCATGATAATTGCATTTGGTGTTTGATGATTGGTCATGGTGAGAATCGAAACGAAATTGATCCCTAGGCGCCATGGGCACCATTGATGCGTGTGTCGCATTAGGTGTTGCTGTCTTGGTTGCTGGAAGTGGCGCCCTAGGCGCCCAGCGTGTTGTTTTTGTGTTGCTGAGAAAGGCGCCTTAGGCACCCAGTGTTGCTGTCTTGGTTGCTGGAAGTAGCGCCCTAGGCGTCCAGTGTGTTTCCGTGTGGCAGAAAGTGGCGCCCTAGGCGCCCAGTGGTGATTGGTGCGGTTCTGTGTTGTGTGAAGGGCTCCCTAGGCGCCCAGAATTTTCTTGTGTCACTGGGAGAGGCGCCCTAGGCGCCCAGTAGTGTTTCTGTGTTGTTGGGGAAGGCGCCCTAGGCGCCCAGTGATGTTCCCATGTTCTGCTGTTGCTGGGCGCCAGTTTCTGTTGTGCTATTGCCTGTGTTGGCGCCCTGTTGCTGGGCGCCAGTTTTTGTTGTGCTATTGCCTGTGTTGGCGCCCTGTTCCTGGGCGCCAGTTTCTGTTGTGCTGTGGCCTGTGTTGGCGCCCTGTTGCTGGGCGCCAGTTTCTGTTGTTGTGCTGTTGCCTGTGTTGGCCCTCTGTTGCTGGGCGCCAGTTTCTGTTGTGCTGTTGCCTGTGTTGGTGCCCTGTTGCTGGGCGCCAGTTTCTGTTGTGCTGTTGCCTGTGTTGGCGCCCTGTTGCTGGGCGCCAGTTTCTGTTGTGCTGTTGCCTGTGTTGGCGCCCTGTTGCTGGGCGCCAGTTTCTGTTGTGCTGTTGCCTGTGTTGGAGCCCTGTTGCTGGGCGCCAGTTTCTGTCTGCTGCTGTTGCCTGTTGGCGCCCTGTTGCTGGGCGCCAGTTCCTGCCATGTCTAATAAATGTTGCTGTCTTCTAAAAATGGTGTTGCTGTCATTGTAAAACAAATGTTGGTGTCTTTTAAAAATGGTGTTGCTGTCACTGTAAAACAAATGTTGCTGTCTTCTAAAAGTGGTGTTGTTGTCACTGTAAAGCAAATGTTGCTGTCTTCTAAAAATGGTGTTGCTGTCACTGTAAAACAAATGTTGCTGTTGCTGTAAAATAAATGTTGCTGTTTGTTGTAAATCTATTGGTGTTTTGGTGTCAGTGGTTGTTGATGTTACGGTCAAGTTGTTAGACTGTACTATTGGTGTTGGTGTTATCGGTGATGATGTAACAGGTGATGTGCCTATTTCATGGGCTAAGGTGATAGGTGATGGGTCTATGACCATTTGTTGATATTGGTGTTGATTGTGTCACATAGATGACTATTGTTGTTGATTGTCTCTGGTGCATTGTTCATGGTGTCTCATACATTCCATATGCATCGTTTTGGTGATGAAGGCTTCGGCCTTGGAGCTATAGGTGATGATGGTGATGCTCATACAGGTGATGTTGCCCTTATTGGCTATTTTATTGGTGATGATTGGTACCACATGCATATACCCGTTGGTGTGGGTTGCATCTCATATACTTACTCATGATGTTGGTGATAATTCTTGGTGATTTGTAATTTGATGTTGTTGTGAAGCGGTAGATATAGTTGTCGTAACTCTAGCATATTGCCTATCATATATGCTATTATAATGTTAGATATCTCACCCCTTCAGTTTGAATGTTACCCCTATGTTGGTAACGTGCAGGTGATTGCAAGTGAAGGCATGTCTACCTTCGCTAGTTGAGTCGGTGTCGTCGCTCTGATACGTAGCACTCGGGGGGATGAATGCTAGTTTTTATTAGTTGCCTTTATTATTTAATTTCTGTAATTTTACGGTGATGTTATGATTAATTGTTGAACCTTTATTTTATTCGCTGCGTGGTGATGGAGTTATTTATGACGTGCTATGTATCGTACTATTTTTAAATGGTGAATTTCATTTATTGACGTGTGATGTTTATTGGTGAAAATGTGGCATCCCTTGTGGGTGTAGCGAAAAACGTTTTTTAAACTCTGATTCTTGTCAAAAATTTTCCGGGTAGAAAAGGGGTGTTACATTAGTGGTATCAGAGCAGTTTCGGTCTGTCCGGCCAAGTTGTCAAGTTATTGTGTCATTGACGATCAAGTATTGTCAATTAGTTGTAACTGTTGCTTATGATTGTAGTGATTAGTTGAGATGGCTGGAAGGAACGATGCTGCTATTGCTGCTGCGTTGGCTGCTATGGCTCAGGCCGCGGAGGGTAAACAGAATGCTGGTGAGAATGCTGGGTCTCGTAGTTTGGCTACCTTTCAGAGAGAGAATCCGCCTACCTTCAAGGGCAGATATGATCCCGATGGGGCTTTAGCTTGGTTGAAAGAGATGGAGAGGATCTTTCGTGTGATGGACTGCATTCCAGCACAGAAGGTCCGTTATGGTACGCATATGCTGGCAGAGGAGGCCGATGACTGGTGGTTAGAGGCTAGGCAGAGATTGGAGAGTGGAGACTGCAAATGAGGAGATCACTTGGGCTGTGTTCCGCAGGGAGTTTATGAGGAAATATTATCCGGAGGATGTCCGAGGTAAGAAAGAGATTGAGTTCCTGGAGCTGAAACAAGGGAATATGTCCATGACTGAGTATGCTGCTAAGTTCGTGGAATTAGCAAAGTTTTATCCGCATTACAGTGAGGCTACTACTGAGTTTTCCAAGTGCATTAAGTTCGAGAATGGGCTGCGTCCTGAGATTAAGAAGGCTATTGGTTACCAGAAGATCCGTGTTTTCTCCGACTTGATTGATAGCTGCAGAATTTATGAGGAAGACAACAATGCTCACTACAAGATTATGAATGAGAAGAGGAGCAAATTTCAAAGTCGTGGTAAGCCGTATGATGTTCCTGCTGGTAAGGGTAAACAGAAAGCTGCTGTGGGCAAGAGGACTAGTGGGGGAGATGCTTCTTCTGGCATTGTATGTTACAAATGTGGCAAAGCTGGTCACAAGAGTAACGTGTGCAAAGCTGAAGTGAAGAAGTGTTACCGTTGTGGTAAGGAGGGTCATATGGTGGCTGAGTGTGAGCGTAAGGAGGTGGTCTGCTACAACTGTGGTGAAGGAGGGCACATTAGTACTCAGTGTCCGAAGCCGAAGAAAGAAAGGTCAAGTGGAAAAGTGTTCGCTTTGGCAGGTGAAGAGCCTATTGAAGATGATGGACTTATTAGAGGTACGTGCTTCATTAATGGTACTCCTTTAAAATCTATTGTTGATACTGGTGCTACGCATTGCTTTATTGCTGCTGATTGTTGTAAGAGATTGAATCTTGCATTGTCTGCCATGAATGGAGAGATGGTTGTCGACACTCCAGTTAAGGGGTCGGTAACTACCTCTCTAGTGAGTTCTCAGTGTCCCTTGTCGATCTTCGACAGAGACTTTGTTGTGGATTTTGTTTGTTTGTCGTTGGGCGGATTGGATGTAATCTTGGGTATGAACTTGTTAGAGCATAACCATGTCCATATTAATTGTCGTAGCAAGTCGGTGAGTGTCATACCCTAATTTTGTCCGGCTAATTTAAAGTTTACTAGAAAATCCAAAATATTGTTTTTCTCGTGTATGCGTGTCATTCCCAGTTGTGTATAGGCGTGTTACCTCTCATTTGTGCGCACGTGCGATTTTTAATAATATACACATTTTTCGCGGATCCACATCTCGTTGTGTACAAGCGTTTATTTTGGTGCACGAGCTCGCGTATTCTCATTGCAAACGCGTGTTCTCGTCTCGTCGCGTGCGTATGTTTATTCCTAATAATGTACACATTTTTATTATCATTAGTAGAACCTTTTTAAGAAAAAAAACTTTATAAAAAAAATCTGTTTTAGAATTAAATATTATTATTATTATTATTAATTTTTTTTTTTACACATTAAAAATTAAAAATAAAAAAAATAATAAAAAATTAAAAACGAAAATGAAATAAAAATAAAAAGTACAAAGAATTATAAAAATAAGGGTTAAATATGTTTTTGGTCCCTATAAAATTTGGGTTTTCGTTTTTAGTCCCTACATTAACGAAATAGGCGTTTTGGTCCCTACATTTTTTTTCCGTTTTCATTAATAGTCCTTGTCGTTAAATCCATCTGATCAGTCAACAGAAATGTGACGTGGCTGTTGAAAAGATAGGGACCAAAACACCTATTTCGTTAATGTAGGGACTAAACTTAGAATGGCCCAATTTTGTAGGGACCAAAAACATATTTTACCCTAAATAAAAAAAGCATAATGAGATGGATTTAACGACAAGGACTATTAATGAAAACGGAAAAAAAATGTAGGGACCAAAACACCTATTTCGTTAATGTAGGGACTAAACTTAGAAGGAGACGATTTTGTAGGGACTAAAAACATATTTAACCCTAAAAATAATAGTGTGCTATTCTAGTGTGTGGTCAAGATTCCCTTTTCTTTCTAAATCTCTAGCTTGCCTTTTTTGACTAAGTTGCTCTGCACATCTACAACATCTCCATCTCTACTCTCAATCTCATGTCTAGCATCCAGCATCCAGCCTGTTACACAGCAGAGAAAGTCAAATAAGACAGCTCATATGCCTAAATCGTGAATGAGGCAGAAGCTTGGGAGAAGAAAATTGTGCTCATAGCACTTTATACATCAAAGCATGAAAACTTGGACAAATACAATCAGAGTTGCTGAGATGAAATTGACTCCACAAACACATAACCCTATACAAGTTCATCTATAAATACAATTCAGAATTAGGGGGAGGCGATTTCAGAACCATCGTCACAGAGATTCACATAGAGCGTGCACAAACATTCTCAGAGTAAAGTGCAATTTTTCTGGAGGAGTTTGGTTGCTGTGTTTGGCACCAAAAAGGCAAGTAACAAGCAGTAGCAAACAACAGTGGCAAAAGAAAAGGGGAAATTGCTGAAGCTGGAGATTCAGGTTGGTTCTTTTATATATGTGTGTTTCGTTTTTCTGTCATACTAGAAACAGAATAAACAAAATATGAAGTAGGGTTTATAAAAAGAAGGCTAAAGTGCTCCCGGGGTCCCTTATCTTTATTTAAAGTAACGAATTAGTCCTTTATGTTTTTTTTGTCCCAAATAAGTCCTTTATCTTTCAAATTTTTGACACATAAATCCTTTTCCGTTAACAGTGCTGATTTATGTGTCAAAAAAAAGGATTTATGTGTTAAAAATTTGAAACATAAAGGACTGATTTGGGACAGAAAAAGATTTATGTGTCAAAAATTTAAAACATAAAGGACTGATTTGGGACAAAAAAAAGATAAAGGACCAAATCGTTACTTTAAATAAAGATAAGGGACCCCGAGAGCACTTTAGCCTAAAAAGAAATATATGTATATATGTCCAGATTCGAAAAAGATAGGCCCAAATGTTGTTTCTGTTTTCTTTCCCTAATTTTTTATTTATTTATTTTATTATGAAGAAAAATAGGTTTTGTTTTACTAGAGAAATTAGGTTTCGGTTATGATATAGAAAACATTTGAGTCTTAAGTAAAAAAAAAGGGTAGAAGGTAGAGCCAGAATGCCTAACACAAGAAATAGGTAAACAAACAATTTAGAGAGGTAGAAGATAGAACCAAATGCCTAACACAAGAAAAATCAGTGTAAAAAAAGAGAGAGAGAGAGAGTGGAGAGGAAGAAAAAAAAACGTTTTTTTTAGAAATAGGACTCACCTCCGAATTCTTACCACCACGGACGGTGGTTGTCCGCTCTAGCGCCGCCGTCGGCTCTCCCGTCGACACCGTCGGTTTCCCCGTCGACGCCGTCGTTTTTTTTCCATCGATGCCGTTCCTCCCCCTCCCCCTTTCCTCTCACTCGAAACCTGTTCTTCTCCCTCTCCCTCCACGATCTTCTTTTCTCTCTCTCTCTCTCTGTTAGAGCATGGTGCGGCGCCGTGAGTTTTGGAAAAAGAATGAATTAGTTTTTAGGTTTTCTACAAGGTTGTCTTACAAGGGATCCGTGGGCCACTTTTTTTTAATTTGTTCTCTTTAAACAATTTGTTACTCCCCACCCCCGTATATTTGTTTACGCCAACCTTTTTTTTTTGGAATTCCCCTTCAAGAAAAGAAAAGAAGTGCTGGGTTGATGTTGCACCCCCTCCCTTTCATTTTTTTTTATATATATTATTTTTATCATTTCCTTTTTTTCAAAAGAAAAAGAAACAACATTTCCTTTTTAGAAAAACTAATGAAGATGGGTTTGACTGAGATGTACATCTTGTCAATCCCGGTTTAAGACACTTTAGCTGTACAACTTTGATCTTAAACCCCTTTCAAAAATTAAAATCAAATCAACAAACAAATATTTTCAAGAAGAACTACGTAGCCTTTGATTCTCCACACACGGAGATACGTAGGAGCGGGGCTTCCCCGTCAAGTCAATTTAATTTTTCGTAATAAAGAAATCAGTTCTTCCTTTTCTTTTAACACCTATTTTCATAAAAATTATAAAAATGGGTTTGACTGAGATGTACATCTTGTCAATCCCGGTTTAAGAGTCAATTTAATCAAGCTCAAGGTTGAAGGTTAAAGAGTAAATTCAAGTGGTTTAGCACTCATTCATCTTATTTCTTGCTTATTTAGCTTGGAGTTAAGGTATATTCTTGAATCTTAGCATCATCATCAACGTTTTAGCATCAAAAAATAGATCGTCAATTTGTTTTTTCATACTAAGCGTTTCATTACATTTAGAGTTATATCTTATGTAAATATGTTAGTATAATTGTTGTTGTTGAAGGAAAAATGCATCTCAGTCATTAATATTTTGGATCCCGGCTACTCTTTTGAATTCATTTGTGCCTATCACTTCCTTGTCTACTCTCATGTGGAATCACTAATACTTGGATAGGCTCATTCCTTACATTGCATCTTCCACTAGTTGTGCATTTAGACTCCCTTGCGTTTTGTAGAAATATTTGAGCATGGTTCTCGCCTAGCATCTTCCATTAGATGCGCATTTAGGTCCAATCTTGCCTACTCTTGCATTTTTGCTTAATGCCCAATTCAAGTTCCTTCTTTGCCTATTTATGTGTTGTGGTTTAACATGTGTAGTCTAGGCTAGTATTTGCTCAAGAATTCAAATGAGATTAATTGCGAGTTATGACCATGTTGTCGTTTGCCTAAGGATTCGATTTCAATGATTGTGCCATGCTTGAATCTCCAAATCTTTTTGCATTCGTTGTTTTTCTTTTCTAAATAGCTCAGCATGAAAATGGTAATTAGTGACAATCACCCATAACCTTTGTTAGTTTGATTGTCCTAAGAGCCTAAGCTTAAAAAAAAAGATGTTTTCATATGCATAAGCTACTAGTGATAATCACCCATAACCTTTGTTAGTTTGATTATCATGAATGCTTTCAATTTCAAAAGATATTTTCCTAAGTATCGAAGGCATAGCAAGTGCTAGTGATGGCCACCCATAACCTTTGTTAGTTTGGTTATCATGAGGGCTTTCATTTTTCAAAAGAGATTTTTACATGCACTTAAATGGGTTCTAATAATGGTCACCCATAACCTTTGTTGTTTTGATCATTATGAACGTCCTTTACTTTTCAAAACCAAAGCAAAAAGACTTTCATTTTCAAGGCTAGTTAGAACTACGTCGCTTTGATTCCCATTTGGGATACGTAGGAGCGAGTCACATTCTCGTCAAGCGCAATCATAAAAAGTTTAGCATTTGCATAACAAAAAGAAAAGAGTTATTTTCATAACAAAAAAGAATCACTTTTGCAAACCAAGATCATTTTCAGAACGAAAACCTTTTCCTTTCTAAAAACATTTTCAACCCATCGTCGTTAGTGGCTAATCAGAACCTTTGTTCGTCTAGCCATTGGTGGCGATGTCTTTTTCCCAAAAGAACAACAAGCGATGATCACTCATAACCTTTGTTAATTTGATCATTCGTGCCAATCAATCTCTTTCGAAAACCCCTTTCAAAAGAACAAATAAAAACGAGTCGCTACTAATAGTCAATCAGAACCTTTGTTCGTCTGACTGGCGGTAGTGACTCTCATTTTCAAGAGTACTCAGCGGTGATTACCCATAACCTTGGTTAGTTTAATCATTCACTAAATGCTCGTCCTATTTCGAAAACTCACTAAAAAGATAAAAGACAAAAACCTTTATCAGGACAAAGAAGAACTACGTAGCTTTGAGTTCTCCATCGCACCGGGAGATACGTAGGAGCGGGCCTTGTCCCGTCAAGCGTTTTTTTTCTAAAAACCCATTTTCCCCCTTTTTTCATAATAAGTAAAGATTTTCATTAAGAATTTTTCAATAAGAAGTAGAGAGGCAAAATTAAGTATTTTCAAGTCAACACACTAAAACCACACATCTAATTAAAGGTTCCCTCTCAGTAGAGAGGACGTGTGGGGTGCTAACACCTTCCCTGCGCGTAACCGACCCCCGAACCCTATTCTCTAGTTTCGCAAGACCGATTGCTTTCCAAAAAAGGGTTTTCCTAATATTTTCCTTAATAAATATTGGTGGCGGCTTCATTGTTTTAAAAAAGTTGTAAACGAAGAAAGATCCCCTCAGGGACTTTTTCGGGCGCAACAGCTGGCGACTTCACTGGGGACATTTTTTTTTTTAAAAAAAAAACAACAAACAAACCTTTTTTTTTTAAAAAGAGGGTCAAGCCTAATTAATTAAATGTGTGTTTCATGTGATTGATTTGAAAAGCTTTGTTTGTCTCTATTCTTCTTCTTTTTTACGTTCATTCCTCTTCTTCTCCTTCTATGTTTGCTTTTGTTTAAAGTAATAGATGGTTGCTTCTTTGCTTATACGCTTAGTTCCCTCATGCATTTCCCCAATCATATCATGTCCCTTTTTTCTTTGCTCCCTTTCTTAAGGTAAATTCATGCATTTTCCCCTCTCTTATCATGTTCCCCTTTTTTCAGCCCTCTTTCTTAAGCAAGTGGTGCTGTTGGCACCCTAGGCTAGTTTATATTGGATTGATATTGAACCCTAGGGTAGACAACATGCTATTGTCTGGACTGTTCTGGATTCTCATTTGCAGGTGGGGTAGTTTTAAGGAAATCCCCTTCGCACACACACACACACACACACACACTTGTACCTTGAGATTATATGATTAGAGAAAGAGACCATAACACAGGTCTGTTAGGATACCTTAGGATGAGTGGATTCGAGTAGTGGGAGCCCATCAAGACCTTTGTCCGTTTGGCTACTCGCGAAAGTTTCAATCAGAGTTGTGCTCTTTCATGATGCTTCGTATCTAGCAGTTTGCTGCATTTACGAGGATTTTCTTGAGAGGGACTGTGGCTTTGATGACCTTTGCGAGGGTGTGAATAGAGTTACATGAGAAGATTATCCCTAAAGTGCCTTAGATCATAGGTTCTACCCCCTTTTTTAGGTCACAAGAGCTTTCCAAATTGTGTGCTGCATTGTTGCATTCAGTTCAATCAATTTTTCCTTCAAAATTTTCGAAAATCAAAAAAGATATGCTTTTCCTTTTCAATAAACGCCTATATGAGGTGGCATATAGTGTGAAAATTTTCAAATCACCACCTGTAAATATCCTCTTTCTGCAAAAACACAAAAAAAAAAAGCATCATTGCATCATTGCTTCACTGCATCATTTGCATTGCATAAAATTCCAATTTTGAAAAAAAAACCATTCATCTTGCATTCCCTTTCATAACATAAAGATAAAACAAAAAAACAATTATCATCTGCATAGCATAAGCATTTCATTTATAATCATGCAAAAAAAATCCTCGTCAAGTTCATCCAAGACGAGACATTCATGCATAAGCATTATTTCAAAAAAGACACAGTAGAACTACGTAAGCTTTGATTCCTCATTACAATGGGGATACGTAGGAGCGGGTCATACCCCGTCAAGCACATTTTTCTAAAACTTTTTTTTCCAATAAATCATTTGCATCTCCAAATAATTTTCAAAATCATGTTCCAAAACTAAAAATGAAAAAAATGAAAGGTTTCCAATGCATGCATCTTCTCTAAACAAAGAAAAAATAGAAAAGCTCTTCATGTAAAAGCTCAATGAGTAAAAGTGCACCTTCGAATGACGAAGGGTAATATCTCAAATTTGTTTGTGCACTACAAATTTGAGATGTTACTCCACGATATCGGGGGCACTTTGACCCTATCAAGTGAGGTTTGTTTTCAAATAAGAGAATAAGTTTGAGTTAACCAAATGTCGAAGCATTTCAGTATATTGCGTGAAGTATTGAGTCAGGATCCACTCAATGTTTCATGCAAGTTACTCAGAGTAACGACAATTGGTTGCCTCACGTCATCATTTCTACAAAAAAAAAAGGGGAGGAGGCATCGACATTTCATATCTCGTCTTGCCTCTAAAGAATAAAAACCATTTTGAAAATATCATTCTTGCATGCCTAGGAATTTCATTTTTCATCTTGCATCAAAAACACTCGAAAGTCTTTTAGAACAATTCCACTTCCCAAGTGGTCATTTTCCTTGCATTTTCATCATGTTTGCATACATGCATTTTTCTCTATCTCATTTAGGTTTGTCAAGAGTGCATTCTCCGCACGTGTGCGCTTCCATTCACTAAGGCTTTCTCCCCTAATTTTCTCGAAAGATCCAAAAATCATGTCTTATTAGGAGCGCGCTTCATGCATTATTGTTGTCCTTTTTCACACATCGTGAAAAAAAAATAATACATTAACCTCTCATTTTGCATGCATTTCCATTCAATAAAACCATGTCTTCCCACGCATTTTTTTTTAAAAAAAACATTGTGAGCATCATGCATTTCATTGCACAAAAAATGAAAACAAGAAAGCATCTCATTCATAATCATGAATAAAAATCATCATCAAATTTATTCAAAATGTAGCATTCATGCACCATTTCATTAACCTCATCACTTTGGTTCAAATACACCATTCCTCCATACATGCATCTTTCAAAAAGGAAGGGGCATTGGCATTTCATACTTTACCTTGCCTCTAAAAAAATCATCATTTAGAAAAAAGCATCATTCCTGCATCTTTCATCATTCAAAAGAAAAAGGGGGCATCGACATTTCATATCTTGTCTTGCCTCTATAAAAATCATTTTGAGAAGAAGCATCATTCTTGCATCATTCATCATCCAAAGATGCACTGGCATTTCATATTTCGTCTTGCATAAAAAAAAGCATCAAAAAGAAAAAACTTTTAGAATAATCACACTTTTCAAGTGAATATGCTTTCATACATTTCATTTTCACCATGTATACATCATAATATTTTCATCCATGCATTGCATACAACAAAAATGTTGTGATGAGAGACGAGATGTTCTTGCAAAGTAATCTTTCCTTTTTGGAAAAGTTTACCCTCACTCATTTGCAAACTCAATGTGTTTTAAGGCACTCAGTTTTTCACATCAATAGCTCATTTGTATTTCCTTCAAAAAGGGGTATTACATCTCATCCATTCCATGATAAAAGACCGAAACAGTTCATCAAAAAAGTTTTTATATCATGTTTTAACCAATGATAACTCTCTGTAAAGCGTTCTTCTAGTAAGCATGCATGCCAGGTGCAGTTTCTCTTGTTTGAGTCAGTCAATTTCCTTCATTTATTATCATTCCCCATCCAAGTCTAATCCCACCCCGTCCACCCATAAAGCGCATATTCTCTCCTATCAGTGCATACTTGACTTTTTGGTTCATTCTCACTAACACTTTAAGTCCTCCATGCTGGAGCAATTCTGTGATCACTAATTTTCCTTGTCAGTATCATATTCCTTTAGTGCAAGTCTTTCTAAAAAAAATAATAATAAATAAAAAAGATAAAATAAGCTCGCTAGGTTGAAAACCCGCAAAGGGCGGCCTGGGCAAAAAAGAGCGCCCGGTGGATTGAAAACTCGCAAAGAGCGGTCCAGGCAAAAATTAGGGCACAAAAAAGGGGGAAAAGAAAAGAGCAAACACGTGAAGATAGATAAATTATTGCCCTAAAGTTAAGTCTTACAGAGATAAACAATCGGGATTTGAAATGAAGTTTGGCCATCTCTCCATACCCTCAAAAACCTAAAATCCCAGAAAGTCCATTTCCTACCCCTCTTAAGCCAAAGATTCAAAACCAAAAAAAAAAACCATTTGTTACCCATCTTAAGCTAAGGAAAGCCAAGGAGAATCCCAAAACAAAGAAAGGAAGACAAAGGGAGTATAAATTAAGAGTCAATACATTTTGCCATGAAGCATAAGAGCTCCCTTGCAAAAAGGCCCTCAAATTCAATGGGTTCAATCATTTCCCCTTCCAAAAAAAAAAAAAACCCCTCAATTCATTAAATTTAATCATCTCTTCTTTCATAAAACCTTCAAACACCCCATTGGGTACAACCATCCCCAAACACCTCATCAGACCTAATAACCATTTCCTTCATAAATCATTGACCATCGGCCAACACCGAATAAGACCCATCCTCCCCATCAACCCCAAACACTTCATTAAGCTCAATCATCCCCTTCTCCACATCACGACCCTAAAAAGTCCATTCCGATCAGTGACTAATTGCTTTCGTTCTCTCAAGTTTTAATCTTAGGACAAATAAGTTTATCTGTTTACAATGTGTTTGCTCAAAAAGAAAAACAAACGATCAGAAAAAGAAAGCTGGCCAAGAATAATAAACCCTCAGAAAAAAAAGAGAGCTGAGGAGACAAAAACAAACGGTCAAAAAAGAAAGTTGACGAAACAAAAAAGACTTGCACTCCAAGATGCATTCATGTTGCATTAAAACAAGGTCTAGTGGTCACCAAGTGGAGCCTCTCCTCATACTAAAAAGTCAAAACTTTGGGGAGGTTTGTTCGTTCCCCACCCCATTCATAGAAACCATTTGAAATGTCATTCGAAAGTGGGGCAAGTGCGTTCCCATTCCTTCACCTCATTCATTCCTATAAAACCTCACCGGGGCAGTCTCTCAACTCACTATCCTAAACAAGGCCTTGTCATTCGAATCGGGGCAGTTTTGTCCTTGTTATGACTGGGGCAACATCAAACTTTAAGGGTTGAGACAAAATCTCTTTTGCTCCACCTTTCATTTCAAAAGCCGAAGCATTCCCAATTCATCATCTTCTACACCCCTAGTTGTTGTCACCACTAGACAGGGGCAAGCTATTCACTCATCAAAGACCTGAATTGGGGCAATCTTGTATTTCTTGACCCCTCATGAGCTTCGGCAATAACCATGTCTGTCATTCCTTCACTTGCCATAAAAGTCCATGCCCTAAACCAATTCCAAGTTAACTAACTCATTCATTCACATTTGCACTCCTATGCATGCTTACTAGACAATGCTTCAAAAGAGAGAACACAAGTTGATTACGTGATATCTAAAATTCAGTCATCATGGAAAGAAAGAGAAAACAAGTGAGGTTGTCTGTAAATAAAAACCTTGAGAACACCGGAGTTTGAATCAAATTCAATTTTTCAACAGAATGGGCAATAGTCATCTCAATTCCTTGCATTCAAAGTCTCGCATCTCATCATCACAAAAATGTTTACCTCATGCATCTAGGCATTTCAATCTATTCATTATAGCATGTGCATCAAAGCATTACATTTGCATCTTCACATTTTGTAGCAAAAGAAAACAAAGAAAAGAAACCACAAGAGCAACACAAAAGCATTCCACAAGATACTAATCATTGCATGCACATTGCATCATCAAAATTCTTCAGACCATTAGATCGACACAGACATATGTTGACCCATAAACCAGACCCTTTGTGTCCATAATTCAAAGCTACTCCCTTGATCCCAAGCGATCCTCATTTCATGTCTTCTCATTTATTGCCTTTTCATTAGCACATCCAGTGTTGACTCTCACTTGCAAACTCCAAACAAGCAACAAAAAGAACAGAAACATTCCCTGTCATCCAGTATTCCATATCATTCATCATTTCATAAGCATTCCTTTGTCATTCAATCCTCAAACATTAAAGCGGTGCATTTGCATCATATTAACGTTAGCATTTCCATAAAAGAAAAAGAACGGAAATCATTGCATCAAACATCAGAGCATCGCATCATATTAATGTTTGCATTTCATAGAAGAAGCAAAAAAGAAGCAAACAGAAGTTAGAACAGGAGCATTCCATTCATCAAAGCATCAATCACCGCATGCACTTGCATTCAAACATCCAAGCATTATGTTGATATTTGCATTTCATAAACTACAAAGAAGAAGCAAATACAAAAGAACAAAAGCATTCCATAATATTCAAGACATCAATCATGGCATATGTTTGCATTACATGTGTCATTCATTGCATTGCTAAGCAAAATGCGGACGAACACAAGATGTTAATCCTCATGCCTAATCCCAAGAATCAGCACTTCAAGTGTCAGTCTTCAATCTAATTCTCAAGTCAGTCATCCGGGACTTGTCAGTCTCAAGATCTCATTCCCAGTCGCTCCTTCAGTTCGGAGTTCAAATGTTCTTTCAGTTTAGAGTTCAGTCGCTCCTTCAGTTCGGAGTTCAAATGTCCTCGGGTCCCAAGTGGTTCATTAAAAGCACGCTAAGTGTTCATCCTCGTTTACTGTTTTCTCATCAGCACACCAAGTGTTCATTTACTGCTTTCTTTCTAGCAAACCAAGCATTCATCATCATTGCATCAGACATCGAATCATTTTCAATAAATAGGAGACTAAGTCGAATGTACATTCGAAATAGTCATCGCGATAGGACACTTGAACTGATCGCTCAAGAATCCTAAGGTCTCTAAAAAAAAAGAGTTTTCCATTGCATATCATCTGCCATTTCATCAAAACGCAAGAGCATTACATATCATCAAACACCAAAATTTTGCATTCGCATACCTGCACTTCATAAAAAGAGCAAGACAAAAAGAAATTCAGACGTTTGCATTACATTCATCATAAGAAAAGAAAACAGCAATCATGGCATTTGCTTTGCATGCATTTGTTCATTTTCAGCAGCAGGTACAAAGAGAGGATGAGCACTTCGGTGTTAGCCCTCGCCCCATATTCCAGAAAATGCTCCCCCAAGTTGGGAGAGTTCAGAAAGAAAAAAGAAGAGAAAAGAAAGAAAAAGAAAGAAGAGAAGCTAGAGAAAGAGAAAAAGACATATAAGAACGGGAGAAAATCATGCATTTATCAGACATAAACAAAACAAAAAGAAAATGGCAATCATGGCATTTGCATGGCATGCATTGGTTCATTTTTCAGCTGCAGACAAGTGAGAGAGGATAAACACCGCCGCGTTAATGCTCGCCTTCAGATTCCAGAAAATGCTCCCCAAGTTGCGAGTTCAGAAAAAAAAGAAAAAAGAAAAGAAAAAGAAAAGAGAGAAACAAAAAAGAAAAGAAAGAAAGAAAGAAAAGAAAAGAGAGCGCTCAGGCGCGCATTGCGGATTGGAGCCCAGAGAGATCATCGCTCCCTTCTGCCCAGGTCTCACATCGTGTACGAGCAACGCGATGGACCGCAGCCCCATGTGAGGTTCAACAGAATAGTTGTATCGAGCCTAAGATACAGTGGACGCCGTGCATTGATCTGTATATCAGTTCCGGAGCTGATAACGATCCCCCCGGTCGCTCGAAAAGGCCAACAGGAAGAGCGTGCTCCTCAAAGCCATGCGCAAATTCGGATTCGTCAAGAGTTCGTTTAAGGATTACAGGTTTTAGGCAGCCTGGGCAATTTAACGCTTTCTGCACGCAAGTGCCCATTTTACTTTTCTGTCTGTACGCAAGTGCCCATTTACTGTTTTCGCATCGACACGAAAGTGACTATCTTTCGAAAAAAAAAAACAAACAACAATAAAAAAAAGGAAGATAAAAGAAAAGAAAGAGAAAAGAAAATCCGGGTTTCTCCAAGTTGACAAAATTGGTATAATTTCTGAATTCTTTATTTCGATTTTGCCTCGAAATAGGTCTCGCGCAATTCATATTTCTTGTCAAAATCCAAATAAAGAGGGGCAGCTGTCATACCCTAATTTTGTTCGACTAATTTAAAGTTTACTAGAAAATCCAAAATATTGTTTTTCTCGTGTATGCGTGTCATTCCCAGTTGTGTATAGGCGTGTTACCTCTCATTTGTGCGCACGTGCGATTTTTAATAATGTACACATTTTTCGCGGATCCACATCTCGTTGTGTACAAGCGTTTATTTTGGTGCACGAGCTCGCGTATTCTCATTGCAAACGCGTGTTCTCGTCTCGTCGCGTGCGTATGTTTATTCCTAATAATGTACACATTTTTATTATCATTAGTAGAACCTTTTTAAGAAAAAAAAACTTTATAAAAAAAAGTCTGTTTTAGAATTAAATATTATTATTATTATTAATCTTTTTTTTACACATTAAAAATTAAAAATAAAAAAAATAATAATAAATTAAAAACGAAAATTAAATAAAAATAAAAAGTACAAAGAATTATAAAAATAATAGTGTGCTATTCTAGTGTGTGGTCAAGATTCCCTTTTCTTTCTAAATCTCTAGCTTGCCTTTTTTTACTAAGTTGCTCTGCACATCTACACCTCCATCTCTCTACTCTCAATCTCATGTCTAGCATCCAGCATCCAGCCTGTTACACAGCAGAGAAAGTCAAATAAGACAGCTCATATGCCTAAATCGTGAATGAGGCAGAAGCTTGGGAGAAGAAAATTGTGCTCATAGCACTTTATACATCAAAGCATGAAAACTTGGACAGATACAATCAGAGTTGCTGAGATGAAATTGACTCCACAAACACATAACCCTATACAAGTTCATCTATAAATACAATTCAGAATTAGGGGGAGGGGATTTTAGAACCATCGTCACAGAGATTCACATAGAGCGGGCACAAACATTCTCAGAGTAAAGTGCAATTTTTCTGGAGGAGTTTAGTTGCTGTGTTTGGCACCAAAAAGGCAAGTAACAAGCAGTAGCAAACAACAGTGGCAAAAGAAAAGGGGAAATTGCTGAAGCTGGAGATTCAGGTTGGGACTTTTATATATGTGTGTTTCGTTTTTCTGTCATACTAGAAACAGAATAAACAAAATATGAAGTAGGGTTTATAAAAAGAAATATATGTATATATGTCCAGATTCGAAAAAGATAGGCCCAGATGTTGTTTCTGTTTTCTTTCCCTAATTTTTATTTATTTATTTTATTATGAAGAAAAATAGGTTTTGTTTTACTAGAGAAATTAGGTTTCGGTAATGATATAGAAAACATTTGAGTCTTAAATAAAAAAAAAAGGGTAGAAGGTAGAGCCAGAATGCCTAACACAAGAAATAGGTAAACAAACAATTTAGAGAGGTAGAACATAGAACCAGATGCCTAACACAAGAAAAATCAGTGTAAAAAAAGAGAGAGAGAGAGAGAGAGTGGAGAGGAAGAAAAAAAAAACGTTTTTTTTAGAAATAGGACTCACCTCCGAATTCTTACCACCACGGACGGTGGTTGTCCGCTCTAGCGCCGCCGTCGGCTCTCCCGTCGACACCGTCGGTTTCCCCGTCGACGCCGTCGTTTTTTTTTCCATCGATGACGTTCCTCCCCCTCCCCCTTTCCTCTCACTCGAAGCCTGTTTTTTCTCTCTCTCTCTCTCTCTCTCTCTCTCTCTCTCTCTCTCCATGGCTGGAATTATGCTTCCTCTCTCTCTGTTAGAGCATGGTGCGGCGCCGTGAGTTTTGGAAAAAGAATGAATTAGTTTTTAGGTTTTCTACAAGGTTGTCTTACAAGGGATCCGTGGGCCATTTTTTTAATTTGTTCTCTTTAAACAATTTGTTACTCCCCACCCCCATATATTTGTTTACGCCAACCTTTTTTTTTGGAATTCCCCTTCAAGAAAAGAAAAGAAGTGCTGGGTTGATGTTGCACCCCCTCCCTTTCATTTTTTTTATATATATTATTTTTATCATTTCCTTTTTTTCAAAAGAAAAAGAAACAACATTTCCTTTTTACAAAAACTAATGAAGATGGGTTTGACTGAGATGTACATCTTGTCAATCCCGGTTTAAGAGACTTTAGCTGTACAGCTTTGATCTTAAACCCCTTTCAAAAATTAAAATCAAATCAACAAACAAATATTTTCAAGAAGAACTACGTAGCCTTTGATTCTCCACACACGGAGATACGTAGGAGCGGGGCTTCCCCGTCAAGTCAATTTAATTTTTCGTAATAAAGAAATCAGTTCTTCCTTTTCTTTTAACACCTATTTTCATAAAAATTATAAAAATGGGTTTGACTGAGATGTACATCTTGTCAATCCCGGTTTAAGAGTCAATTTAATCAAGCTCAAGGTTGAAGGTTAAAGAGTAAATTCAAGTGGTTTAGCACTCATTCATCTTATTTCTTGCTTATTTAGCTTGGAGTTAAGGTATATTCTTGAATCTTAGCATCATCATCAACGTTTTAGCATCAAAAAATAGATCGTCAATTTGTTTTTTCATACTAAGCGTTTCATTACATTTAGAGTTATATCTTATGTAAATATGTTAGTATAATTGTTGTTGTCGAAGGAAAAATGCATCTCAGTCATTAATATTTTGGATCCCGGCTACTCTTTTGAATTCATTTGTGCCTATCACTTCCTTGTCTACTCTCATGTGGAATCACTAATACTTGGATAGGCTCATTCCTTACATTGCATCTTCCACTAGTTGTGCATTTAGACTCCCTTGCGTTTTGTAGAAATATTTGAGCATGGTTCTCGCCTAGCATCTTCCATTAGATGCGCATTTAGGTCCAATCTTGCCTACTCTTGCATTTTTGCTTAATGCCCAATTCAAGTTCCTTCTTTACCTATTTATGTGTTGTGGTTTAACATGTGTAGTCTAGGCTAGTATTTGCTCAAGAATTCAAATGAGATTAATTGCGAGTTATGACCATGTTGTCGTTTGCCTAAGGATTCGATTTCAATGATTGTGCCATGCTTGAATCTCCAAATCTTTTTGCATTCGTTGTTTTTCTTTTCTAAATAGCTCAGCATGAAAATGGTAATTAGTGACAATCACCCATAACCTTTGTTAGTTTGATTGTCCTAAGAGCCTAAGCTTAAAAAAAAAGATGTTTTCATATGCATAAGCTACTAGTGATAA
The DNA here is from genome assembly GCA_039519185.1 of Astragalus membranaceus. Lineage (NCBI taxonomy): Eukaryota > Viridiplantae > Streptophyta > Magnoliopsida > Fabales > Fabaceae > Astragalus > Astragalus membranaceus. Next base: position 88,197,670 of record CM076851.1, read on the forward strand.
TCACCCATAACCTTTGTTAGTTTGATTATCATGAATGCTTTCAATTTCAAAAGATATTTTCCTAAGTATCGAAGGCATAGCAAGTGCTAGTGATGGCCACCCATAACCTTTGTTAGTTTGGTTATCATGAGGGCTTTCATTTTTCAAAAGAGATTTTTACATGCACTTAAATGGGTTCTAATAATCGTCACCCATAACCTTTGTTGTTTTGATCATTATGAACATCCTTTACTTTTCAAAACCAAAGCAAAAAGACTTTCATTTTCAAGGCTAGTTAGAACTACGTCGCTTTGATTCCCATTTGGGATACGTAGGAGCGAGTCACATTCTCGTCAAGCGCAATCATAAAAAGTTTAGCATTTGCATAACAAAAAGAAAAGAGTTATTTTCATAACAAAAAAGAATCACTTTTGCAAACCAAGATCATTTTCAGAACGAAAACCTTTTCCTTTCTAAAAACATTTTCAACCCATCGTCGTTAGTGGCTAATCAGAACCTTTGTTCGTCTAGCCATTGGTGGCGATGTCTTTTTCCCAAAAGAACAACAAGCGATGATCACTCATAACCTTTGTTAGTTTGATCATTCGTGCCAATCAATCTCTTTCGAAAACCCCTTTCAAAAGAACAAATAAAAACGAGTCGCTACTAATAGTCAATCAGAACCTTTGTTCGTCTAACTGGCGGTAGTGTTGGATGCTTGAGTGGTTCATATGTGTGTGCATAGGTACCTAGGGTGCCAAAGTGTTGATGTTGATAACGAGTAAAAATGATTTTTGATGATGTGAATAAAGTTTGGTTTTTGGTGGTTGGAATTTTGGGTTGATCATATGAAAAAAATTGAGAAAAATAATGTTTTGTGCTGAAATTTGGCAAAAATCTGGTGCTGGCACTGTTTCTGGGCGCCAGGCGCCCTGTGCTGGGCGCCAAGGGCGCTGTGCGTGTGTCTGTGCGTGTTGCTGGGCGCTGGGTGCCAGCGCTGGGCACTGAGCGCCCGTGTGCGTGTGCGCGTGTGTGGCGCTGGGCGCTGAGCGCCCATGTGCGCGTGTTCCTGTGTTGCGCCTAGGCGCTGGGCGCTCGGCGCCAGTGTGCGTGCGTGTTGCGTTTTGCTGGGCGCTGGGCGCCAGGTGCCTGGACGCTGGGCGCCCAGGGCGCCAGTTTTTCAGGAAATCCCAAACGTTTTCGAAAACTGTTTTCGCTATAACTTTTGACCCGGATATCCGTTTTGAACGAATCAAAAAGCGTTGTGAAGCATTTTCAGTTGCCTATCTGTGTGTTCCATTTTTAAAAATAAAAACTTAGAATTTCTGAAGGTTGCTGGGGCGCCCCAAGTGGCTGTTCCCGGTGATCGTTGACGTGACAATGAAAAGATGTTTTGGGTGTTTTTAAAAAAAATTCTCTTTTGCGTACGACCGGTGGTTTTAACAAAGTAATGTCAAAAATGATGATTTTGACGATGATGCCTTAGGGGCTAGTTAAATGACTGTTTCGCCCTTATTGGCTATTATTATTATTTATGACGTGTAAAAGACTGTTTTGCCCTTAGTGGCTATTATTATTTATAATAGTGTGCAAATGACGATGATGCCCTTGGTGGCTAGTAAATGACGTTTCTGCCCTCAGTGGCTATTGTTTGAGTTGATGATATTATGTATAAGTGACGATGAAAACCCAGTGACGTTTGAGGCCCGAAAGGCCAAGTGATGTTAAGGTCTAAATGGCCAAGTGACGTTGTGTGTTGATTGTGGATTTGGCAGGTGCTGTGCTCCTTGTGAGCAAACCGGTAAGTGACGGGTCACATAGTTGACTATGATTTGAGTACTTGTGTATTTGTGTGTTTGTGAGTGGTGCATGTCATAGTGTCTCATGCCCATATGCATAAACCCAGTGATGTTTTTGAGGCCTGAGTGGCTAAGTGACGATGAGGCCTTAAGGGCTAAGCGACGTTTGTGAAAAGGTACCTCATGCATATGCTCGCGAGTGGGTTGCATTTCATACACCTACATGACATGAGATGAGTTATTGTAAGTGATGTGAATGATGACTGTGGTGTGAATATTTAGTGTTTTGGATGCTGATTGTCCTAGTGCGTAGCCTATGATTAGTACTTGTCATATTTTCTATTATATGGATTGAAATGATGCTCACCCTTTCCTGTTTGAATGTTACCCCCCGTGTTGGTAACGTGCAGGTGATTCTCAGTGAATGCCTTAGCTTCACTTCTTGAGTCGAGTCGTCATGCTCTGATACGTAGCACCTGGGGGGATGTATTTGATGTTTTGCTGATGTACTTAAATCTTTATACTGTTGATGGGTTGATTTACTTTCCGCCGCGTTGACGTTGGATTTTATTATGTAGTTTTCGATGATTTGAGGTCTCCCTATTGTGGAGTGCTATGTATTGCACCTTTGACGACGTACTACTTTATTTGAGACTTGAGGTTTTATTTTGACGTATGTGTGACACCCTCGTGGTGAAATCGAAAATGATTTTTGAACTCTGATTTTCTTAATTAAAATAAAAGGGTAGAAAGGGGGTGTTACATTAGTGGTATCAGAGCAATGGTTGGTCTGTCCGGCCGAGTCGTCGAGTCGTTGTGTCAGATAGTGACCAACTGTTGTCTTTTCAGTGCTGACCGTTGTTTGTGTTGCAGGTACACCGGAAAGTTTCTATTGGTAAGTGAACTAGTGGGGGAGATTTCCCTACTAGTGCTGTGTGCCCTATTGTGTATTCAGTGTGAGAACTGTGTTTTGCTGTTGTGATCCTTATTGTTGACCTTATTGCTGCGTGCTTCTAAATGAATTGTCATGTTGTTTGAATGTTCACATGTGTTTTAGTTGATATTGAACTCTGTGTGTTTTACATAAAATGTCAAATTAAACGCTGTTGCTGTGGATTGTTAAGTCGCATGTACCTTCCTATGTTGATATGTCCGAACTATTTTAAGAGGTCGACGCTGAGTTTTTACGAAAAATCCTGTGAATACGTGTGATGTTTTGAAAAACCGAGTGCGTTGTGAAAATATTATTTTTGTAAGCTATCTCAAGCTGTTGCTGCACTAATAACTGCCGTAGTGTTTTGACCACTTCAAGAGGAAATGTTTTCATTCGAGTGCTATGGTTTGTCCTCGATTCTTTTCGAAGGATTTCAACTTGGTGTAAAAAGATTTTTACTATTAAATGTCAATATTGGCGTCAAATATTTATTTTGAATGGACTCTAACTTTGTGAAAAGTTTTACTATAGTACACTCCTGATTTGCACAATGATGTTATACGCTAAGTGCCTAGTGAATTGGTCTTGCCGATTGCGTTAGGATGTTTTTACTGCCTTGGCTGCAGCGAACGATAAAATTTTTGGTCTGGATATAACGATTATTGTTTTCTTCTTTTGTACGAATCCATGAAGTGATTTTAAAAGTGGACTATATGTTATGTTGTTAGTATTATCCCACGTACTTTACCCCATTCGGTCCTTTGTCTAGTTTTCCTCAACATGCCGAATCTTTGCGAATTGTTTCGTGACCGTGAACCGTAAATTTCCCAATACTAAGTTCTGCATGATTTTACTTGACTGTTATACCCTTTGCAGTTGTGCTACGTGATTTTGAGAAGCCCTAGACATTTAAAAATGTGCACTGGCACTGTTTTTGCACTTCCTTGAGTTAACTTTTACTGTCATATGTTCTTGAGGATACCCTATTCAAACTGGTAAAGATAACGAGAAAAATCAATTCCTATAACGTGCCTTATTTTTCCGTGTCGAAAAATTCTAAATAAGTATTTTGTGCATGTGTGTGATTGTACATTTCGTATATGTGCCTTTAACTATGAAATGGAATCGCCTGTACCGAGTCTTCATGATTTTGTGTTAGTAGTTACATTCTAATCCAGTATGTACCCTGTGAAGCTTGATATTGCGCGCTTGAGTCTTTATGATAAATTTCCTTTTGGTTGCCTCTTCCTGAGTGGTTTTGAAAATATTAAAATGATAATGTCTGCCGAGGATGGATATATGTTCTCCTAAAGTTAGTTTTGTTGTTAGACGTTCACATGAAGACTTAAACTAATTTAGTTAGGTTGATGTGTAGTTTTATGTAAATACTTTTGCTGTAGTATGTTTTTACTTCTATGTTGGCGCTCTAGGCTAAGTGTTTTGTGGATATTGGTCCACTAAATTGTTTTTGGTGTCATTGCCATACCAGCATGCTGTAACTCTTGGAAAATAATAAAGTCCTATTACTCAGTTGTTATTTTCTCTGAATTTTCTGAAACTGATTTGAGGATTGAGCACTCTAATTTGGTGATTTGTCTTACTATATTTACGCATTTGGAAAACTTTCTCGTGATGTTGTTGACGCTATTGTTGTCGTTGTTTTGCTTTTGTTGCTATTTTTCTGGAAATTATTGAGGCTGTTTTCTGAAAAATATTGCTACCGTTTTTCCGAAAACTATATTGGCTGTTTTTCAGGAGAATAAATGTTACTGTTTTCTGAAAACTACTGCCGCTGTCCTCTTAAGATGATTGTTGTTGTTTTCCTGAAAAATCATCGTTGCTGTCTTTAAAAATTACTTTCACTGTACCGAAAAGTACTGTTACTGTTCCTAACTTATGCGCTGCCCCTATTTTTATGAGTTGTGCCTAATTCGATTGTTAACCGTTGCCGGTGCCTTAGTGCCCGATTGTTGTGACTAAGTTGTTAATATTGCTGTTGTTGATGATGTTGGTACTAATGATGTTGCTTTGTTGTTGGTTTTTAGTTGTTGGTGTCGCCTGAGTGGCAATTGTGGTTACTGATGTCGCCCGAGTGGCAATTGTAGTTGTTGATGTCGCCTGAGTGGCAATTGTAGTTGTTGATGTCGCCTGAGTGGCAATTGTGGTTGTTGATGTCGCCATAGTGGCAATTGTAATTGTTGATGTCGCCTGAGTGGCAAAGTTGTTTGTGGATGTTGTTGTCGTGTTACTAAAATTATGAGACTTGTTGTACGACTGTTATGCACCCTGTGAGTTTCGTCTTGATGCTGTGATGATTGATGTGTTTTGTTATCCTTAAGGGTAGATGAGTGATGTAGAATGCGAGCTAGTTTATCAGAGTAGCGCAACGGAGTAGAGAGTGAGTCTGATTATTACTGCTTGAAGTTACCTGGCTGAACAAGTAGGAGGGGCGGCCGCCCAAGCACTTACCGCCGGTAATCAAAGCAATGGTAATCAGCATGATTGATAGCACTAGTTGTCTAGGTGGCCTTAGAGGGAGAGTGTTGGCGTTGACAGGTGAATTTCGAGGACGAAATATTCTAAGTGGGGGAGAGTTGTAACACCCTAAAATATTTAATTAATTTATTTAATTAAGTATTTAGGAATGTATTTAATTTATTGGGTATAATTTAATTAATTAAAATTATATTTAAATGTGTAGGAGGTATTAGAGGGTGGAGGTGCCAAACTAAATGGACTTGGGCTTAAGTGAGAAGCCCAAGCCCATGAAACCTAGTCATATGCGAAGTAGCAAGGCGCCTAGGGGTTAGGGTTCCTTGCTATCATTTGCGAAAAAATTGAGAAAAGAGGGAAAGGAAGAGAGGAGCGTGAGAAAGAGAGAGCAAGGGCGGCCAAGAAAGGGAGAATTCGAAGATCAAGAGGAAGGGGATCTCCGTTGTTGCTGTGGCTCTGTAGGTGACTACTCTTAGGGTTCAAATTCTTCTTCTTGAAAAGGTTAGGGGAGCTCTATCCTTCCATCTAATAGATCTCATGATAGGTTCTAGATCTAAGGTTTATACTAGATCCATGTGGTTCTTGATGTTCTTTTATGTTCTTGATGTTCTTGGTTTGCTCATGATGATGATTTTCATATATATATATATATATATATATATATATATATATATATATATATATATATATATATATATATATACATGTGTATGCCATATGCGAATTGACCTTAGTAATTGAACCATGAGGTGATGCGACCCATGTGTGTGTTTTGATGATTTTGGCACTTGTGTATTCATGAAGTTATGATTTGGTGTGTTGGATGCTTGAGTGGTTCATATGTGTGTGCATAGGTACCTAGGGTGCCAAAGTGTTGACGTTGATAACGAGTAAAAATGATTTTTGATGATGTGAATAAAGTTTGGTTTTTGGTGGTTGGAATTTTGGGTTGATCATATGAAAACAATTGAGAAAAATAATGTTTTGTGCTGAAATTTGGCAAAAATCTGGTGCTGGCACTGTTTCTGGGCGCCAGGCGCCCTGTGCTGGGCGCCAAGGGCGCTGTGCGTGTGTCTGTGCGTGTCGCTGGGCGCTGGGTGCCAGCGCTGGGCGCTGAGCGCCCGTGTGCGTGTGCGCGTGTGTGGCGCTGGGCGCTGAGCGCCCATGTGCACTGAGCGCCCATGTGCGCGTGTTCCTGTGTTGCGCCTAGGCGCTGGGCGCTGGGCGCCAGTGTGCGTGCGTGTTGCGTTTTGCTGGGCGCTGGGCGCCCAGGGCGCCAGTTTTTCAGGAAATCCCAAACGTTTTCGAAAACTGTTTTCGCTATAACTTTTGACCCGGATATCCGTTTTGAACGATTCAAAAAGCGTTGTAAAGCATTTTCAGTTGCCTATCTGTGTGTTCCATTTTTAAAAATAAAAACTTAGAATTTCTGAAGGTTGCTGGGGCGCCCCAAGTGGCTGTTCCCAGTGATCGTTGACGTGACAATGAAAAGATGTTTTGGGTGTTTTTAAAAAAAATTCTCTTTTGCGTACGACCGGTGGTTTTAACAAAGTAATGTCAAAAATGATGATTTTGACAATGATGCCTTAGGGGCTAGTTAAATGACTGTTTCGCCCTTAGTGGCTATTATTATTATTTATGACGTGTAAAAGACTGTTTTGCCCTTAGTGGCTATTATTATTTATAATAGTGTGCAAATGACGATGATGCCCTTGGTGGCTAGTAAATGACGTTTCTGCCCTCAGTGACTATTGTTTGAGTTGATGATATTATGTATAAGTGACGATGAAAACCCAGTGACGTTTGAGGCCCGAAAGGCCAAGTGATGTTAAGGTCTAAATGGCCAAGTGACGTTGTGTGTTGATTGTGGATTTGGCAGGTGCTGTGCTCCTTGTGAGCAAACCGGTAAGTGACGGGTCACATAGTTGACTATGATTTGAGTACTTGTGTATTTGTGTGTTTGTGAGTGGTGCATGTCATAGTGTCTCATGCCCATATGCATAAACCCAGTGATGTTTTTGAGGCCTGAGTGGCTAAGTGACGATGAGGCCTTAAGGGCTAAGCGACGTTTGTGAAAAGGTACCTCATGCATATGCCCGCGAGTGGGTTGCATTTCATACACCTACATGACATGAGATGAGTTATTGTAAGTGATGTGAATGATGACTGTGGTGTGAATATTTAGTGTTTTGGATGCTGATTGTCCTAGTGCGTAGCCTATGATTAGTACTTGTCATATTTTCTATTATATGGATTGAAATGATGCTCACCCTTTCCTGTTTGAATGTTACCCCCGTGTTGGTAACGTGCAGGTGATTCTCAGTGAATGCCTTAGCTTCACTTCTTGAGTCGAGTCGTCATGCTCTGATACGTAGCACCTGGGGGGATGTATTTGATGTTTTGCTGATGTACTTAAATCTTTATACTGTTGATGGGTTGATTTACTTTCCGCTGCGTTGACGTTGGATTTTATTATGTAGTTTTCGATGATTTGAGGTCTCCCTATTGTGGAGTGCTATGTATTGCACCTTTGACGACGTACTACTTTATTTGAGACTTGAGGTTTTATTTTGACGTATGTGTGACACCCTCGTGGTGAAATCGAAAATGATTTTTGAACTCTGATTTTCTTAATTAAAATAAAAGGGTAGAAAGGGGGTGTTACACTCAGCGGTGATTACCCATAACCTTGGTTAGTTTAATCATTCACTAAATGCTCGTCCTATTTCGAAAACTCACTAAAAAGATAAAAGACAAAAACCTTTATCAGGACAAAGAAGAACTACGTAGCTTTGAGTTCTCCATCGCACCGGGAGATACGTAGGAGCGGGCCTTGTCCCGTCAAGCATTTTTTTTCTAAAAACCCATTTTCCCCCTTTTTTCATAATAAGTAAAGATTTTCATTAAGAATTTTTCAATAAGAAGTAGAGAGGCAAAATTAAGTATTTTCAAGTCAACACACTAAAACCACACATCTAATTAAAGGTCCCCTCTCAGTAGAGAGGACGTGTGGGGTGCTAACACCTTCCCTGCGCGTAACCGACCCCCGAACCCTATTCTATAGTTTCGCAAGACCGATCGCTTTCCAAAAAAGGGTTTTCCTAATATTTTCCTTAATAAATATTGGTGGCGGCTTCATTGTTTTAAAAAAGTTGTAAACGAAGAAAGATCCCCTCAGGGACTTTTCCATATTAATTGTCGTAGCAAATCGGTGAGTTTTGGAGGAGAGGAGTCTGGTCTGTTATCCGCTTGTCAGTTGCGGAAGTTGATGAAGAAAGGTGTTCAGTTATTCTCGCTGATGGCATCGTTGTCTGTTGAGAATCAAGCTATCATTGAAGAGTTGCAGGTGGTGCGCGCGTTTCCTGATGTTTTCCCTGATGAGATTCCAAGTGTACCGCCAGAGAGAGAAGTTGAATTCTCTATTGATCTTGTACCTGGTACCAAACCTGTTTCTATGGCACCGTACAGGATGTCTGCATCCGAATTGTCTGAGTTGAAGAAGCAGCTTGAAGATCTGCTCAAGAAGAAGTTTGTGAGGCCGAGTGTATCGCCGTGGGGAGCTCCTGTGTTGTTAGTTAAGAAGAAGGATGGTAGTATGAGACTCTGTGTGGATTATCGACAGTTGAATAAGGTGACAATTAAGAACAAGTATCCACTTCCGAGGATAGACGATTTGATGGATCAGTTAGTGGGTGCTCAAGTATTCAGTAAGATTGATTTGAGGTCGGGTTATCATCAGATCAAGGTGAAGGATGAAGATATTCAGAAGACGGCTTTCAAAACCCGTTATGGTCATTATGAGTATTCGGTGATGCCGTTCGGTGTTACCAACGCACCAGGAGTATTTATGGAATATATGAATTGTATATTTCATACTTACTTAGATCGGTTTGTAGTGGTGTTCATTGACGACATTCTGATTTACTCTAAATCGGAGGAAGAGCACGCCGAGCATCTGAGGTTAGTATTGGAGGTACTGAAGGAAAAGAAGCTGTATGCGAAGTTGTCAAAGTGTGAGTTCTGGTTGAAGGAAGTGAGTTTTCTCGGTCATGTCATTTCTGGTAGTGGTATTGCGGTGGATCCTTCGAAAGTAGAAGCATTGTTGAATTGGGAAGCTCCGAAGTCAGCTACTGCAATTAGAAGCTTTTTGGGATTGGCCGGCTATTATAGAAGATTCATTGAAGGTTTTTCTAAGTTAGCACATCCGTTAACTCAGTTAACCTGCAAAGGAAAGGCTTTTGTTTGGGACGCCCGTTGTGAAGAAAGTTTCTTGGAATTGAAGAAGAGATTGACAACGTCTCCTGTCTTGACGTTGCTCAATCCGGAAGGGTCGTTTGTGGTGTATTGTGATGCTTCAAAAATGGGTTTAGGTGGTGTGCTTATGCAAGATGGGAAGGTTATTGCGTATGCATCGAGACCGTTAAGAGTTCATGAGAAGAATTATCCCACTCATGACTTGGAGTTAGCTGCAGTGGTCTTTCTGCTGAAGGTTTGGAGGCACTATCTCTATAATTCTAGATTTGAGGTGTTTAGTGACCATAAGAGCTTGAAATATTTGTTTGACCAGAAGGAGTTGAATATGAGGCAGCGACGGTGGTTGGAGTTGTTGAAGGACTATGATTTCGGTTTAAACTATCACCCAGGCAAAGCTAATGTCGTGGCTGATACTTTGAGCCGGAAGACTTTGCATATGTCGGCAATGATGGTTAAGGAGTTAAAACTGATTGAGGAGTTCAGAGATATGAGTCTGGTTTGTGAAGTGATACCTCAGAGTGTTAAGTTAGGGATGTTGAAGATTGGTAATGATTTTTTGAACAGCATCAGAGAGGCCCAGAAATCAGATGTTAAACTGGTAGACTTAACGGTCGGGATTGATCGATCTGAGAATGAGGACTTCAGGTTGGATCCCCAAGGTGTGTTGAGGTTCCGTGGTAGGATTTGTATTCCTGATGATGCAGACATGAAGAGAGCCATTCTTGAAGAGAGTCACAGAAGTAAGTTAAGTATTCATCCGGGAGCTACAAAGATGTATCAAGACCTGAAGAAGTTGTTTTGGTGGTCTGGTATGAAGTGAGATGTGGCGCAGTTCGTTTATGCATGTTTGACTTGCCAGAAGTCAAAGGTTGGGCATCAGAAGCCTGCTGGGTTGATGCAACCGTTAGAAATTCCAGAGTGGAAATGGGATAGCATCTCGATGGACTTTGTGACGGGATTGCCTAATACTGCGAAAGGGTATGATGCAATTTGGGTGATTGTTGACAGGTTAACGAAATCGTCTCATTTTGTTCCTATCAGCATCACGTATCTGGTGTCGAAGTTGGCGGAGTTTTATATCCGGGAGATTGTGAAGCTTCATGGAGTTCCTACGAGTATTGTTTCGGGTAGAGATCCAAGGTTCATTTCAGATTTCTGGAAGAGTTTGTAAGAGAAGTTGGGGTCTAAGTTGAGGTTGAGTTCGGCATATCATCCTCAGACAGATGGTCAGTCAGAGAGGACAATTCAGTCATTAGAAGATTTGTTGAGGGCTTGTGTTTTGGAAGAAGGAGGTTCGTGGGATTCCTACCTTCCACTGATAGAGTTCACGTATAACAACAGTTACCATTCTAGTATAGGGATGGCACCTTTTGAAGCATTATATGGTCAGAAGTATAGAACCCCGTTGTGTTGGTATGAGTCGGGAGACAGTGTGGTGCTTGGACCGGAGATTGTTCGAGAGACAACTGAAAAGGTGAAGTTGATTCGTGAGAAGATGAAGGCTTCGCGGAGTCGACAGAAGAGTTATCACGACAAGCGGAGGAAAGATTTGGAGTTTCAAGCGGGTGAGCATGTATTTTTGAGAGTCACTCCAGTGACCGGTGTTGGACGTGCTTTGAAGTAGAAAAAGCTCACTCCTCGTTTTATTGGTCCTTATTAGATTTCAGAGAGAGTCGGGAATGTTGCATATAGAGTGTCTTTACCGCCTAACCTTTCGAATTTGCATGACGTGTTTCATGTGTCGAAACTTCGGAAGTACATTTCAGATCCATCTCATGTAATCCGCATGGATGAGGTGGAGGTACGGGATAATCTCACTGTGGAGACCATGCCTGTACGAATCGAAGATCATGAGGTGAAAATTCTAAGAGGCAAGGAGATTGCGTTGGTGAAAGTAGTCTGGCTAGGAGCTGTCGGAGAGAGCATGACGTGGGAGCTGGAGAGCAAGATGCGGAAATCCTATCCCGAGCTGTTTGAATCAGGTAAATTTCGAGGACGAAATATTCTAAGTGGGGGAGAGTTGTAACGCCCAAATAATTTAAGTATTTAATTAATTAAATTATTTAGGTTTTTTATTAGTATAGTTATATTAAAATAATAATATGACGTTTTATTTAAATCAGGGAGTGGTGTTTAGTAATTAAGCTGAGTAGTAGACGGGGGCCCGTGATCCAAGAGCCCAATGGCATAGGCGCATAGGTGAAGGCATTGGCTAGGGTTTGGTCATTGGCGAATTTTTTGAGAAAAAGAAAGAGAGATTGCGAAGAGAGGAGAAGGGAAGGGGACGGCGCACCAAGGAGAAAGAGGAGAGGAGCTCTTGTTGCTGTGGTTCTTTGGAGTCTTCGTGCAAGGGGATCGCGTATTCGGCAAATCTAAGGTAATGGTGGGTTCTACTTTATAATAGGGTGTATGATGGGGGATATGTGGGAGATAGGCTCTATGTTGCCTCTGTGATTTCATTGATGTTTATTGGTGATGTTTGAATGTGTTCATGATAATTGCATTTGGTGTTTGATGATTGGTCATGGTGAAAATCGAAACGAAATTGATCCCTAGGCGCCATGGGCGCCATTGATTCGTGTGTCGCATTAGGTGTTGCTGTATTGGTTGCTGGAAGTGGCGCCCTAGGCGCCCAGCGTGTTGTTTTGGTGTTGCTGAGAAAGGCGCCTTAGGAGCCCAGTGTTGCTGTCTTGGTTGCTGGAAGTGGTGCCCTAGGCACCCAGTGGTGATTGGTGCGGTTCCGTGTTGCTGTGAAGGGCGCCCTAGGCACCCAGAATTTTCTTTTGTCGCTGGGAGAGGCGCCTTAGGCACCCAGTAGTGTTTCTGTGTTGTTGGGGAAGGCGCCCTAGCGCCCAGTGATGTTCCCATGTTCTGCTGTTGCTGGGCGCCAGTTTCTGTTGTGCTGTTGCCTGTGTTGGCGCCAGGTTGCTGGGCGCCAGTTTCTGTTGTGCTGTTGCCTGTGGTGGCGCCCTGTTGCTGGGCGCCAGTTTCTGTTGTGCTGTTGCCTGTGCTGGCGCCCTGTTGTTGGGCGCCAGTTTCTGTTGTGGTGTTGCCTGTGTTGGCGCCCTGTTGCTGGGCGCCAGTTTCTGTTGTGGTGTTGCCTGTGTTGGCACCCTGTTGCTGGGCGCCAGTTTCTGTTGTGCTGTTGCCTGTGTTACCGCCCTGTAGCTGGGCGCCAGTTTCCGTTGTGCTGTTGCCTGTGTTGGCGCCCTGTTGCTGGGCGCCAGTTTCTGTCTGCTGGTGTTGCCTGTTGGCGCCCTGTTGCAGGGCGCCAGTTCCTGCCATGTCTAATAAATGTTGCTGTCTTCTAAAAATGGTGTTGCTGTCACTGTAAAACAAATGTTGCTGTCTTCTAAAAATGGTGTTGCTGTCACTGTAAAACAAATGTTGCTGTCTTCTAAAAATGGTGTTGCTGTCACTGTAAAGCAAAGGTTGCTGTCTTCTAAAAATGGTGTTGCTGTCACTATAAAACAAATGTTGCTGTTGCTGTAAAATAAATGTTGCTGTTTGTTGTAAATCTATTGGGGTTTTGGTGTCGGTGGTTGTTGATGTTACGGTCAAGTTGTTAGACTGTACTATAGGTGTTGGTGTTATCGGTGATGATGTAACAGGTGATGTGCCTATTTCATGGGCTAAGGTGATAGGTGATGGGTCTATGACCATTTGTTGATATTGGTGTTGATTGTGTCACATAGATGACTATTGTTGTTGATTGTCTCTGGTGCATTGTTCATGTGTCTCATACATTCCATATGCATCGTTTTGGTGATGAAGGCTTCGGCCTTGGAGCTATAGGTGATGATGGTGATGCTCATACAGGTGATGTTGCCCTTATTGGCTATTTTATTGGTGATGATTGGTACCACATGCATATACCCGTTGGTGTGGGTTGCATCTCATATACTTACTCATGATGTTGGTGATAATTCTTGGTGATTTGTAATTTGATGTTGTTGTGAAGCGGTAGATATAGTTGTCGTAACTCTAGCATATTGCCTATCATATATGCTATTATAAAGTTAGATATCTCACCCCTTCAGTTTGAATGTTACCCCTATGTTGGTAACGTGCAGGTGATTGCGAGTGAAGACATGTCTACATTCGCTAGTTGAGTCGGTGTCGTCGCTCTGATACGTAGCACTCGGGGGGATGAACGCTAGTTTTTATTAGTTGTCTTTATTATTTAATTTCTATAGTTTAACGGTGATGTTATGATTAATTGTTGAACCTTTATTTTATTCCGCTGCGTGGTGATGGAGTTATTTATGACGTGCTATGTATCGTACTATTTTTAAATGGTGAATTTCATTTATTGACGTGTGATGTTTATTGGTGAAAATGTGGCATCCCTTGTGGGTGTAGCGAAAAACGTTTTTGAAACTCTGATTCTTGTCAAAAAAATTCCGAGTAGAAAAGGGGTGTTACAACCACTCCCAGGAAGGCGATGAAGTTGATCAATGTCTGCAAGAGACTTGGGGAAGACATCGAGGAATAGGTCAAACAGGCCATGAAAGATGTTGCCGTGAATGTTGTTGATGCGTGAATGTTTTCTTTTTTTTTGTTGTTTTGGTTATGTATTTTGAAGGACTCATTTGTTATGGTTTTTGGATTTTGAACTCGTTATTTTGGAAGTTATCCTAATGAGATGACTTGTTTGTTTCGGTTCTCTATAAATTCCATGTCCACGATTTATTTGAAACACCGAACCAAGGATACGCACTTCAAATTCCAAGAACAAGCTATAACGATTCCTCGGCAACTAACCGGTAATTTATTCATTCCTGCATAAAAACAAAACACAAAAATAAAAATTAATTTTCTTTCCTTTGTTAAACCAGGAACTTAGCAACCATTGCTCGAACTAATAAAGAAAAAGCCAATCAAACTCGAGTGTACTTCACCAGATCTAGAGCAGGAATGGTTGAACCAGAGGAACAACATGGAAGAAATTTGAGCCAGGAAGTAGACGAAGTCAGAGAAAGAATGGGAGAAATGGTCGCGACCCAGAAGCAGATGGAAGAGACCCTACAGGCAATAAGGGACACTATTGCTCTGTTGACAACAAGGGTAATAGGAGTAACTAGAGGTGAGGGCGGAAGGCTCCCGAACCAAGGTGAGGGTCCGCATAACGTAGCGCTCGACATACCCATCGGGATGGGCTATGAAGCTATGGGGCCTACTGGGCCTGAACACCAATACCTTGGGGACAGAACTGGGGGACTATTCCACGTCGAAAATGGGGGAGGTGAAAGGCATGCAACGACGCTGCAGGACAGGGCCAGACAATCGTGGATGTATATAATGGAAGAAAAGATCAAGGCGATCCAGGGATCTGGTGCTTTCGGGTCCTTGGGAGTAGACGAACTCTGCCCTACTATAGACGTAGTCATACCCCGAGACTTCAAAGTGCCTGATTTAATATCTACTGGAGAAAGAATTGAGATGCTGACAAGAGCTGGAAAACTTCAGGTGGAACAATCAGAAGGCGGGCAATCTAAAAAGAACTATACTCAAAAGAAGAAAGATCCAAAAATCAGTTTCATTCGAGCATCACCAAATATCTCTCCCCAACAACCACAGTATAACCGACCCCGCCCGAATACACCTTACACCATGAACCCAAACACAAACCCTTCACCCATACAAACACTTCACGTAAACAGCATCCCAGGAACCTACCCACAGCCACGGCCAAACTACCAGCAGACCCATCCAAATTTCCGCCAAACACAAGTCAACTTCCCACCATTCCCTAAACTCTCCATTACCAACACCAAACTGTTCCAACGATTGGCAGACGCCTGTTTGATTGCAGGAGTCCCCGTGAAAGATTGGGAGCCTCCATTTCCAGCATTGTATAATCCAAACTTGACTTGTAAGTTCCACATGGGGGCCGCAGGACATTCAATTGAGGATTGTGATGCCTTCAAGACGGTCGTAAGAAGATTGATTGCTGGTGGGAACCTTGACATCCAGAAAGAGACGGGACCAAATATCAATAACAACCCTCTCCATAATCACGATGGAAATAGGGCAGTGAGTATGGTGGAAGGAGACCAAAGGCCTATCAAGAAGGTCTTGAAACTCTGGACCCCTATGATAGAAATATGGGAAGGGTTACACCGGGCTATGAAGTTTTGGCACCAACAAAGGAGGTCGTAAAATATGCCATGTATGATGAAGAGAAAGAGTGTGTGTACCACCATGGTTGTGTAGGCCATGATATTGAAGATTGTTGGGATTTCAAAGCTCGAGTTCAAAGCCTAATGTCACTAGGAGTGGTGCAAGCTAGGGGGTCTATGTTTCAGGAGGAGATTTATGTTGTGGAACGTTTTGTGCCTAAAGTTCCACCGCTCAACCAACCTGCAGCACCTGAGAAGGTTGTAGTAACTGTAAAGAAGCCCACACCCTTTGCTTGCAAAGACACTCATGCAATTCCCTGGAACTATGAGACCCGAGTTGAAGTTGTGGGAGGCGCCACTAAGAGTGAAATAAGCAAGAACAAAGGAGTTGAGGAGTCTGTGGGCAACCTTGCGAGTGTTAGCGGAATAACCCGGAGTGGGCGATATTTCGGTCCGGAAGAGACCGAAAAGAAAAAGAAAGAGAAAGAGGCTAAAGAGCCATCGGAAGAAGAGTTCCTAAAAATCATGAAGCAGATTGAGTATGATGTGACTGAGCAATTAAAAAAGACTCCAGCTCGGATCTCGCTGCTTTCTCTCATCCTCTTTTGTGAAACCTGATGTGACTCCCCAAACTGTGGTCAACTTGGTAGATCCAATGCAGCGAGTCAACCTGATCACATTTTCCGAGAATGAGGTACACCCTAAAGCAAGAGGAGAACATCGAGCTCTGCACATCACCTTGAAGTGTCGAGAATTCGTAATAGCCAAAGTAATAGTAGATGGTAGATTGGCCCTTAATGTCCTGCCTGTGACCACCTTAGCAGCGTTAGGATTGGGGGAAAGGGATTTGACCCCTCAGACCTTGATGGTGCGGGCTTTTGATGGATCTAAAAGGAGTGTCCTGGGTGAAGTAATGCTCCCATTAGAGATTGGTCCAAGTGTCTTCAGGGTGCTGTTCCTAGTCATGGGTATCGATTCAGCATACACCATGTTATTGGGACGACCATGGATTCACGAAGCTGGGGCCGTACCCTCTACTCTCCACCAGAGGGTCAAATTTGTTGAAAATAGAAACATCATCACAATCCGTGTAGAATAGGAGATGCTGGTCTCAAAACCTATGTCTCTACCCTATGTGGACAACGCTGAAGAAGAAGTAACAAATATGTGCCACAGTTTTGAGGTGGATAAACCTAGGGTTACCGAAGGAGCCTCATCAAGGCGCAGTGTAAATCAAGTAGTGGCCCGAATAATGACAAAAAATGGCTATGAAGAGGGAAAAGGTTTGGGTGAGTTTGCACTCCCATACCCGTGAAGCAGAAAGTAGACACTATGTGATAGGCTCGCAAGTGCACGGGTCGCATCGCGTAATAAAAGAGTATCGGTCCACAGGGAGAGCCTAAGTGATTACCAATTTAATTTTCCAAAGTTGATTAACTGAAAAGAAAATCTCTTTTAAAAAGAAGGAATGTTTTTGTTGATGTTTTAAAGATAAAAAGAGACTTGGGGTATTAGTTTCATCGAAATGATAAGGTTTCCATTATTAATCCTTCCAACTATTTTCCAGTTTTAAGAACGATATATTTTTAAGACAAGGCGACGGTTGTAGCAAGAGTTTCCTTTCAGAATACAAACGCGTGTTCTAAACTAATTATCAAGCCTATTTTCATGGTTGATTATTATTAGAACCCATTAAGCAAAGACCTTTTTATGTCTTAATAAAACCAAAACTATTTTCATGTGTTGATTTTATTGTCTAATTTCATAGATCCAACAACCACACTTCCCCTTTCGATACATCGTGTGGTGTTTTAAAATAATAATGAAAAGTGATGAAATTAGATTTAGAAATACAAAGCGATTAAGGTGGAGAATAGTCTCGGGAATTAACTAGTAGGAACCCATCATTTGATTGTTCCCCAAAACCCCAAGACTAAGAAAGTCTACTCACTCATGATCATTGTAGACAAAAGAGGAGAAGAGGAAGATTGCATATGTGTAAATTGCAAGAATTGTAAAGAAAGCGATAAATTGCGGAATGTGTAAATTGCAAGAATTGTAAAGAAAGCGATAAATTGCGGAATGTGTAAATTGCAAGAATAGTAAAGAAAGCGATAAATTGCGGAATGTGTAAATGAGTTAGGAGCAAGAGAATAAATGTTAGGAATTGAGAAAGCAAGAGAATAAATGTTAGGAATTGAGAAAGCAAGAGAATAAAAGTTAGAGAGTTGCAAAGATTAAAGAGACAAGAATTGGTAAAGAAGCATAGAATTTAAAGAGACAAGAATGTTAAAGAAGCATAGAATTTAAAATGAAGTCTTGAATCTTAGAGAGTTTTTTGAGAGTGTTTTTCTCTCACCAAATTCAAGCCCCTTACAATGAGGATCAAGGTTCTATTTATAGGAAGATATGAGGGACAAAGCACTTGAGTGGAGCGGCAAAATAGTCAACTCAAGTTTGGCAAAGATAGCCATCAACAAGTGGACAAAGCACTTGAGTGGAGGGGCAAAATAGTCAAAAAGAAGTGTGAACTCAAGTTGGCAAAGATAGCC
Organism: Astragalus membranaceus; assembly: GCA_039519185.1. Lineage (NCBI taxonomy): Eukaryota > Viridiplantae > Streptophyta > Magnoliopsida > Fabales > Fabaceae > Astragalus > Astragalus membranaceus. The sequence goes on from CM076851.1 coordinate 88,215,803, forward strand.
ATCAACAAGTGGACAAAGCACTTGAGTGGAGGGGCAAAATAGTCAAAAAGAAGTGTGAACTCAAGTTGGCAAAGATAGCCATCAGCAAGTGGGCTAGGGGAGTGCGCCCTGCTTGGCGCCATGTCTTGCGCCAGTGCTGCTCCTTGGCGCCCTTGGCTCCCTGTGCCAGTGCTGCTCCTTGGCGCCCTGTGCCAGTGCTGCTCCTTGGCACCCTTGGCGCCCTGCAGAGTGCCTAATGTTGTCTTAAAAATTGTTCCTCCTCAAATATTTTCTTTGTTCTTCATTTTAGCTCATATTTTCTCTTTTGCTTCAAAAGAAAACCTGAAAATAAAAAGTAAACATTTGTAGTAGAATAGCTCAAAAATAAAATTAAAATACCAAAAAAACTTAATGAAAATAACTATTAAAAAGACTCTAAAAATAGACTTATCACTATGGGAATTGGCTATGACGGGAGCCTCAAGACGAAGTCAAAGAAACCGACAATGGGTAAAGAGGTAATTTAGTTGATTCCACGCCTGAGCGACACTTTCCCAGCACCAACGGAAGTGCTCGCACCTAAAGATATAGTCGACACTATGCACCTCCTTGTGATCAACATGATGGACAAAGATAGTTCGGGAGCGGGTGGCGTTATTCTCCCTTGCAACAATCAAGAGCCACTGAGCAATTGGCAAGTTGAACCAGTTGTTGATGTTGTTACTTTCATGTAATCGTCTTTTATTTTGTTGTTTTAGCTGATTAAGGCTTTAAGACTTTTGTGATTTTGCTTGAGACGAGAATTAAATTTGCATGCATTTCTACCCATTTGTGTTGTTACATTTTGCATTCTCACGCTCTATTTCACTTTCTTTCTTTTTTCATTTTTTTCGTCATTTATTGTGGTTATCCCCCTCCAACCTCGTTAACTACTCTCCAGGGATCCCAATTTCGCTAAAGATTTGCCTCATTATGAGAACGTCGAGAACCTAGCATCTGATCCCCTCGCGACTTTTGGTGAAGACTATGTTGAGTCAGAAGAAGATAATGAAGCAATTGATATTCTCTCTAAACAGCTGGGGCACACCAAAAAGGAGTTTGGTTTGAACGATGAGACGATAGAAATCGTTAATATGGGGACTGAAGATGATAGGAAGGAGTTGAGGTTGGTCGACAACCCTGAACAGTAGGAGATGATTACCTTGTTTAAAGAATATCTTGATGTTTTCGCATGGTCCTACAAAGATATGCCTGGGATTGATCCAAAAATAGCAGCACATAATATTCCTGTCTTTCCGGATCTAAAGCCAAAGAAACAAAAGCTGAGGAAGATTCATCCGGATATGTCTTTGAAAATCAAGGAGGAAGTGACTAAACAATGGGAGGCGGGATTTTTAGAGGTCTCAGTACATCCAGAATGGGTGGCCAACATTGTCCCAGTGCCCAAGAAGGATGGGAAAGTTAGGATGTGTGTGGATTACCGAGATCTAAACCAGGCCAGTCCAAAGGACGACTTTCCTCTTCCACATATTGACTTGCTTGTTGACAATACTGCCAAGAACCACAGATTTTCCTTCATGGATGGATACTCTGGATACAACCAAATTCCCATGAATGCTGAAGATAAAGTGTAACATCCTCAAAATAATTAGGCGAATTATTTGGATGTTAACCCAATTGTAATAATTTAGTGCTTGATTAGTAAAATTATTGAGTGCTAAATTAATTATTTGGTCGTCTCAGGATCGTTAAACCGATAGCAAGGAATAAGGGGATAAGGGCAATATGGTCATTGGACCATATTACCACTTAGTATTTTAAATAAAAGAAAGAAAAGAATTAAAGAAGAGGAAGAAAGAAGGGGACGCGAACAGAAGAGGAAAAGAGGAAGAAAAGAAGAGAAAAGAAGAGAAAGAAGAAGAGGAAAGAAGAAGAGAAAGGAAGAAGAAGAAGTGAAGCCCATCCCTCCAAATTTCAGCACCATCATCATCTCCCCTCCATTGCCAAACCCCCAAAGCTTGGTAAGTTTTCATCCATTTTTCCCCAAGTTATGGAGCTACGAATTTTAGGGGTTTGAGGGAGAAATTGTTGAAATCTTGGATTAAATGATGAAATTGATGATTTAATCATGTATAGGATCGAAGCCAAGGAA